>CP139509.1:74012731-74094397 GCA_021014915.2 Artemisia tridentata subsp. tridentata | reverse complement strand
TTATAGATTGATAACTTGTAACTTCTTCACAGGTTTGTTTTGGGGAGCATCATATCGACATCTTCAGCTTACTTAGAATGCTTCCAGTTCTGCATAAACAGCCCCGATGTACACATTTCTCCCTCCAGGATGATGACGATCTTTCGGACTCATCCTACATATGTGTACATAGACATATCAAATAGAAGCAACATACAAATCAATACCCCATGAGTGGATGTCGATAACTATTTTCTCTACAATTCTCTTCAGATCAATCTCTTCTCAAACCTCTTGTATCAAAGCAACGGCTTTTTGTAGTGACTGCTGATGGAGAAACCCACTATGATGAACTTGAGACTGAAGTAAAATAACCCAGGCTTGTGACTTAAACTTGCACGAACGTGTGACTAAGAACCTATATTGAGCACTACAACGTAACTCCTTATAGCATAGGTCGTTTCATATACCCATCCATCCTTCCTTAACTGTATATGAACATCTCTCGAATTATCCACATCTTTGTGTGACACTGAGTACTACAACGTATCTCCTTTAAGTGATAGTTAACTAGGTCTTCGTCCATCCACCCCTTGACCTATGAAAACTAGATAACCCAAGACTTAATCACTATTCTATAAATGCTCAAACAAGGATCTCGAACAATCATGCATCCAACCAACCCCGATATCTTCAAGATACTAAGTACACTCACCCGTGATATTCCACTTCAACTTCAAATAAGTAATAATGAATCATCCTTGTAGTCACAGTTGATAATTTAGCCATTGTCATTTGATTGCGATTCTTGATCAGGATCTTTTCGGCTATACGTGGTGATGTTGTAGGTGCAGTCCGATAATTTCATTTGTGATATTGGTGTTTTGTTGATGGTGATTGTTTGAAGTTGCAGTTTATATAAACGAAACAAATTTAAATAAAGTTACAAAATTTGATTAGAGTATAATTAAGACAAAGTCAAAAGATTACAAATTCGACAAAAGTTATGTAAATTACAATTTAGATAAAATGATAATTTCTATAGAAATTTCAATTTGACCAAAAATTTATAAAAATTATGGCAAAATGTCAATTTAGATAGAAATGTATCCAATTTATATAAATTGGCAATTTATATAAAATCTAACACTCTTATACAAAAGAGTAGATATCCGTTTGTCGAAGTATTTTACACTCTTATACAAGAGTAAAAATACCGAGTTCACTTTTGAGTTGACGAAATTACGTTCGAATCAAATCCTTAAAAGTTATTTAACTTTGAAATCGTTTCACAAAGGTACGAGGACCAAAACTGCCAATTCTGAAACTTCTTTAAGGCTGCTGGAAAGTACAGGGACTGAAATTGACAAATCTGAAAACTGCTGAAAATCCTTCTTTGTCCGATATCGCAGAGCCTTCTTCGTCCGATATCGGAATTGGGCAAATATCTCGGACAACACTGCGATAATTCTGATTCGCGATAAGTCTGATCAGACCTGAATTGCGATAATTTTATCGCGTTTCGAATTGCGATAATTTTATCGCGTTTTGAATTGCGATAAGTTTTCCGAGGCCAATTGCGATGAAATGTGAATTGCAATAGAATCCAGGACAGTGAATAGCGATAAGAATTTTCTGTCTCAATTGCGATGAACAAGGTCAATTGCGATAAAACGACAGTTTTTCCAGAAATGCGATAAAACGCGCTGATCAAGCCAAATTCGATATTTTTGCTTTTTCAACCACTTTCTTGACTTTTTCCCTTACTAACCACGCTTCCCACTGACACCTTTCACCTTTTCCCACAATTTAAGCAACTTTTGACCAACTTTCACTAGCTCCAATAATTCACATATCTTATCCAAAAACATAAACAAATCATACTTTTTGGATAGAATTCGATCTATGACTAAGAACAAACACCAGATTTATTCTTACAAACCAAGACTTGAATGAAGAACTAGCAATACTTCACAGAAACAATTCGCTAGAACATAAAAACAACCACAAACTTAACTCTTGATTTTTTGTATGGATCGAAGAAATGAAAAACACCACCTTTGTTCTTCAATCTTGCGAATAGATGAACACACTACCTTTTACAGCCACGTTTCACAGAAAACACAGCCAAAAAAGTGTATTTTTCAACAAGAATCGAACATAAAAACTTCAAAACTGCTACTGATGAACAGTAACGTTTTGTGACACACCAAAAAATCACATATTTTACCTCAAACACACCACGATTCGCCCCCGGTTAGCTCTTGATACCAATTGTAATGACTAAGAATCGTCTTTTAACACCTTCTGGTGGACGAGGTTGATGAAAATAGATGATATTCATGATAGGTTTAGTGAGAGAAATGTAGAGAGAAGGTGGAGTGTTTAACTTAGATATTATTGCTATGTGTAAAAGTTTCACAGCCACACCCCACAAGTGAAGACTTGTGGGGTATTTAAATGCCTAAAAAGACAACTATTAGAGTATTACATTATAATTCCTTGCACTATATGCATTCTAGTTGTCTACATCCAATTCACGTAAATATCGCACAACTTCATTTCTAACAGGATTCAACCTTAACAGTTCCCAAAGTTGTAGGTCCGTGAAGCGTGCTTCTGTTGCACGAGCTAATGAAAAAGATTCGCCTAAAGTTGTGGGGTTTGACCTTAAGAGTGCACATTGTAGAGCCGGTTTAAGTCCAGAGATATAAAACGAGATAAGTAAATATTCAGAGATATCCGTTACTCGATTTATAAGTTTCTCAAACTCACTTTGATATTGGGCCACCGTACCCATTTGCAAGAGCTTAGATAGTGCATCCTGATCGCTGCTGCCCGATGCCATGAACAGTATCTCGAAGAACATAAATTTTTTTTTTGATGAACAGTACCAATGAACTGTAACTCGTGAACAGTAGCCGTGAATAGTGATCGATGAACAGTACTTTTTTTATATATATTTATTTATTTATTGGAACCCTAATTTGGTAGCCCTCTCAACGAGGACTCTCAATGAAAGCGCCAATTGATACGACCTTTGCGGTAGTATCGGGATAGGGCACCACTTTTAGCTGGTGCTAACTCCTTAAGAATATTAAAGAAGAGAAGAGAATTATTTATTTGACAACTATGCTTTTCATTAATGAATGATTCGGTATTTATACCGAATAAACACTAACTTGTATCACAAGTTGAATACAAGATAAACTCCCAAAACAAAGATATTTTCCTAGATAATGACTCATATGACTCTTTCTTAACATGACTCGAATACGACTAAATAAAAGATAGTCATCCAAAGGCGTATCATAATGGTTGTGTGTGTGTGAATAAGTGTTTATGTGGTACCCAAATAAAGTTGTTGTGTTTAATTATGATAAGAAGGTTGTAGAAGGGGCTGTCTTATGGTGATGTAGCATCCCGTGGAACCCAAATGATAAGCTAAAGCTTGTCATCGCTTCTCAAGCTCTAAAATTAGTTATTATGTTTAGCAAAGCACGAAAAAGAAACTTAGTTGTCATGCTATCATTATTTACTTTATTTCAATTGACGCACACGATATTCTCTATTTCAATATCAAAATGACAACATGACCCATGTTTTATATGAGCAAGTATCTAGTTTTATTGATACAAATAAAGTTAATTTAGTAACCATGAATTCGATTATCATGTGAAATACATGTAAAGTTTTCAAAAGTTGAAGAAATCCAGGGGTTGTTGTCTCAATTCTTGAGCTCGATGTTTAAGAACCAAATGTAAAACATGTGTTAAGTTGCACCTATTTTTCATGTGAAAAGTCGAAATAATCTTGTGATTCTTGTCCCATACGACAGTTTCCTCGTTTTATATCTAAAAACATTTTTGTAAAAGGCCAATTTTCTGGATATACACAATGTATAATCTTAAAATTAGTTTATGGGCAGGCACTTGTAATATGGTCATAAGTATATACATATAGACTGTAGACACTTGCAACTTTGTAATACATAGGAAATATATGCCCGAGTACATTTTTCTTAAATATCAACATTTCACTCCAAAACCATCTCATGATCCCAAATACGCACATAAAAATAATATCTAGTTGAATGATCTGTTGTAATATATATTAATTACTACTGAAACATCATGATCTTTAATCTTTAACACATAATCGGCGAGTTTGGTAAACAACATTCAAGCTACTGTCTATAACTGGGTCACTAATCGTAGCAAAGATGGAGTAAATATTATGGACATTTGGGTTGGGAATCCATGAATGCCAAACGTAATTTAGTTGCCGATCGATCGAGTTTAATTTTCATTGTTGTCAACGGGTATCTTTATTCTTTATGACCGTGTTGGATTTGTACAATTGTACTTCTAGCGCCTTGTGCTAGCGCTTCTCTCTCTTTTTGAGTATATCTTCTTCGCCATTCCAAAAAGTTACTATTGTATACATAACCACACGGACGTAACAAATAGAGTGACCGAATGGACTGAACATCACCGATACAAAAAAAATATATATATTTAGCATCTAATTAAGATGTTGAACAAGTAATCAGTCTCTCAAGCTATTGAAATAGAGTATTTCGTGCATTCATATTTTCATCTTTCGTTCAATTAAATACTAAGATTTTGATAACACGTATCCTAATACCCGCGTAGCGACCGTTATATACTAATGCACATACATATAAACGAACTAAAGTATGCATACACAGATGCACATATCTATACTAGGTTGAATTGTTTACTTATACCTGATACAATTTCTAGTTGCAATAATCTTTGATTGCAGAGTGGATACTTGTGTTACAATAATAATATGTTAAATTGCTAATATTGTCAAAATTCCTTAAAAGCATAAGAAACAATAATTACAACTTAGAAATATTAGTTAAACATATATTCTTGATTTAAAATATGATCTTATGCATCATATATTCTTGATTTAAAATATGATCTTGTGCATCACAATATAGTAATATAATTAATAGAATATGATTATACACATTATAATATAATCAATTAATAGTTTTAAAAAGGTAAACATAAATATTTATGAAACAACTTTTCAATAAAATCTTTTTGCTATCTTTAAAAAGCATAAATTGCAAACAAAAAAAAGATGCAAGTAAAAGTTAACAAATTTCATGTTCATATGGATTTGAAATATCATGCGGATGTTATGTTTATGTGATCATATCCTCAAATTTTGATATAATCAAGTTAAAATAATAAAACAAACATAAAACATATAGATAAGTAAAAATTATTTATAATAGAAAACATAGGGGGGAACAACAACAATAATCAGACAATTAAGCTATACAGAATCTTATGTTGATTCCGTTACTTTGTCTTAATTCTAGCATCTCAACACTCCCAGATAACACACACTAAAACACCCTCATAAACACACTCTCCATTTTCATGCCATAACTTTAATCTCAGGCTGTTTCGATTTTGAAACTTCATGAGCCGAGCAAATCACCACTTGTGCCCATCTCTTCAATCTTAACTTCACCTTCTTCGGATCCTCTTCTGTAAAAGTAATTAATTCACATCAAAATAAAATAAAACCAAAAAAAAAAAAAAAAAATCTAGCAAAAAAATATTAAGTACTTTTCATTAATTAAAAATCACTTACTGGGATCAATCATGAACCTCGTGTTCAAGAGCGAATCAAAAGTTAATGGAGAAGATCTAGACATTTCTCCACTCTTAAACTGTCCATTCATAGCAACATACATTTCAAGCGCTGGAAAAGCTCGTTTAAGTTTTGGATTCAATTCGTTTTTCGTATCCAACCCAAAACCTAACTCGAAAACACCTTTTAGCTCCTTGATATCGTCATCAGTGACATCAAACTTAGATAAGGAATCTAGGCTCATGCTACGACAGTGCAAGTTACGACGGGTTTGTTTGTCTTTTAGTTCCTCCCATTCTTTGTCCCGGTCGATGTTTGGTGACCACGACCGGGTTTTGAACAGAATGGAAGCTCGTTTCTTTGAGTCTGCCATAAGAACCATCGTCTGCGGCTGAAATGAGTGAGAAGAGAGGGTATAAATAGAAGATTCCTGTGGGTCCACTTGAGATTAGAAACCTGAAATGATGAATTGTGGGCCATATTTTGTGGTTGGGCTTCTTACTATTTGAAGCATGTATATTTAAACCTTAATCTTTTGTTTTGGTTAATCTTAATTTTTTTAATGGTGAAAATATATGTTGCTCAATTATTATGTATATTGATATGATTTGATTTTTGATTAACTAACAACAAAGAGCTTTTACTGAGTCGATAAGTAGTCTAGGTATCAGAACGACGATTATAGGGATTACAGTTTTTTTTTTATAGATTTTATGAAACGACAAAATTATTAAGCACGAGCAGGGTGCAAGGCAAATTACAACAGAGATGATAAATTATTGCAATGATTATTAGCAATTTTATCTATTCATTCTAACTTTTCTAAATCTACCGGAAATCAAAGAACGAGAAGGTTACCTTATTTAGGATAAGAATTTTTTTGGATGTTATACTCATCCTAGAACCGCCAAAAAATCCAGAGTGGATTCAGAGGAACCAATTGAGGTTAGAAACCGGAAATAACGAAATAATACTGCGGGGTAGTGTACATTGTGGGCCATATTTTGTGGTTGGATATTTAAACCTTAATCTTTTATTTTGGTTAATCTTATTTTTTTTTATGGTGAAAAAATATGATGCTTGATTGTTATGTAAATTGATATGATTTTATTGTTGTTTAACTAACAAAGAGCTTTTACTGAGTCGATTAGTAGTCTAGGTATCAGAACGACGATTATAGGGTTTAAAGGTTTTTTTCTAGATTTTATGAAACGACAAATTGTTAAGCACGAGCAGGGTGCAAGGAAAATTACAACGTAGATGATAATTTTTTGCAATGATTATTAGCTATTCTATCTATTAATTCTAACTTTTCTACATCTACCGGAAATAAAGAACAAGAAGGTTACCTTCTTGGGGATAAGATTTTTCTTGGATGTGTACTCATCCTTGTAACGCCAAAGAATCTAAAGAGTGGATTCAGAGGATAATTCTATGTATCGGAACAATGATTACATGGATTATAGGGTTTTTTGTACACTTTTCATTGAATGACAACTGGAATTAAGCACTAACACAGAGCTAAAAAAATTACAAGGGATTGTATAAGGTTTTACAAGGATTACATATTCTAACTTTTCCGCATCTATTGGAAAACCAAGAAAAAGAAAATTGGTTAACCTAATCAAGGATTAGATCTTTTGTTGGATGTTTAGCCACTAACATGTACGTATTCTGGAAACGCTGCGCCAAAGATATCTAAGAGTGGATTGAATAATGTCAACAAACATGTTGTTGAAGTTGTTTGGGAAGTCGATACAGATTTCTAGTAAGTTAAAGCAAATCATTGAGGCTGTCGATCTTTTATAACATGGATCTTCTACCAATTAAGGATTTCCAACCCAATGTTTTTTTGCAACATCAAACTTAAGGTGTCCTCTCGTTTCAACATCCTCGTCACAAATCATTAAACGGACATATTACAAGTCAATGCTGCTAAGATCCAAATTACTTGTAGCAGGGATTTTAGGGTTTTGGGTAATCCGAGAAGTAATATTAACCGCGATTGGGATAAGCTTGTTCCACCTTATTGGGGTCAGTTTGAGAGGTTAAAAAAATAAGTGGTAACTCATACCTTTTAGCGTGAATTTCTTTGAGCAATCAATCAAACACTTACAATTTTTCTAAAGTTAAGATGTTAATATAATAATTATAATGTCAATAGCAATGTAGAAATTATTTAATCACCGTTAAACCAAGCTAAACCCTTCTACCCACACAATGTGTTAGTATCGGCTCTGCTAGACAATATCATCTAACTGCACAAGCTAAATTAGGAGATATCGAGGATCTAACAAAATTAGAAAACTCTATTCTTTAAAGAATAAGATCTAATTTACTAAGGATTCATGAAAATATAAAGACCAAGTATCTTCGAACTAACAATTAACCTTTTAGGATAAATATAACCTAGGTTTTAGGATGTTGCTACAAGGATTGTAATATTTACTAGTTTCTTTAAAGGTCGTGATGTTGATATACCAAGTATTTCAATACCATTATAGCAAAAGAATTGGATTGATTTCCATTCAAGTCCTTTTTTATGGTAAAGAATATAGCAATGACGATTTAATTATTCCTTTAGGCTTATATAATGTACTCCGTATAACTTTTAAGGATCAATAACTAGTCTAAACCTAAACCCCTCTAATCTATTCATTGTCTCTCTGCCTTGAGAAAAATTCTTGATACTACCATTTCATCAACACGTGGTTTCATTGGAACAAAACCCTTTTAATCAGTGTAAAAATCCATTCATCGTGTCTCAGATTACATAGACTTCCTACTATTTACAACTTGGATGTTCGTGGTATCGACATCCATTCATCAAATGCTAGATTTGTAATGAGGAAATAGAAACACCTTGTCACCCCTTTGTAGAGTGCAGGTATGGTGGGTTTGGCCAATTATCCAAAAAAAAATGTTGTTGTTTCTAATCGCTTGGAGTTACACGATAACATTGAATTGTTTTGTAGGAAAACATGCTTTGATGTGGCTTTTCACGCCACTACATGAATCATCTAAAAATATAGGAACCATATTTGTTTTGAATTGAAGCCATCAAGAAATAATACACTCGGAGATGAACACACAATTCTTACACTCATGGATCAATCAATGATATAGGAAATCAAATGCAATGTCGCTACTTTGGATATGCGGTTCATTATCTTTTACAACTCGCTTTTTTTCCCTCTAATGCTCGGCTAGTTATTTTAATAAATTGTCATTAAAAAACTATCCATGTTACATAACATTACAATGAAGATTGCACAAATGTTATATAATAATGGAAGCAACTTTATAAAAAAGCTTTATGTTATCAATACATCAAGACCCAAATATCTTAATTTCTAATTAAATAACAAGAGTTAATTACCAAATTACTCTTGATGATAATTTAATCCAAGATCCACATTTGATTTATGAAAACCATTATGCTTCTACAAACAAAAATAAGGTATGAAAAACTTTTATTTTACATTACAATCGAACTTTATTTGAAAAGAACAAATACAATTACAATTTTTTTTACCTCCAAATACAGTACAAAGTGAGATTAGAAATTTTATACCTTGATAAAACGTATAATTATATTTAAATGAAATACTTTGCATTACTATTGTCCAACATTATTTCTAACAAACTTCTTGTCATCCGTAAAATTATTATCATAAAAAACATATAACAGAAAAAATAAGGCTAGCCAAAAATATTAGTTAAATTTTTCACGCTGACACAGCGAGCAAATACACCGGTAGTATATAAAAAGAGTCAATTATCAAAATATCCACAATGCAAAAGGGTTTTCAAAAGATTTTTTTTTTTTTTTTTTTTTTTTTTTTTTTTTTTTACTTTAATATAAATTTGGCGTATTTAAATAATGTTCAAGTCATTCATTCTGTATTAACCCGGTCTTAAATAACGTTTTTAAGAAAAAACTTGTTCCTTAACTTTACATTAAAGCTCCTTTTATTCTTTAGCGAATTTGTTATTAACTTTATATGAAAAGAATATATGCTGAGTTAACAAAAACTATTTAGGAAAAACTATTTTGATTTGCACATATGTTAAAATTTCTTTGAGTTAAATATATCTATGTTGAGTTAACAAAAACTATTTAGTAAAAAAAAATACAACAACAAATTTCAGATGCATTATAAAAAATAGATGCTTCTTCTTTTAAAATTCTCTCTTATTTAAAATGTGTGGCTATAAATTTTTATTTTTCTAATTTGGTTTTTCTTCTCATAGAAAATGGTAACATGAGTATATAGGAAATGATTTGCACACTTCATTTTTTTATTGTCACACTCTGGTCTATGCATTAAATAGTTATACATTTTATAAATTATGCTTTAAATAGTTATAGATTGGACTATGCAAATCAAAACCAAATGTGTGCAAATCATCTCCCTGAAGATATTGGTAAAAAATTATCAGACAATTAGGTAATACAGGATCTTTCTTAATTTCATTACTGTCTAAAACCCTAGCATCTCCAATAATCCCAGATAACACACGCTAAAACACTCTCCCAAACACACACTTTCGATTTTCATTCAACAACTTTAATCTCAGGTTGTTTTGAAGCTTCACGAACCGAACAAGCAATCACTTGAGCCCATTTCTTTAATCTCAGTTTAACATTCTTCGAATCATTATCTGCATAATTGATCCACGTACACATACAAAAATATAAATATTAAACCTGATAAAATAAATAAAATACCGACAAATTATATCTTTTGTTTTTCATTCACACTTACTGGGATTAACAATCAATCGCGAATCTTTATTCGAGTTTGAATCTGAACCCATTGAAGAAGACTTAGACAGATCTCTCTTGATAAACTGCTGATTCACGTACAGCAGCGTAAAGTTCAAGCGCTGGAAAAGCTTGCTTAAGTTTTGGGTCCAATTCACGATTTGTATCAAACCCAAAACCTAACTCGAAACAAGCTGTTAGCTCCTTGATATCTTCATCAGTGACATCATAGTCCCATGTTGAATCGAGGCTTGTGCAACGACGTAATAAACGACGGCGTTGTTTGATCTTCAATCTTTTCCATTCATTGTTTCGGTTGTAGTCCAGTGAACACGATCGGGTTTTAAGCAGAATTTGAGTTGTTTCCGCCATGACAAGTTGAAATGATACTGTGGTGTAGCAGTATATAAGATCAAATAGTGGGCCAATTAAATGTTGGTTTCACTACTATTTTAGGTATGTACTAAATATATCTTTTGTGTTTTGGGTATTTAATTTAACCTTTTCCTAACTTAAGTGTCACCAAACAAACCTTATATATTTTATGAAATATGTAATAAATGTAGAGAAAAAAATATTACTTTTGCTCATGTATTTTTTATTTAAAGATAAATTATAAAAAAATGTAAAATGGTATTGTTATGTGTTTTAAGTGGACAATATTTTTAAGACAAAATAAAATAACGATGAAAAAAAAAAGTCAAAAGGAGTAAAAAGAATATGACATCTAGTCCAATGTATATTGCTTCAATTTAGTAAAAAGAATGACAAGTACAATAATATCATTTTGTAATAATTCGTTGTCGATATCAATTTTGAAATCTCCAAAACTAGATAAGGAAGTCATAAATGTTTTTACCAAAAAAGATTTCCAATAATGTGGTGAAAACTATTTGTTTATGACTTACTAAAGAAAAATGACCGGAAACATTAAATAATAAAACTGAAGATATCTATATTAATTCATCTGTTAATTAAACATGAATTAATAGAAAATTTTAACAAACAAGCTATAAGAATACTTGCATATATTCTTGCTAAAATCTTAAAATGTACATAAAAGTCTATTGTTTTCATTTCATTAATTTTAAGCTAGTGTGATATATAAGTAATTATGACTAATTAATAAGAAAATGGTTTATAAAGTGTTATATCAATTTTTTATTGAAAAGAAAACATGAGTAATATGAAAATGGTTTATAAAATGTAAACAAGATATTTAGCACATTGCCTGATATTATTAGTTGACAATAAAGTAATAATAAAGAAAATAGTTTTTATACAATGTAGCGCTAGTTTAAATGCTTTATACAATTTTCTTTTGCGAAAATTACTATGCTACCCATTTAGAAGGGTATCTATCTTGCAGTGCCTAAACTTTTTTCAATATTCACAAATGGACATAGATCTCGTGTAGAAATTGACCCGGGGTTACATGTGATTACATGGCACATTTTTAGTAGTTGAAAAAAAAAAAAAAAAAAACAATCTCGCGTAAGATTTGACCCGTGGATAGACGGGATTGCAAGAAAACCACTTATATTCATTTAAAATTGATCTCGTGTAGAATTCGACCCATGGTTACACGAGATTAGTCAAAAGTTGTATATATTTTATGTTTACCATTGGTCTTAACATTACATTGAGGAACATTGTTGATGTTGAGGAGTGAAAATCACTCTTTTATCATACCATAACCACTATAGATCGAATGGCAATTAAGATAAAGAAGAGATAATAGATGGGGAATATGAGAAGTAGAGATGAGATAGGGAGGGAAGAAGTATGGTGGCAGTAGAGAATATAAACTGGAAATGTATGTATGTTAGATTGAGAGAGAATACAAGAAACACACACACACTCTCTAAAGCACACTTTGCTAAATGAGAGAGTGAGGCATATATGAGTTGGCTGCCATCAAGCAAGGCTTGATGGGCTTTACATATTGGACTATGATGTGGGCTAGAATGTGTATCACGCTTATACATTTGGACTACTAACATTACTAATACTCCTAGCCCACATATTAACTAACTATTATACATAACACTTTGGTTCTAACTAGCAAATGACCATCACTTCCTAATTAGCATAAATTCAATGCTAACAATCTCCCCCTAAGGGATGGTCATTTGAATGATGCTCCCGTGATTGGTCTTTTGCCTTCAATGTCTAGAACTTTGTGTGTCAATGTATAATATTCTTGATTCATTGTTCCTTCATGCTCTGTGATCTTCAAAGTATTGACTTTGAATGTTCTTGCCTTGATCTACTTCTTCTGATCAGATGCGTCTACGTTGTAGATGATGATGGTGAATGGACTTTCGTCAGTACCTGCATAAGACAGTTAGCAATAAATCGTCCAGCGCTTATAGGTTTAGATTTCGAGATCGTTATCAGCATAGAGTGACAACTTTCTCTAATCTTTACCAAGGCCGTTGAGAGCCTCTGAAGTATACCGAAGTATCACTTCAAGACTGTAGACCGTTTGAAGCGAGTAACCATCATGACATAAGGCAAGATCTGAAGATCTCATTAAGACTCATACAACTTGTATCCTTTTTGATGAACACAAGTGTATTGCATAGGAAGTGTTCCTAAGAGATCTTTAATGAATCTCATGGATCTAGACTCAATTATGTGCGTTTTGGTTTTAGTCGTCAGAGGCATGGAGCAGAGTGCCACCTTTTCAATATCAACACATCTCGGAG
Organism: Artemisia tridentata subsp. tridentata; assembly: GCA_021014915.2. Taxonomy (NCBI): domain Eukaryota; kingdom Viridiplantae; phylum Streptophyta; class Magnoliopsida; order Asterales; family Asteraceae; genus Artemisia; species Artemisia tridentata. The sequence continues at coordinate 74,081,299 of CP139509.1, read as the reverse complement.
TGAGAGGTCGATAGATTATGCAGTGTTCTCCGTGAGAAATGAAACAAATATCTTTTGAGAGATATCTGAGTGGATAGGAGGAGTGGTGCAAATGCGTCACCGGGTCCATGACGTCTTGTCTTCAATATCAGTATCACCTTAGTGAGTACCGATAGCAGATGTATTGACCCGGTTTCTGACCTAAGTTTTCATGGAGGGCTATTTCTTTTCACCCTTTCATTAAACTTTTCTTTTTCATACTTCAACCCCTTCTTTCTCCTTTCTCATTATGCTCTTTTTTTCAATCTTACCTAAGGACTTCTAATTCTAGTCTATTGGAATTGTCCTTGGGTAGATCCCTCCGGTTCTGGCGGATCATTAGACATTACCTAACCATAATCACCTTATTACTCCATGATTATCCTAGATTTGTTGATCGCATGCCATAAAACCATTTGTGAAAGTCTCTCAAAGTGTTTATGAGAAAACACATTTAGTTAGCACTTCGAGAGTTTTGCATTTTCTGAAATACTCCCCCTTCACATGTGCTCATGCATTTTAAGATAAAATTGCACATGTTGGGTAGAGTTCGCACATTTTGAAATGATCAATTTTCAATGAACATGACCTTCGCGAGACACGCTTACATCACTAGATAGACTAGCTTGAAATTATTACCCGTCCCGGTCATATTCAATGATCATCTCTCGAATTGGTACATTCTACTCAGACAAGTCCTTTGCGAGACACGTTTACATCAATGGAAAAACAGCTTGAAATTATTACCCGTCCCGGACATGTCTTTTCAATAACTGACAGTTGATTTCGTCAATTCGAGTGTTAAAACTGAGTCTGCCTTTGAGATTCGAACCACGATCACATTTTAATCACATTTCTCCCCCTCAAAAATAGCATTTCAATGGTATTTTTTGATACCGTTTGATTAAAATCATTGTTTTTTGAAAGCTAATAGGGAGAAACTGATATGCATGAACTTTTTGGAACAAAATTTGTTTCTGAAATACTCCCCCTCAAAACTTGCATTGGATGTAACATTGAGTAAACTTTGGAGCTAGTGGGAGTAACGATTTGAAAAATCTTAAGCAAAATTTTTGAAAAGATTTGAAAAACCTTTTGAAGAATATTTGAATAAAATTTTGTTTAAGATTAAGAAGTTTAGATTTGAAAAACTTTGCATGAAAACTTCTTATCTTTTAGGATTGTTGCAATAAAGCGTACAACAGGGTCCTTTCTTTGAAAAACGGGTTATGCACTGTTATGTGTACATAAGCCAAAACGTTGAAGCCCGGGTTGTAAGCTGAAATACTTACAAGCCATATAGATTTTTAGGATAAGTGCTCGAAATTTTTTGATGAAGCACTTTCCTTTCTTTGAAGTACGGGTCCTGAACTGATGTGTTCAGAAGCCATTGGGTTAAGCGCGGGTTCCGTACTGAAGTGCACGAAAGCCATTTTTGTATATTCTTTTTGATGTTTTCAAAAAATGTATATTCACAAAGAATGATTAAGTATGAACAAGTAAAAGTGGAGTTAAGAGTGGATGTAGACCATGATTTCCAAATGCGATGTTGGCATAAAGGTCTTCTCTTCCACATTCAGCGAGTGAACTCTCAACACTTTCACGAGTACCTGCAATCACAGAATCCACAAAAGAAGAATATGCACAAATAATAGTGTTAGAAGAACATGAATCATCACATTGAGGGTGTCCACTATCAACAGTTGTAGTGGTTTCTACATCCTTATCCTGATGATTTTCACTATTACTTGTTGTGGTGCAGCTATCAAGAATCTTTCCTGTGGGAATCCATCTAAGACCAACTGTTTTAAAAACTTTTCCCGTGGGAATCCACCTAGGGCTAGATCTAGGAGTTGTTTCCTTATCAAATGCAGCGGAAGTCTCATTTTGAGAAGAACTACGTCCTGTAGAGATCCACCTAGTTGGTTTCTTAGCCTTTTGCTTTTTATCAACGGGCTTATTTCTTTTTGGTGTCTTAGTGGATTGTGCCTTAGCACTTGCATTAGTTTTCTTGATATACTGTGCAACACATGCATCATGATTAGCTGAAACGATACATTTTTGACATGTAGGACAAACAAATTCAACATTCTTGTTTAACACCGCAACCTTAATTTTGTCACTACTGTCATTTTGAACTTGCTTTGTGTTCGAAGAGGAATTTGAGCTCATAGTGTTGGATTCTACGTGGATAACATTTTCTTTTGCGCAACTACTCTTAGATGCAAGCCAATCCCTAGTCTTTAGTTGAATAATCCTAGGTAGTGGTTTACTACTACTAGCAGTGCTTTGTAATGTTGTAGAATTCATCACTCTAGGTTTTGTGCCTAAAATTCCATCTTGTCGAACCTGTGCCTTTTGCCTAGCTATTTCTAGGTAGTGATTGTGGACCGTTTTGTTTGAACCAACTGATTCCTTAACTGTTTGAGTGGTCACATTCGGTGAGCAATTCCTAGAAAGGCCAGGTGCTTTCACTTTTGGTGTTTTAGGCAAGGGTGTTGGAGTGACTGGTTTTGTCAAATCAATTGTCACATCAACTGTTGGAACCGTTTGAGAAATTGACATTTTTGGTTGTTCCGAAGTTGATGGTTTTGCAAACTTAGTTTCCTCACCCTGCCTTTTTTGACTTTCAAGCTGAGACTTCAAAAGATCAATTTGTTCTTTCAGTTGTTTGTAAGAACGCTCATACGACAGTTTGTCATACTTGCATTCTTCCTTTTTCTGATCAAGTTGTTTAAAATATGTGACATTTTGTTTTTCAATCTTAGCAAGCGCATTTTCATATTTTAAAACAAGTTCAGAAGTCTCAGCTCGGAGTCTTTCATCATCCTCAACAGAATATGTTTGGTAAATAATGGACATTATATCGGTCGATAGAGCTTCGAAAGAGAGAGAGAGTCATTTTGCTTTTCCAAAACTTTTATGTGTTCCAAGTATTCATTAGCTTCCTTCACTAAGGATTTGTGGTCCTTAACAAATTCTGCCGACTCTTTTAAAAGATTATTTTCCACATTTTGAACAACCGCATAGATTGCAGAAATATGTGGATTAATTTCCCTTTCAAAAATCTTTTTCAGTTCATCCTGAACACCTGAAAACCATTCAAACTTTTGATTGTTTATTTTGGAAGCCACAATACGTTGAAGTTTTTCAATTTTCTGTTTAAGATCGACCAAATATAGTCTAGCTGCACTTGCATCATAAGTGTTTTTAGATGCCATTTGTTCGATGTTAGGCAGATGTTTTGAAACAGCTTTTTGTCTTGTGAAAACCACTGGTTTTTGAAAAAACAGAGGTGACTCCTTTTGAACAAGATGAACCCCAGCAAGTTTGTTAACTTCATTATAGTCAATGGGTTTTATTTCTCTGTTCAATTGTCACATTTTCTTTCTACTCTCTTCTGAAAGCTCAATCGTTTCACTAGAATCATAACCCGGAGGAGGGTCATGGATAGCATTTATTAAATTACCATTAAAAAGCACATTCTGTTCTTTTTGAGCTTTCTTGAGAATATAAGGGTTTTCATAACCGATAGCCACCTTTTTTAATGTATGTAAAATCGGGTTTGGATCGTTTATTAACAAGTTAACTGTTTGTGCAGAATGACCCGTTTTTACAAGCAAATCATCCAACTTTGCAATGGTTTCCTTTTTTTCATTGATCTCTTTAAGAAGATCCTTTTCACGTTTTGAAAACTTTTCATTCAACTCATTCTTTTCTTTTTCAAGATTGGAATAAGTTGATTTTTGTTTTGAAAGCTGGTTGGTTAGTTCAGAAATTTCCTTGTTAAGAGATTTAATTTGGTTATTTAAATTAACATTTAGAGTGTCAAATTTGATTTGTAAACGTTTCTCTCTTAACTCAGAATCTTTTAATCTAACCTCAAGTTCTGACTGATTTTTGTTATGAAAATCATAAGCTCTTGCATTCACCTTATACCTCTCAAGCTCAGTGGTCAATTTTTCATTCGCGGCTTTAACCTCGCGATTGATCTTTTTGACCTTGTCAATCTCAATTTGACAGTTATGAAGTAATGATTCAAAGAAAGAACGGGTTTCCTCATCATTAGCGTCATTTTGTGCAACTTGAACTTCATTAGGATCTATATATGAAGTTTCACAGTTAACATTGCTATTAACTTGCTCCCCCACATATGTATCATAATTAGGTTCGAGAGGCACAGAATGTGGCTTTTCATGAGCAAACGAGATGGGTACCTCATGGAGTGGTTCTGTGTCATAGGATGGAGGTGTTTCAGAATCACTGCATGATGTTGGTTCTTGCTGATCTGGCATAGGATCGGAGACTCCAGTGACTTCTGTAGAATTATCATTGATTCTGGTTGAAAGCAAGAAGTCGGATTCCTCAGCAGTCAAAGGTATTCCCGAATGTTCCTTGTTGGCTAGCATCAGCATGTACTGAAGCTTTTCTACCTTCGTCATTGCAGGAACATTACCTATTCTGCCTATATCACTCCTTTGGCTTTCAGATGAAGTCATGAAACAATAATCCTCATTCGGATTGACCCCATTCTGAAGCATTTGATTCCCCGTCTGTATACCCATAGCATTTCCTTGCTGATTCCCGATAACCTCAACCATTTGACCTTTTTGTCCCATATTTAACTGCATGGTGTTAGTGTATGATGAAGTCCATTGGTTGTTGTTATGTGGTTTGATGTTTAATGCCCTGGATAACAAAGCAAAACCATTTGCCAAAGCAGTTGTGATATCGTCTTGTTGATTTGCCATTGATGATGATTGTATGATAAAGATGATACAGGATCGTTGCAACAAAGTAGGAGATGTTGTTGTTGAAGGTTAAACTTGGTTGTTGTTGTGAAGCTTTGGTTTGTTGATGATGTTCGTTGAAGTTGTAACAAATTAAATAACGTTACGAAACTTGATTCAAGTATAATTAAGACAAAGTCAAGAGTTTACAATCTCGACAAAAAGTAATGTAAATTACAATTTAGATAAACACGACACTTTCTATAGAAATTTCAATTTGACCAAAATTTATACAAATTATGGTAAGATATCAATTTAGATAGAAATATATCTTATTTATATAAATTCGTAATTTATATAAAATCTAACAATCTTATACAAGAAAGTAGATAACCGTTTGTCGAAGTATTTTACACACTTATACAAGTGGTGAAATACCGAGTTCACTTTCGAGTTGACGAAATTACGTTCGAATCAAATCCTTAAAAGTTATTTAAGTTTGAAGTTGTTTAATCACAATTGCGAGGGCCTGAAGTGTCAAATCCGAAAGATCTTCTAAGGCAGCTGAAAGTACAAGGACTGAAGTTGCCAACTCTGAAAATTGCACCAATTGCGAGACTTAAGTATGAATTGCGAGACCAATTGCGATAGAGCAGCACCAATTGCGAAATGAATTGCGAGACAGCACTAATTGCGAAAGGCAGTGGCAATTGCGAGACAGAAACTGAATTGCGAGACACAATTACGAAAGCAGCAATTGCGAGACTACCAGCAGTAATTGCGAAACAGTAGCACTAATTGCGAGAGGCAGTACCAATTGCGAAAGAGCAATTCCGAGAGCAGTATCAATTGCGAGAAACATAGCAATTGCGATAGAACAGCAATTGCGAGACTCTTTTTGCAATTCCGAAAGAATTCAGCTTTTCACTAACTTTTGACTTTTGAGTACTTTGCCCACGTGATGCCTTATTTTAATGGATATGGCTGACACCTTTTCACCAACTTGCACACTTGCCTGACAATATTCACCAACTAGGACCAATAATATCAAAGATATTCCACATAAAATATTCACTTTAATTCCACAAACACATCAATTCATTCTTCCTTAAAATATTTTCGATCAAAAACTAAGAACACAAAAGTAAATGCAGTTTTTTTTTCAATATTGAAGAGAAGAATAGTCACAAAGTTGCAAAACCAAGAACAAACACAACCTTACACAAGATTTAACACCCACGTCGTGCCATTTTAAGAAGCCAAAAACCACGACAGTTGGTTTCTTTTACTCACAAACCGAACACACTAACTTCCTACCTCGTTGACCGGCTGTTGTATACCACTTGTAATGAGTGAAAATCACTCTCTTATCATACCACTTACACACTTGAGATCGATGGCAACACAAGAACTATAAGAAGAGAATAATAGATGGGGAATATGAGAAGTAGAGATGAGATAGGGAGGGAAGAAGTATGGTGGCAGTAGAGTGAAAAGTAACCTGGAAATGTATGTATGTTAGATTGAGAGAGAATACAAGATACACACACACTCTCTCTAAAGCACACTTTGCTAAATGAGAGAGTGAGGCATATATGAGTTGGCTGCCATCAAGCAAGGCTTGATGGGCTTTACATATTGGACTATGATGTGGGCTAGAATGTGTATCACGCTTATACATTTGGACTACTAACATTACTAATACTCCTAGCCCACATATTAACTAACTATTATACATAACACTTTGGTTCTAACTAGCAAATGACCATCACTTCCTAATTAGCATAAATTCAATGCTAACAGTTGAGGTATATTAATCATCTTTATTAGTAGTAACCTCATTTTAAAGCATACATTTTTGTTAATACATGCTTTTGCACTATATCTAAGTTTCATGTTTGTTTTAGACTTACAACAAAATATAAACCAAATTAGGTCTTCATAAATTAGGGCTTGTTTTAATATTTTTTTTTCAAATATTAAAAATACCTACCGACATATTATTTAAAAAAAATTCGAATATTAGGTCAAATTTTGAACAAAATATAAACTAAATTAGGGCTTGTTTTAATTTTTTTTTTCAAATATTAAAAATACGACGTATTATTTTAAAATGTTTTTTCGAATATTAGGGCAACTTTTGACCCAATCTCGTGTAACCATGGGTCAAATTCTACACGAGATCAATTTTAAATGAATATAAGTGGTTTTCTTGCAATCCCGTGTAACCACGGGTCAAATCTTACGCGAGATTTTTTTTTTTTTTTTTTTTTTTTTTTTTTTTTTTTTTTTCAACCACTAAAAATGTGCCACGTAATCACGTGTAACCCCGGGTCAATTTCTACATGAGATCTATGTCCATTTGTGAATATTGGAAAAAGTTTGGGCACTGCAAGATAGATACCCTTCTAAATGGGTAGCACAGTAATTTTCGCTTTTCTTTATACGTTCATATATAGTTTTAGAGTAAATTACATAGATCGTCCTTGTGGTTTGTCCAAAATTGCATCCGTCGTCCCCTAAGAGTTTTAAATTGCATTCATCATCCTTAACTTTGCAAAGAACGACAACTACAATCCTTTGATTTAGAGTAAATTACAAAGATGGTCCTTGTGTTTGCGTTGACTCGCACTCTTGGTCCTTTGACTTTTATTTTTGCATAGATAGTCCCTAACTAGGAAACCCTTAACACTAAAAGTCCTTTGACCAAACGGCGTCAGCTTTGACCGTTAAAAGTTCCTCATGTGCAAGGCACATGAGGGTAAATTTGTCTTTTCACTTTTTTTTCTTCTTGACACACTAGTACACCACTTTCGGTTAGTAAAGAGAAAATTACAATACAATACAAATAACATAGAGTATAACTCACTAAAACAAACCAAACATACACTAACAACACAAAGAACCATCAATTTCATCTCTTTTAAAAACACAAACACCTTTCTCTCTTTCTTCAAACCACCTAATACAGATCTAGAAGATGAAGGGTGTAACCACCACTTAATTAAAGCCATCAAATAAAAAAAAAAAAAAAAAAAAAAAAAAAAAAAAAAAAAAAAAAAAAATGCACCATCATCATCACTCAGATCTAGAAGATGAAGGCTGGTGGTGGCGAACGGACGACAGCAGCTGGTTCTGGCGATCGTCCGGCGGTCGATTGCCTCCACCATCTTAAAACCCATTAAAACCATTTTAATCATAAAACCTACTCCATTCCCTTTTCTTTTCTTTGGATGATACACACCGACATAAACGATGGCCAGGTTGTGTTAAACCACAAGGACCACCCTGTGGTCGCCGGATGAAGTTTCAAAATAGTGTTAAATCTGGAAAGTTATGGTGTCGTTTGGATCTGGTAATAGATTCATACATGTTATTACTTGTAAATTTGGATATGGGGATGATAATGAGAAAAGAAAGTTATGGCAATAGATTGATTATTTATTTATTTATTTATTTTTATTATTTTATTATTTTTTTTTGAACTTAATATAGATTGATATTGATGAGCCACGAAAAATGTAAAAATGGTGAGATCGGGTAATATATTCAATGTAATAAAGCATGGACTTTAATTTTAGAAGTTATAATATTCCTTTTGAATTCTATGCACAAGTAACCACATCAGTTGCTAGCCATCATTTTCACGCTTTTTTTTTCTTTTTTTTTTTTTTCAATATATTATTAGTTCTCTACACTTAACTTATATTATCTCTATGTTATAATGTTAGTTGATTCTAACAAAAAAAATTGATTTATAGTTTTGTTTAGTTAATTTCATTTAAAGTATGGGAGGTAGTGGTGAAAAGTTGTGGAAGAAAAGTTGAAGATGATAAACATGAAGATAAAATCTTTGTAATGATAATTAATAGGAAAAAAAAAAGTTTGATGGTTCTTTAAAGTTGTTGGTTGTTTTGAATAAAAGAAGATGAATATTCGAAAGTTATAAAATTGGTTTTGAAAAATGTGGTTGAATGTCAAGTATGGTGGTTAATGATGAGTTAGAAAATGGTGAAGAAGAAAGAGAGATGAAGAAGAAAAAAGAATTTAGTAAGGGACTTGAGACCAAATAATAAAAATGGAGAGGATGATAATTATAAGTGTTTATTAGTTGGATGTGAGATCAAAAGAGTGAATGACAATTATACCCTCATGTGACTGTCACATGAGAAGTGTTTAACGGTCAAAGTTGACGCCGTTTGGTCAAAGGACTTTTAGTGTTAAGGGTTCCCGAGTTAAGGACTATCTATGCAAAAAAAAGTCAAAGGACCAAGAGTGAGAGTCAACGCAAACCACAAGGACCATCTTTGTAATTTACTCTTGAGGCTAAATTAATCATTACACTCTATTTTTGTCAGAAGATTTATAGATAAGAAGTGATTGTCTATCTCAAACACAGTCTATTTTATTTCTTTCTTTCTTTTTATCTTTCACCAAACACAATCTATTTTCATTTCTCCAGACAACCATTATCATCATCTTCATCATTCAAGCAGCAAACTTTTTATAAGAAAAAAGGACAATGATTCATATGTTTAGGTTCTAGATATACATTTCTTTTGTCATTCGTCACTCCGCCCGACCACACCCCCAGCACCATGCCATAAATCTGTCGTCGCATTTTTATTCCACCACCCACAAATCTTCATTATTTCCAGATCCAGCCATCCTTCACCAACCATTTTCACATATTGTACCTATCTCAACCTTTCACCACTGAAACCCATCAACACCAAAACCCATCAGCAATAAACTTAACGATAATACAACTTTTACCAACTACGTGTTGCCCACAAAATTGGTTTAGTGAGAAGCTACTATTGATTATCTAATCAAAAAGATCATTTGCTTCTGAAAAACAAGGATTATTAGTTTCTGTTTAACTGTTTATGTGTAAACTAAGTAAATTAATTATGTGAAAACTAAAAAGTGTTAGGATTTTGATAAAATGAAAAGATGATAAATGGAGAAATGGTATCTAATTTGTTTAGAATAAGGTTTATGTAATCATGTTCATATAAGTATAAGGTGATGTTTGTTATATGGGTTTTGTATAAATGGAATGGAATCATACTTGGAAGCCACAGTTTGGTTTAAGTATTCGGGAATAAAATTAATGATTTGACCAAAAAATCCATTCAACTATAAGTTCACAGGTTTTGCTGGAAACCGACTCATTTTCTGACAGCATGTACTTTTCCATTAGTCTCAACCACATACTTTATATTATACCATGATGGTCCCTATGATTAACGTAACACAAAATCTAATCTACTGATAACCACGTTGTTGATATAAATAATGCCTAAACACGTTATTAATATTTTTCGATATCTCTAAGTTTTGATAATCACAAAATGTAAAATCATTAATCGGAAAATTATGACGTAAACAAGTATTTAGTTGTAAATATCTATTTCTACAACTCAAATCACTTAAGGTATGAATAAACTAATGCTTAATGCATTATATGATCAAAGGAACATTTTCTTAATAACTAGATTTTTTATAAAACATCAAAAACATTTTATATATTTTTGAAAAACACTTTTGGTATTAAATAAAAAATGTTTAATCTTTTATAAAAATATGAATTCAAATTTTTAACCAAAATCAGTTAAAATGTTCCAGAAAAACCTTCCCCACAAAAGGAAAAAACTGGCCAACGTTCAGCAAGGGCGGCCCCCTTAATTTTACTAGGCGGCCCCCTTAAAATTAAGGGGACTGCACCCCCTATTTAAAGGGGCCGGCCACGCTCCAGTAGGCTCCAGCTGTCCAGATTTTTCTCCTATAAATACCAGCCTTCCCCTGGATTTTTACTCACCTTTTGCACCCCAAAACATTCTGTTTTAAATCTTGTATATCCTTTCTAAAAACCCTTTGATCATATTCTCTTAAGCATTGGTTTCTAAGTGATTCAAGCTTCCACCATCAAAGTGCAAAAGAAGAATACTCCTTCAACTAGAGAAGAAGTATTATAGCTCAATTCATATATTCATCATTGTTGTGTAAAGTGTTGTATAGTTGTGTGATGAAGCAAAAAGTGTACCGCTTTTAAGGGGTCATTTAAGCCCTAAATCGTATTTATTTGATCAAATATTGCCCTAAATCGTTCCTTTTGTCATTTTAGGTACTTTTGAGAAGAAATCTGGAAAAGGAAGCATTTTGGACGTTTTTGGAGCATAAAAGTGAAGAAAACGACAAAGTCTCAAAAATCGGCTGGAAGTTACCTTTGACGGCGTCAGGATTATCCCTGGACGGCGTCATAGCTTGGCAAAAGTGGTGGATGTGAAATTTACTCATGATAAGCCAGTGAAAATTGCATGGGAATTCTGACGGCGTCACCCTTTAATTTGATCAAGGTCGTCACGTTATAATTTAAAGAGGGACGGCGTCACGTTCATAGTCTGAGGGCGTCAAGCCTTGATAGGCCAGAACGGATTTTGGAGAGCTAAAGAGGGACGGCATCAAGAAGGTCATCCGGGAACCCTAAAAGCGGCGAGGTGACGGCGTCACACTCCATAACGTGACGCCATCAGATCTGAAAGTCTATATATAGTTTTCTAATTCTTTGTCATTAGGGTGGAACTTATTGGGGAACTTTGTGTGTGAAAACCCTATGACGAATTTGGCAGCTCTTTCAAGGCTTTTTGCCTTGAGATCTTCCATGTTACATTGAAGATAAGTTATCAATTAATCATTCAATATGTCTATGTGTTGTTTGATTCTATCTTGTTCTTGTCTTTTGTTTAACATGTTAGGCTAGATTTATCTTGTGTTTATTTAGATCTAATGAAACCTAGCTATTGATTATTGGTTATTAGTGTGTTATTAGTTGTATTGGATGATTGTTTATCTATGTTAGGCTTAAGAAAACTGGCTAACTTCCTAATCGGTAACTTGCTTGAACGTCTTAAGAAACATGAACCAATGCGTACTAAAGGTTTTTATGGTTGTATTTAATGCACAAGCGAATTCTAGTGATCCCATGTTAGGAGCTTCCTAGCCGGCTCGACATAGGAGTGAAGTAGGAGCTTGTAGAGTTGGGGAAGTACGTACGCCACCCCATGAATGGTATTAAAGAATACACCCGTCATCCACGCAACTAATACACACTAATCAACCGGTAAAAGATAGTTAGGGAGTAAGGAAATCTAAGTAAACACATTTCCCTCCACATAAGTTTTCACCAACCTTTTCATTTTCTGTTATTTTATTTTATTTGCATTCGTAGTAATTTGGGTTAGTTGACTAGCAACTAATTCCGCCCACTCTTTCAAACCCGAGATTTTACTTGCTTTCATAAAAATTATAAAAACACAAAAAGAATCTTCTCTCACCCTTAGACCTATTAGAGTAATTTTTCATACCTAACGAACACTATTCCCTGTGGAGAACGATCAATCCCCCGTACTTACCACTACACTATACTACATCGGTCAGGTACACTGCCTGGTGGGGTTGTAAGCCTCTTGAGATCCCTCGAGAGGTAAAACCTGTTGTAAGGTTGCAAAACCACGCATCAAGTTTTTGGCGCCGCTGCCGGGGAATAGTTATTGTTTAGGTTGAATTTTTATTTTATTAGGTCTACTCACTAGATTCCTTTCTAGTGAGATTTTTATTTTATTTTTATAGGTCTTCTTTAGTCTATCTTATTTCTTTGTTTGTTTGTTCGTAATTTCCATTGACTCTTCCGTTCACCATTATGGAGAACGCGAATCCACCATACCACCAACCACGTAATTCACCCACTCCATATGACATCTTGATGTTTAAACAACATAAAGATGAACCTCTCTATGATGCATGGACTCGTTTTAAATATTTACTCCAAAAAGTCCCTCATCATAACTTCGATTTTTGGTCCCTAACTCAAATCTTTTACAATCATGTCGACCGACATGCCCAAAGGGACATTTACCATATTGCCGGCAGGGATATTAGGGAATTAAGTGATGAGAAAGCATGGGAAGCTATTGAGAATTGTGCCCAATATTATTATATGGTAGACAACCCAACAAACATTAATACAAGTCAATTGACCACAAATTTCAAGGATCATGAAACAAGTTTGTTTGGGGATGAGGGTAGAGTTGAGCCACCTAGCTGCATGTCATGGTTAGGCACTACCATAATACAGGGTGAACACTTAGGTTATCTTGATGTGATGGAGGATCTAGCCGAGCATGATCACATTGATCAAAAAGACCTAGGTTTTATGATCGATGACGATGAATCTCAAGAAACACATGATGAATCTTTTGGGCAATTTGAATATAGCAGTCAGAATATTCAGGATGATCCTTATGATTCGGACATTGAAGTTGAGATGCCTAGAGAAGCACTTGAGATACTTGGTAAAATGTTAGGGTTAGATCCTACTAAAACACATGATGAGGATATAGGTGATCTTGACATAAGGAATGATGAGGTAAGTAACATAAGCCCACCAAGTACCCCACAAAACCCACCATCATTTGAGGCACCCACACCACCCGTGACTTACCCGGAAGAAGTAGAAGAGACTTTAGGAATCCCGATGGAGGTAGAACCTTTGAACCAAACACAACTAGAGGATATAGGTTTGAATGCTTATAGTGATCACAACCTTACTCTTAGTTCTAGGGGATTTCCTATTTTTGATGAACCGGAGCCTCAACCAAAACCGTTACCTAATCTTCCATCTTTAGATGTGAACTTAGGAATTGAATTAGGTCCCGAACCACCCATCAAACCATATAGTCCGGGTAGTTTTATGTTGAAGGTAGTAGACTCTAAGCCATGTGGAGTGGAAGCTAATATAGGAGTGAACCATGACCTTACATACTTACATCACCCATTCATGATTGATCACAAGAAACATTATGGGTTTAAACCGGGTTTATTAGGTCAAGATGGATTCCCAACTAGGAATCTCTCAAAGTTGATAGAAGATGATCCCTTTTTAGGAGAAAACTTTAATTCACCCATTGACCAAAGTGAACTAGGTAAGGTTATGATGAAAGGAGCACACCCCTTTGAGTATATAATTCACCCGTCACTCTTTCCTCACGTGGCATATTTCCACCCTAAGGGTGTGTATCGCTACTATCACCCGCACTTAATCCTAAGTGTAGGAAAAACCTCTCCTATTTCCGTTAAATAAGGGTAGAGTCAGGCTCGTGACTCGAACAAAAACAAGCGCTTATTGGGAGGCAACCCAAGCTTTATTTGCTTTATTTGTTTGATTGTTTGTTTATTTAATTTTATTTGTTTCCGTATGCATTTCTTATTCTTTTTGTTTACTGTTCATGTCTCAAATATAAATTGTGAAAATGCTTTATTTTGTTTTTAACTTCGTCTTAACTACATATAAAGGTATTTTGCAAAAGATAAGTGTAAGGGAAATCCAAATTTGTTTTTAAGAACAAGATTGAACATGAACGATAACAATGAGATATAAGCATGCATATTAGTATTTGTTTGAGTCAAATGCTTGTATCGAGTCATAATGAAGTTTTGCAGGAATTCCAGGAAGTAAGGTATAGGTTTTTCCAGAAATTTTCCGGAAACTTAACATGAGAATTCTGTCAGATCATTTCTGACGGCGTCAGGCCTTACAACCTGACGGCGTCAGGTTTTAATTTTCTGAAATTTTTGAAAGTTTTGTTTTTCTACCGGAATCATAAAAAGTTTTTATTAAATCTCTAACTTATAAACTCCAGGAATCTGCAAAACATTCATTCCGCAAGCATTATATCTTTAATTGTTTTATTTCTAAGTCTGGAATTACACCTAGTTGTGAGTTGTCTTTGTTCGGTTTGATGCTTTGGTTTTTCGTGTTTGTTTTCTCAGGTTTAACAGGTTATTTTGGACAAGGAAATGTTTGTTGGATCAAGCTTATGGCGATGCATTAGCCTTGGAGCTTCAACATTACTTTGGAAGAAGATCTAACCGTGTTACTTCATTATCCACCGAGCGAATCAGGGGAGTATTTGATTTCATTCTTTTACTTTATGTTTTTACATCTTGTTATTTGAACATTGGGGACAATGTTCATCTTAAGTGTAAGGGGGGGGGGGTAAAAGTACGATTAGAGAATGCTATTACGCTTGATTTTTGTTTGTTTAATAGTAGATGTGTAATAAAACTGAGATAAATACCTGTTAGGGTAATTTTAGTGCCAAATTTAAAATTTTTTACAATATTTAGGAGTGAAACTTTGATCTTAATGAGCGTCTCACGGATAGGAGTTATATGACTAGCACAAAAAACCGTACCACTAAAAAAATTTCCACCCCCAAATATGTGAGGTTCGCCCCTAGAATTGGTAGGAAAAGCATTTATGCTATGATGTGTGTACCGGTAGCACTTAGATTCTAGAACTTGCGTTAGGACCATTCCAAGGCCACAAGTGAGACTACATTCGTGTAGTTAGATTTACTACATGATAAGAGGCATTAGGATTAACCCATTGTTTTACACCTGTGTTTTTGTTATAATTACTTTGGCTATATTGGTCAAGTAATTCTCCTACACCCTTAGCGTTGTACTCATTTTTAGTACACGATACCCCTAGTACACCCCTCAGAGCCTATCTTTTCGTTTCGACCTTCAAGCATTTTACTTAAAGGAAGAATTTGTTTACACCCCACTTAAATGTACACCCAAATCGCCTTAGCCTACCTTGTATGCACTCATTTTTAGTGCATTATTGTTACAACATTTGTTTAAACCCAAGTTAATTATCTAGTTGATTACATGGTTGCTAAGTCGAGTCATATCCTTGTACATATTGTTTTGGGACGATTGGGACTCATGGGTGAAGTACTAGTGTAATGGAGTAATGAGGAAGAACATCATTTATTACCCCCATATGTACGTTAATATTTTAAAGTACTCCAAATGTTATAATTATCTTAATTCGAGTCATTAGAATAGTTATTTGTAAAGTTATGTAAAAGTTCAAGTGTAAGGGGAATGCAACGCCCCTATGATGTATTATTTTGGATGGTAGGGCAAAAGTGTATGCAAAAAAAAAAAAAAAAAAAAAAAAAAAAAAAAAAAAAAAAAAAAAAATCAAAAAAATCGAAAAAATCAAGAAAAATACAAAAAAAATGAGAAAAAGAAAAGTAGAAAAAACATACGGACTACCATCCCGTTTCATTTTATGTTTATTTTATGTTTTTTTCTTTCATTAGCTTAAGATTGAGTCGAGTCTTAGCTTAGCAACATTGTATAGTACATGTAATTGATCAAGATCTTTAACTCGCCACCAGTAAAATATCCCTTATCCAACAAAACCGTGTTTTCCTTTTCCCTACACCTAACGTTATAACCCATTTAAAAGCCCTCTTTGATAGTTTATCTTAGGTGCTTACGCCTAGTGGAGGAGGTTTTCGATCCTTTCCCAAGCCTATGGTAATCTATTTGCTATGACAGGTAGTGAGAGATATTATCCGTTTTCATTTATGAGATTTATTTTGATGACACTTGAGAGATGTGAGTATCTAAACACTACTTGTGAGGTGCTAGTTTATAATCTGCGTGCTTATTATGATTAAAGTGGAACGATTATTTGTTGTAATTACTTTTATGTTAGCATTAAATGACCCCTAACTTGTATTTTGATTAGAATAAAAGCGCATTTGCTTGAGGACAAGCAAATCTCAAGTGTAAGGGTATTTGATGAAGCGAAAAGTGTACCGCTTTTAAGGGGTCATTTAAGCCCTAAATCGTATTTATTTGATCAAATATTGCCCTAAATCGTTCCTTTTGTCATTTTAGGTACTTTTGAGAAGAAATCTGGAAAAGGAAGCATTTTGGACGTTTTTGGAGCATAAAAGTGAAGAAAACGACAAAGTCTCAAAAATCGGCTGGAAGTTACCTTTGACGGCGTCAGGATTATCCCTGGACGGCGTCATGGCTTGGCAAAAGTGGTGGATGTGAAATTTACTCATGATAAGCCAGTGAAAATTGCATGGGAATTCTGACGGCGTCACCCTTTAATTTGATCAAGGTCGTCACGTTATAATTTAAAGAGGGACGGCGTCACGTTCATAGTCTGAGGGCGTCAAGCCTTGATAGGCCAGAACGGATTTTGGAGAGCTAAAGAGGGACGGCGTCAAGAAGGTCATCCGGGAACCCTAAAAGCAGCGAGGTGACGGCGTCACACTCCATAACGTGACGCCGTCAGATCTGAAAGTCTATATATAGTTTTCTAATTCTTTGTCATTAGGGTGGAACTTATTGGGGAACTTTGTGTGTGAAAACCCTAGGACGAATTTGGCAGCTCTTTCAAGGCTTTTTGCCTTGAGATCTTCCATGTTACATTGAAGATAAGTTATCAATTAATCATTCAATATGTCTATGTGTTGTTTGATTCTATCTTGTTCTTGTCTTTTGTTTAACATGTTAGGCGAGATTTATCTTGTGTTTGCTTAGATCTAATGAAACCTAGCTATTGATTATTGGTTATTAGTGTGTTATTAGTTGTATTGGATGATTGTTTATCTATGTTAGGCTTAAGAAAACTGGCTAACTTCCTAATCGGTAACTTGCTTGAACGTCTTAAGAAACATGAACCAATGCGTACTAAAGGTTTTTATGGTTGTATTTAATGCACAAGCGAATTCTAGTGATCCCATGTTAGGAGCTTCCTAGCCGGCTCGTCATAGGAGTGAAGTAGGAGCTTGTAGAGTTGGGGAAGTACGTACGCCACCCCACGAATGGTATTAAGGAATACACCCGTCATCCACGCAACTAATACACACTAATCAACCGGTAAAAGATAGTTAGGGAGTAAGGAAATCTAAGTAAACACATTTCCCTCCACATAAGTTTTCACCAACCTTTTCATTTTCTGTTATTTTATTTTATTTGCATTCGTAGTAATTTGGGTTAGTTGACTAGCAACTAATTCCGCCCACTCTTTCAAACCCGAGATTTTACTTGCTTTCATAAAAATTATAAAAACACAAAAAGAATCTTCTCTCACCCTTAGACCTATTAGAGTAATTTTTCATACCTAACGAACACTATTCCCTGTGGAGAACGATCAATCCCCCGTACTTACCACTACACTATACTACATCGGTCAGGTACACTGCCTGGTGGGGTTGTAAGCCTCTTAAGATCCCTCAAGAGGTAAAACCTGTTGTAAGGTTGCAAAACCACGCATCATTGTGATAAGTAGATCCTAGTGTAAGTAACTAGTTGTGTTGTAAAGAAGTAGTGTAGAAGTAGTTGTGAAGTAGTTGTGGTGAAGAAGTCGTGAAGAAGTCGTGAAGAAGTCGTGAAGCTGTCGTGAAGCCGTCGTGAAGAAGTCGTGATTAAGTTGTGTAGAAGTTGTGTACAAGTCGTGAGATTGGTTCTAGCTACGATTAGAACTTGACATCTAGCTTTGTGTCGTTAAGCCGGTGTAAGCTAAATTTGTGTAAGGTTTCTCCGCCATAAGGGAGTTTATTGACATAGTGAAGAAAACTCTCGAGTAGGTGACTCGAGGAGTGGAGTAGGGCAAGGAAGGTGTCCTTGTAGCCGAACCACTATAAATCTCCTTGTTGTGGTTTGATCTTTCCATCTCTATCTTTCATTTCATTATATTTACTTTACTTGCATTGCTTATCTATACTTGTTTATATTTGTTCATATTGATCAAGAGTTGAATTCACATAAGATAGAATCGAAGTTTTAAAAAGTAAACAAAAGTTTTCATAAATTAAAAAGACGTAAAACTATTCAACCCCCCTTCTAGTTTTCCACAATTGGTATCAAGAGCCACGTCAAACAAGATTTTTAAAATAAACTGTATTTTAAAACTTGAAACGATCTATGGAATCTGAAAAATATTTAGAAGGGCAATCTATGCAAAGACCACCACTATTTGAAAGTGATGGATTTTTATATTGGAAAAATCGATTCGAAACTTATGTGAGGTCAAAAGATCTAGATCTTTGGCATGTTATTACTAATGGTGATTTTTTACCTATTCAACATAATCTTGAAACTAAAAAGGATGAAGTTGTACCTTTTGAAAAACAAAGTGATGATTTAAAAAGAAAACTTTCTAAAAATAATGAGGCTAAAATGGTTATTTATAATGCGTTACCACGTAAAGAATACGAAAGAATCTTTATGTGCGAAACCGCAAAATAAATTTGGAACTCTTTACTAATAACTCACCAAGGTAATAGTCAAGTCAAAGATAATAAAATAGATCTTCTTGTTCAACAATATGAACAATTCACGATTCCGGAAGAGGAATCAATTGATAATGCGTTTGCTAGGTTTAACACAATCATCACAAGTTTAAAGGCACTTGATGAGAGTTTTTCCAGTAAGAATTTTGTCAGGAAATTTCTTAGGGCTCTTCATCCAAAATGGCGAGCTAAAGTTACGGCGATTGAAGAATCGAAGAACTTGTCAACTCTTCAACTTGACGAGTTGATTGGCAACTTGAAAGTCTACGAAGCAATAATCTAGAAAGACTCCGAGATGGTCAAAGGAAAGAAAGAGCAAAGCAAGTCAATCTCGTTGAAAGCTAGGAAAGCATCAAGTGACGAGGATAGCTCAACCTCCGAAAGTGATGATGAAGAATATGCCATGGCTGTAAGAGACTTCAAGAAGTTTTTCAAAAGACGAGGAAGATTCGTTAGACAACCACATGACGAAAGGAAAACACTCCAAAGAAACAAAGACGACAAAGGTAGCAAGAGCGAGAGGAAGTGCTTCAAATGCGGTGATCCAAATCATCTCATTGGAAGATGTCCTATGATGTCAAAGGAGCAAAACCAAAAGGCGTTCATTGGAGGAGCATGGAGTGACAGTGACGAAGACGAGAAAGAAACCACAAAAGAGGAGAAGTGTCTTATGGCTAAGACATCAAGTGAGGTACGTTCTGAAACCGAATACTTTAGTGATGAAAATTTATCATTAGATGAAAAAGACCTAGATAACGAATATAATAGGTTATGTATATTAGGTCAAAAAGTAATGACTAAAAATAAATCACTAAAACACATAAATAACCAATTAGAAAAAGAAATACTAGAATTAAAAATTAAACTACATAACTTAGAAAAAGGCAAAGAAGTCTTTGAATATAAAACATGTCAAGAAACTAAAAATGAAAACGAAATACTTAAGGAAGAAATTTGTAGACTTAACAAATTTGAAAATAGTAGCAATTCTCTTAGGGATATAATAAGCATTCAAAGAATATCAGGAGATAAAACCGGATTAGGATTTAACTCAACTAAGGCTACAACTAGTGAAACTAAAAATGTAAAGTTTGAAAGTGAAACTAGTAATCAAAAAATATTAGAGTCAAAGCCTAAATATATACTTATAAAAGATAGAAAAATACCCATAGCTAATAATGAGGAAATAAAAGCTTTCTACAAACCATCTTTAAAAACCAAAGTAGAATACTCTAAACCAAAGCTTAGGTCAAAAACACCTCCTCCTAGAAGACCACCTAGTCCTCACCCTCGGCCTAAAACACCTCAACCTAGAAGAAACCAAAATAGACCAAACCTTCAAAATAATACTCACCCAATGTGGAATTATTCAAATCCACCAAGTTTCAATCCTTGGGGAATACTTCCACCATACATGCATCCTAGTCAATTGCAAACCATGTTCGGTCCAAACAACTATGGACAAATTGGACAATGGGGACCAAGTGGCTAAAGTGTTCACTCATCGGGAATTTCGGCATCTCTCCATTGATTGACTTCTATGAGTCAACATAAACTTTTCAAAGTGCTTGAAGACTACTTATTGAAGACTAAAAGGTACGCCTTTCTTTCTTGTCTTACTCTATGTTATATACTTAGGACTAAGGAACTAGCAAATTGCATGCCCCCGTAAGTTTTAATGCCCAGTTTAGTTGGTTCTTGCGTGTTAGTTAGAAGATAATCTCTTATACATATATCTAATATGAATACATATATAAATATACTATATATATATATATATATATATATATATATATATATATATATATATATATATATAAATATATCCGCACATAACCTAGATACGTCATTTGTTGACTATCTAGAACTAAAAGAAATTGTTCGTCCTCGAACCTTTTCTTCCCCCTTTGCCTCTTTTGAACTTTAACGTTCAACACGAAAATCTTCCGTGTCCACTATCACATAACTCATGGTGATGAAGAGAAGTGAGTTAAGTGGATTAACATAGAAGTAGCACTTCGACCGTCGCGTCAAGAAAACTATGGATGAAACAAACTCCCGTCACCGTCAGCACCTATCTTCGTCATTACCTCATCATTTCTCGACTCCATTCTACATCCCACGTTTACACACAATATATATATATATATATATATATATATATATATATATATGCACATTTACTCTCACTCCCTAGAACCCTTGTCGACTTGACATCTTGATAATTTTATCCAAAATTCTCAAGAAATATTTTCTTAACGAAATGTTAATAAAATGTCAAGTACTCCTTCCTCGTGCCAATAAAACCCAACGTAGTTTTGATATATAATAAATCTATCTATATACATAAAAATATTTTGTTATCAGAAACCAAACCCGACAAAAAATCCATTTTGGCAGGCGGCCCCCTTAATGTTTAAGGGGACCGGCTAGTAAACGGGGGCGGCCCCCTTAATATTTAAGGGGGCCGGCCATCTGCTGCTACCAAAATGGTTTTTCCTTCTAAAATTTTTGCCAAACATCCCATTTCACAAAACACTCCTTCTCTCCCTCTGCTTTGAACGACCAAAACCTCAAAAACCATTCACCAAAAAACCTCTTCCGACTAATTTCACAAGGGGCAAACACTTGTATCTTGATTAGCAACACATTTTGTAAGTTTTCCAATTCACATTTCATCTAATTTCATTCAATTTTGAGTCTAATCATAATTAGGTCTTTTACTCAATTTTCTTTTAATCCAAATTTTGTTAAAATTAAGTCTAGAAATCTTATAACCAAATGCTCCCCATAGGATTAGAATGCTTAATCAACCTAGAAACTAAGTAATTAAAAACCTTTATGTCAAAGTGTTGATAAACTAATCACTCCTTTTCAAAACTAATCACATTGTTGAATTATGCCATAAACACTTGTTAAAACTAATCACATTGGTTTATTACAACTCACTAATCCTAAAAATATATTTTTCGAATCATAAAAATGTTTTTGTTAAATATAAGAGAGTGTTTGGCTTAGGAGCTAGAATCATCAAAATTTAATCAAAATTAAGTTCACAACTACTTTTCAAGGTTATAAACACGCAATTAGTTGTTTTAAGTCATCAAGATACATAATTCATATGTATATTGAAATTTTACTAGTTATTTTTATATTTAAAGGAGCATTTGGCACAACATTTTGAAAGAAATTTTTGAGTCAAAATCTAAGTTACTTAACATAAACACTCGTAAGAAATACTCCCTCCGTCCCATATTAAGTGTCAACTTTTCAAATGCACAAAGTTTTAGGAAATTTCACTAACTACACTCTCCACCAATCAAATATCACTATTACCCACTAAAGTATCTTCTCATTGGTTGAAAATATTCCCTGGACACTTAATTTGGGACATCCCAAGATTCCATTATGGACACTTAATATGAGACGGAGGTAGTAGCTAGATATACAATCTAGTGTTTGTCTAGCCACATTTCAAAGTAGCTTATGACGTATAAAAGAATGTTTGGATATTTTTGATTTCTTATCATAATATCCCTATAACTATTCTTTAACATCATAAAATACATTTTAAGCGAGTTAAAAATTAAAACTAAGGAACATTGTAAACTACTTCTTAGGATTAAAGTTTTAGAGTTGAAGTATGTTTACGTCCCACATAAGTAGCATATATAATATATGCATGTCATTTTCTTATTTTTTTGTGTTGCTTTCTTGTATAGGTGAAAATGCCTAAAGCTACAGTCGGTGATCTTTCTAAAACCAAGGCCTACATTCCAAAAGTCTCCGAAACTCCCGGCATATCTCCTTCTATTGCATGTTTCTATCGACCCATCGAAAATAGAAACATTCACGAAGGTAGAATTGTCGAGCCTTCTTTCTATCAATCCGATCAAATCGAGCGAATGTTCTCAAATGTTCGTCTCGATTGTCTCTACAAAATAAATGAGCCAATCATTCCTCGCTTCGTTCTAGACTTCTATAGCCAAGTGACGGTGCAAACCGATTCATATGGCTATATTCTTATTTCCTTTATGATCCAAAATGAATTTATCACTCTCGATCTAGCTCAGTTTGGTCAAATTCTCCAAATTCCTTACAACGGTCAAGCCGTTTTCTCAAATGAATGGGATCTCTCATCTCTTGAGAAAAATCGGCCTCAGAATGGTCCGTACTATTCTGATATTCCTTCTCCTGACCAGATCCGTGGACTTCTCGAGCTAGAACGTGGTACGACTAGCCGAAGGATCAAGTCAAAAAATGTCGAAATTCATGCAAACCAAATCATTCTTAAAGAGTTAAGCCCCGACATGAAGCATTGGGAAGAACTCATTCGTGAGAATGCGTTCGGTACCGGTGGTCACCATGATCATCTCACGGCGAGCATTGCTCACATGTTATATTGTATTGTTGCAGAAGAACAATACAATTTGGCTTACCTCTTTGTCTATCGTATCATGTCAGCCAAAAACACTCCCAACGCCAATCTTCCCTATGGCATGTTCCTCACCCGTCTCTATCGTTATGTCATGGAACATTTCCCTCATCTTGAGAGTGATGCTTACCTATTCGTTCATCCCGTCCTACGCCCTCTATCTCGTAGCCAACTTCGTCGATCTCGTAGTGACAAGGGCAAATCTAGACGCCCTAATATCTACGCACCTCGTAGTTCCACATGTCATCGGGGAAATGATGATGAGGAGGAGGAAGGCAGCTCACGTGTCAGTACTCCATCTCCCACGACGTTCGTGGGTAATCTCCCAGAACTTAATTATTCTGATTATCAAGTTCCTCGTCCTTCCGAACAAACCGAACAAATCCTATTTGAACGACAAACCTCATTACTCAACACAACTCAACAGATGCATCAAGAAGTTAGAGGTGGTTTCAAGTCGATAGGAAAAGCTTTCAAGAATATTTTCGGAAAGAAAAAGAGATGACATGTGGAAGTTGGCTTCTTTGAACAATATTATGTTTAGACATTTATATGTGGTAATATTATCTTAACATTTGCTTGCCATGACTTTTATTATGTTAGATGTTAAACTTATGTCATGTTAGTACTAAGCTACATATTTAGTTGATATAATATGCCTATGCTTCTAATATTCTTTGTCTTAAATATGTATATTATTTGTTTAATATGCTATTGATAATATTTAATCATTCTTGATGTACATGATTCAAATGGAACTTGCTGCAAATACACCCTAAAAATGACCTTTTTCTGGAAATTTTTCAAATTTGGTCGCCTGGGAAAACACCAGATGGGCGGCCCCCTTAATTCCCTAGGCGGTCCCCTTAATTTTAAGGGGGCCGGCCAACAATTAAGGGGACCGGCCATCTGGACAGTAAAATTTACTGTTTTCTTTTGCATCTTGTGACCACTTTACCTAGCCCCAGCTACCATTTCTCCTTATGGACGAACTGGTATTGGAATCTTCCTACAAAACCTCAAAAATTAACCTAAACCAACCACATTTTCATATTATAAATTCCCTCCATATAATCACCTCTCATTCCATCATCCAAAACCACCATGTTATCACCAAAATCCTCCATCTCTAAGACTCCAAGGAAGCAAAGACTTGTCATCATACCACCAAAACAACTCTTTATTGACTTAACCCAAGATGACACCAAAACTCCATCACCACCACCTCAAAGTTCATCCCCAAGTGCACCAAATGCACCATCAAAAACACCCTCTACCCATGGAGCTTCATCTTCCTCCATACCATCCACTTCATCCATCAATGACTACATCCACACTCACCTAACATCATCACCAAGAGCATCATCACCACCATCCACTCAAGAACCTCCATCCACCCAACTTGCCATTTCCTTATCACCCATCACACATCTTGATGCTCACTTCCCACCATCACCAATCCCACAACCATTCTTTCCAATACCTTGGGCATTGCTTGAAGCCCATGGTGACAATTGTCTTTGTTGCATCCATAACCGGACCATAATCTTTGGTCTTAGAGATGAGATACACTACATGTTTTCATCACTTGAACACATGATTACCAACCCACCACCACCACCACCTCCACCACCTTCACCCACTACACCACCACCACCTCTATTTTCACCCAATTAAGCATATGCAATGCTTAAAAATAATTTTCAAAACCTTTTTGTATGCAAGCTCCATGGAAGATCATGTACTCCTAGGACGATTATGTAGTATCATTAGTTGTTTTTGTTTGAATGTTTTGCATGCTTTATGTTGTAATCTACTTGGTTGTGTATTTATACACAACAATTTTAAATGAATGTTCTTATTCTATATGCTTGCTTATTGTTGTTACATATACTTGTGCTTCTAACATTTTTCTTGCAAGCGTTCCATAGCTCGTTTCCTTGGTGCCCCCAAACGAGGGGGAGTACACATCAAGGGGGAGTTCTCATACGACACTTTTACACTAAAAATTTGTCGGCTTAACCTTTTTGATTCTACAAAAAGGGGGAGAAATAGATGTAAACTCACTAAACACTTGTCTAAAAACTAATTTTTAGATTTAATGAGTTTAGATTTTGTAATCATCAAAAAGGGGGAGATTGTTGATATAAATAATGCCTAAACACGTTATTAATATTTTTCGATATCTCTACGTTTTGATAATCACCAAAATGTAAAATCATTAATCGGAAAATTATGACGTAAACAAGTATTTAGTTGTAAATATCTATTTCTACAACTCAAATCACTTAAGGTATGAATAAACTAATGCTTAATGCATTATATGATCAAAGGAACATTTTCTTAATAACTAGATTTTTTATAAAACATCAAAAACATTTTATATATTTTTGAAAAACATTTTTGGTATTAAATAAAAAATGTTTAATCTTTTATAAAAATATGAATTCAAATTTTTAACCAAAATCAGTTAAAATGTTCCAGAAAAACCTTCCCCACAAAAGGACAAAATTGGCCAACGTTCAGCAAGGGCGGCCCCCTTAATTTTACTAGGCGGCCCCCTTAAAATTAAGGGGACCGCCCACCTATTTAAGGGGGCCGGCCACGCTCCAGTAGGCTCCAGCTGTCCAGATTTTTCTCCTATAAATACCAGCCTTCCCCTGGATTTTTACTCACCTTTTGCACCCCAAAACATTCTGTTTTAAATCTTGTATATCCTTTCTAAAAACCCTTTGATCATATTCTCTTAAGCATTGGTTTCTAAGTGATCCAAGCTTCCACCATCAAAGTGCAAAAGAAGAATACTCCTTCAACTAGAGAAGAAGTATTATAGCTCAATTCATATATTCATCATTGTTGTGTAAAGTGTTGTATAGTTGTGATAAGTAGATCCTAGTGTAAGTAACTAGTTGTGTTGTAAAGAAGTAGTGTAGAAGTAGTTGTGAAGTAGTTGTGGTGAAGAAGTCGTGAAGAAGTCGTGAAGCTGTCGTGAAGCCGTCGTGAAGAAGTCGTGATTAAGTTGTGTAGAAGTTGTGTACAAGTCGTGAGATTGGTTCTAGCTACGATTAGAACTCGACATCTAGCTTTGTGTCGTTAAGCCGGTGTAAGCTAAAGTTGTGTAAGGTTTCTCCGCCATAAGAGAGTTTGTTGACATAGTGAAGAAAACTCTCGAGTAGGTGACTCGAGGAGTGGAGTAGGGCAAGGAAGGTGTCCTTGTAGCCGAACCACTATAAATCTCCTTGTTGTGGTTTGATCTTTCCATCTCTATCTTTCATTTCATTATATTTACTTTACTTGCATTGCTTATCTATACTTGTTTATATTTGTTCATATTGATCAAGAGTTGAATTCACATAAGATAGAATCAAAGTTTTAAAAAGTAAACAAAAGTTTTCATAAATTAAAAAGACGTAAAACTATTCAACCCCCCTTCTAGTTTTCCACACACGTAAATAACTACAACTAATCTACGTATTAAACTAATAACAATAGATTAACAAACAACGAGAGATTAGAGAAGAGAATAAGAGAAGAAGAAGGATGATTTCATTACACTCTATAAACTGACAAAGCTTCCGCACTTAGTGAACAAAACCAACAAGTAAATGAGACCCCTAGCCTTCTATTTATAGGCGAATAGCTAGGGCGTCACATGCTAAACACATTCTAGAAGGATACATTGGATTCCCACGGCCCATGGGCTACTTATGAGCCGTGGGCTTTCTAACTAACATATAACCCATATTTGAGCAACTAATTAATTACATGACCAAGACTTGAAAATAAATAAAACTCGTTCCCAACAATCTCCCCCTAAGTCTTGGTCATCTTGGTTGCTCGACGTCATCTTTGCTTCTTGGGCTTCTGACGTCTTCATAATCTTTGTTCTTTGTTCTTGATCTGATATGATATGGTATGGTAATGATCTGCCGTCCTCCAATGGTCTTTAGTTCTGGTGTCTTTACGTCGTTTCCACCATGCTCATATATCGTTCTACTTTTGTTCTTCAACTTGTTCTCACTTCTTCAATCTTTGACTTGTGAAAGGTTGTAGAGCTTGAACTTTGAATTTTCCTTAATATCTTTGAACTTTTGATATTTCTTTTTCTTTCTGAGAACTTTGCTTCAGGATATGAGCATGATGGAAAGATGGTGGAACTTCAGGTCTTCATGATTTGCTGTAATTAAATAGTTAGCAATAAATCATCCGGTACTTACAGATTTGGACTTCGAGATCATCAACAGCATAGTGTGAAGACTTTCTCTAATCCAAATCTAGGCCGTTCTGAATCGGATACCCCCGAAAGGGCTTACACGGACACACCGAAGTGCACCCACGATTCAGTGAGTCGCTGGAGATCACCCCACGACTGTAGACCACTTTTTGGAGCAAACACTAAGCTTAATCCACAAGGGATTATCGAAGTGACCTGCTGTCAGGACTGTTTGATGTTGATCCTAGCAGGATTTCCATTCAATCACTGATAATCACATTTGTGGTTTCTCTCATGAATGTTCTCGACAGATTGCTAAGATCTGCGAAGGACACTCTTATATTTTTACAACTGTTGTTCTTTTTGTTGAACAACCAGTGTATACTAAGTGTACTTAAGAGATCTTTGATGAATCTCATGGCTCTAGACTCGATTAGTGCACATTTGTTTGGTTGTCAGAGGCATGGAGCAGAGTGCCTCCTTTTCAATATCAACACTTCTCGTAGTGAGAGGTCGATAGATGATGAAGGGTTCTCCGTGAGAAATGAAACAAGTGCCTTTTGAGAGACACCTGAGTGGCTAGAAGGTTAGTGCAGTGCATCACTGGGTCCATGACGACTTTGATATTCAATACCGGTGATGCCCAATCAACCAGTAGATTATGTATTGAACCCGGTGTCTTCCCTAAGGTTGATCAAATGGAGGGCTATTTCTTTTCACCCTTTTCTTTACTTTTCTTTTTAATTCTTCAACCCTTTCTTTCTCCTTACATTTCATATCTCCTTTTTTCAATCATACCTAGGACTTTCTAGTTCTAAACTATTGGTATTGTCCTTGGGTAGATCCCTCCGGCTCTGGTGAATCATAGGACGGTTATTCCTAACCTTAGTCACCTTATAACTCCATGACTATCCTATTGTTGCCATAACCAAACCTTTTGAAAATCTCTCAAAGTGTTTATGATTGTGAAAACATATTTTGTTAACACTTTGAGAGTTTTGTGATTTTCAGAAAGACTCCCCCTTAACATGTGCTCATAAGTGATTAAGGTAAATTTGCACTTGTCGGGTAGAGTAGGCACTTTTTGAATTGATTGATTTTCAATGAATATGATCGTCGCGAGACACGCTTACATCACTAGTAGAACTAGCTTGAAATTATTACCCATCCAGATCACGTTCAAGGAAAATCGCTCGAAATCGGTACATTCTACTCAGACACATCCTTTGCGAGACACGCTTACATCACCAGATAAACTGGCTTGAAATTATTACCCGTCCAGGATATGTCTTTTCGACTGCTGACTTTTGCTATCGTCAATTCGAGGGTCAATTCTGAGCCTAGCTCTCATGAGATTTCATCTTGCGAGTTACCATATTTTGATCATATCGTTATTCTCCCCCTAAAAAATAGCATACTTATGATGTTTTTGAAAAACGTTTGATAAAAATATGCCATTTGAGTTTTGTGGGAAGAATTTCAAGAACTTTTCATTTATGGAACAAAGATTATTTTTCAAATACTCCCCCTTGACGAGGGAATACTTTTCCTTATGAGCAGAATTTTGAAAAACTTAGAAAAAACTTCTGGTTTAATTCTACTCATAAGTAAGAAGCTTTCGCTCCTTTGATCCGGATTGAGGCACTGAAGCGTACCTCAGGGTCCTTCTTTACAGTTACGAGTTGTGCACTGTTATGTGTGCACAAGCCATAGTTTAACAATCATATAGCAAGAATAATGAATTATAAGAATAAATCAAACTCTTACTTCATCTTCCTCTTTTGAACGATGTGTAAATAGGATCCGGTCTTTGGAATGTTCTGACCGAGAAGGATGGGCGTCCTCCAACATAACTCTCAAACCTCCGCATCTGATCTCTTCTGAATAACCTTCTCTTAACCTTGTTCACAAACTGATAGATCTGTCTCAGCTGATCACCATTCCATCTCTTTTTCATCTGCAATTGTTGATCACGAACTCGAATTACTAACCCATCACGGACCTTCTTCAACGTGGTGTCACAGAACTTGTGAATATCATGATATGCCATGAAGCAATTGATTGTCAGATCACTTTTGTAGACGAACCCAAAAGTTGGCTGACTCTTGAAGGTGTACTGAGCTTCATTATTGATATTCTCAAGATGTAGCAATGGTTGAGTCAAGTTCAACTTTGTCTGGTAGCTCTCGACCCCTTGTTGAAGATCTTCCACACGTTCTTTGAGAATCTTTCTTCGGATGAAATGAAGAATAGATGTGCTAAAGGCGTATTGAAGTTCAGGTGTCACATGTTGCAGTTTTCCTTGGACTTTAATCAGATACATGTCTTCAAGATCGTTGAGACTTAAGTCCGGAAAATCTGCTTCAGAGAACGTGTAGAGTTGCATGTCATGTCTTCTTACTTTGATTTTTGACAGAAATGTGTAATCATACTTCTTATCCCCCTTTAGACTAACTACAGCAACAATCCTGAGATCACTTCTCACTGGTTCATGAGACTTCCTGGTTAGTTAACTTTTGTACCAAGTTCTCCTTTTCTCGAACCAGTGATAAATGCCCAATTCTGCATCTTGGTCAAAGTGCACCTTCTCGGGAGTGAAGAGATGAGTGGCTGTTTCCTCGATAGCAGGGTTTTCGTATCTTGCTGCTGGAGTCAAAGTAATTGAAGTAGCATACTTTTTCTGACAGTTGGCCCCGTGCATGAGTAGCTCCATATCTTTATTGAAGAAGAAATGATATGGAATGGCTGGTTTGCTGTGAACTCTGATAACTGGTAGAGGCTTTGTCCAGTCGGTGATGTATGGCTTGTTCTTGCTATCTCTGTTGCCAATCACATCAGGATCCGTCCAGCTGAAGTCGGAAGACATGGCTCGAGCAATGTTCTCGAGGTGATCTTCGAGCTCAGCTGCACTCGAAGAGTTGTCCTTAAGAAGATTAAAAGCATCATTTTTAATCCGGCGAAGTTCCCTCTTGGTCAGTTTCTTTATGCGTTGAGTAATTTTGAGTTGTTGAGCAAACTCAAATGTACTATCTTCCATCTTGGAATCTTCGTCTGTATGTATTTGAGTACTTGCTAACTGATCAAAGAACTCATTCCCAGGTGTATCATCATCATCGAGCCAAGAAACTACATTTGACCTTTTGGAAGATTTCTTGCTTGTTGTAGCTTTGGACTTTGGTGGTGACTGAGGTTGATCATCTTCTTGTTGAAAATCAATTTCCTCTGTGGCAAAGTGCTCAAAGTGATGCTCTGTCTCCTTAGGTTCAGATTCCGGAGCCTTGTATGGTTGAGATGTAGTTGTTATTGACGGTTCAATTGGTTATTTGAGTTGTGGATCAGATCCTCCTTCACCCTTATGCTTATTGGATTGGGTGTCAGGGTCCTGGTCTTTTTCATCTCGTGAACGTTTGCCTTTATCAGCCGCAACTTTGCACGATTCCAAATTTGTGTTAATAGCCTCATAGAGAGCTATTTTTGTTTCAGATGGTGAGGTAAGTGTAGTGAGTCTGGTGAGAAGTGCTCGTTGGAGTTCGTCGGTTGTGAAGTCTTGAAGTTGCTTTAGTTGGGTTGCTGTGTCTTGAGGAATTGATCCTATGATGTTCTTGACTTGTTCGGCAATGTTGTTGTCAACATACTCTTCAATATTCTTCATAAGATCTGGTAAGTATTGCTTCACATGTATCTTTGTGTGTGCCTTAGCCTCCTTGAGTAGTTGAGCTTTGACACCATCTTCTTGGAATTCATCCATTTGTTTCTTTTTCTCCTGCAACTCTTTTACTTGGTCAGAAAGACCTTTGACCACATTCTGCAACTCAGTTACTTGGTCACTTAATTTACTGTCTTTCTTTGCTTGTGCTAATTTTGCCGCCTTTTTCAACTTCTTTGTTGCAGGAGATACGACTTCAACCCGTGTAACCCTAGCAATATTCTTCGTGTACTTGCCCTTGATGATTGTTTTGAGAGTTTCTTCGGTTGTTTCTGTTGACGGTTGGGGTGGTGGTGAAGGCTGTGATGATGATGTAGGAGGGGTTGGAGCTTTTGGTGGTGAGTTAGGTGGTGTAGGAGGCTTTGGAGGGGAGGCAGGAGGAGTTGGATCTTTTGTCTGTAGATCATGTTGAGGTTCATAAACAGTGAGTTGTAGCTGAGATGGAGTGAGAGGTGGTGTTTGAATATATTTATCAGCTTCCTTTTCAGCCTCTTCTTTCTCCTTTTGCAATTTCTCTGTTTCTTTCCTCTTTTCCTCTTCTTCCTTATATTCTGCTTCAAGTTGGTTTGCAGCTTTTGTTGTTTCCTCCCCTATAGGTTGATCGTCCTCTTCTGATTCAGTCCATTTGATGGGCTCATCATCATACTGCTCCTGATTACCCTCTTTGAACATGTCATCCTTTATTTCCTCATCTGTCAATGGTTCTTTTTCTTTGCCGGGTTGATTAACCGGACTGAAAGGTGGTGGAATGTCTTCAGAATGTGATTCAGACCTATCGGGTTGAATAACCGAATCGGGCTGAGGAGTAGTAGTTGTA
This sequence comes from Artemisia tridentata subsp. tridentata, assembly GCA_021014915.2. Taxonomy (NCBI): domain Eukaryota; kingdom Viridiplantae; phylum Streptophyta; class Magnoliopsida; order Asterales; family Asteraceae; genus Artemisia; species Artemisia tridentata. Next base: position 74,049,203 of record CP139509.1, on the reverse strand, counting down.
GCACCTTCAGACCCTCCGGGTTGATTAAACGGATTAGTATGGGTTGAAGTTACTTCTTTGACAGTTTCAGATCCTCCAGCTCCCTTTTGTAGCTCAAATTCCCTTTGTTCTTTAACCCTTAATTCGGCTCTTCTGGCTTCATCTTCTTTCAAAGCCTTTTTGCTTTGTTCCATTGCAATAATAGTAGCTACATCTTCGTCCATGGAGACGGTTTCTTCTTGTTCGGATTCAGTTTCTTCTGAATCAGATTCTTTTTCAGCATGAATCCCACCTTATTCTTGTGCTGGCTTTGGAACATCAACTTTGACTCTCCTTTTGATGATGTTTGGCATATGAGGTTTATGAACTTTCTTAGAAGCACTTGAAGCACTCCTAGTCTTACTACTCCCCTTTGAACGGGTCTTGGTTGACCCAGTCCCTTCTTCACCAAGCTTTAGGAATCCGAAGCGACCTAGTCTGAATGCTCTGTCATAGTCTTTGTAGGCTTGAGTTTTCTTTACAGATTCCGTCATCAGAGATTCTGGCAGTCTAGTCCCTTGCTTGTGTGAACTCTCTTTGGGAAAGTAGATTGAGTTGATAGTCCTATCCATTCTGAACAGATGCATCTCTAGATCTCCAACACGAGGAGAGATGTCTTTGTTCTCGTCAAGCAACAGACTGATGAGTACTTTGGTGTATCGTACAAATGGAACTTTAGTGAATGGTTTCATCATTTGAAAAGTCATGTCTTCCCAGACAAGTTCAGCATAGTCAATCTTTTGCTGATTTACTAAACCCCAGAAGAGTTGAAGGTGAGACAAAAGTGGATGTTCATGACCATTGTCCCTCCCTGAGACAGAACGAACCACTATGTAGTATATGGTTCTCCAGGGTTGTAGGATGTGTTTTGCATTGACTTTTGAAATTTTGGTTAGTGGAGTATCCGGTTGGACATCGTATCCAATGTTGATGAGGAATTTAAGGACTTCATCTTCGGATGGTGTGGGCCAATATCTGTTAGCAGGTTCTGATGGTTCGGGTAAGCCTAATGCTCTGCGAAGGTGATTTGGTGTGATTTTGAGCTTTTTGCGGTCCAGTGTGCATGTGAAGCATCTCTGTTTTGTGTCCAACTCCAAAGTATTCCACAACTGATGAATATACAATTCAGGAATGTTGTCAGAACTGTCCAGTAAGCTCCTACATTCATGTTCTTTGAGTACTTCCACAACAATTTGGCAGCTTGGTTCAGGACATTTTATCTTCTCAAAATCTACCCTCGCATTGTTGTTCCCAAAATCTGCCTTGTATCCACGAGGAAGAACTTCAGCTCTTGTGAGCATTGGGAGTGGTTGTTGTTGAGGTGCAGCCATTGGAGAATGTTGAAACATCAATTAAGCACAAATATGCAGGATACATGATAGTTAGCAAATGTTTAAGCTTGATGTTACATATGTGATCCTTTTGTTGCTAAGATTGATTTTACATGTTTAACTATAGCAGTTATCAAATTATATCAATACTGCCAATTTCTATAGAATTTGTCCAATTTCGATAGACTTGAAAATGTCTAAGGAATTTGTTCAATTCCTATAGAAATCACATTTGCGATAACATCACATTTGCGATAAGTACTGCATTTGCGATAAGTACTGCATTTGCGATAAATATTGCATTTGCGATAAAAATCACATTTGCGATAATTATTGGCAATTTCGATAAACCCTTATACAAGGGTTTTCGATAACAACTGTAGTCATACTGTTCATCTGATTTCATCAATAATTTGTTAACTTTCAATCACACATTTGTTCCAATAGCTTTCAATGATGTTTCTGAGTCTAGTGTTCAAGTTATAACATTTTTTATCCACAAAAACTCAAAATCAATCTGTTCATGTTCTTCTTAAACCCTAACAATCAAAATCTCATCTGTGATGTTTCTGGGTTCAATTCAAGGATACAAACATTCAATTCGATGCATTAGAACAACATAAGAATGGTTTAATTACTCAACAACATCCAAAATCAGTTTTCCCCAAATTAACGCTTAAACCCTAACAGTTTGAACATTCAAGATTCATGTTTCTGGGTTAAGTTAAGCATGCACATTATGTTTAGGAACTTATATTAAGCAAATCCCACCAACAAATATCATCTTAAACGCACAGAATCAAAATCTAAAATTTTGCGTAAACCCTAGATCTACAATATTCAATTTTGCATTAATGAACCGTTGGATTGAAAAATCCTTCGAATCCATTACTTATAATCATATATTAAAGATTAAAACACTCACAAAATCGAAAAATCTTGAACGGATGTGCAGATTTAATTCAAGCCGTAGATCTTGGTGGTTGTGTGTATTAACTATGGTGGGTGAGGATTGTCAGTAAGAGTAAATGTGCATTTACTGTGTTTATTTGCTTTTTGTTTAATCTTTCTTTACTTTTACCAACTTTTCTCTTTTAGTCCCTAAACATTGTGACTTTGCCTTAAACACCCTAACTTGCTAACTTCTAAGTTTTAAACTTAGCAATTTGGCACTACATTTTAATCATAATGATAATTTCACCACCACTCCTTTTGATGCAACAATTTTTAGAAGAAAAATATGCAAGTACAAAATTTGGAAAAAAAGTTTCTGTCTCCCCTCAACACTTGTTCAAAAATAATTGTTGACGGTTAAGAATGAACAAAGTGTTGAAGAAAGGTTTTGTACTTGCATTTTTTTTTAATGGAAAATCTTTTTGTGTTTTTTTATCAAAAATATTTAAAAAGATAGTTTTTGATATTTGACTCTGATTAATTGTTTTTGAGAAAGTTTTCCAAATCATCAGGAGTCAAACATCGCATACCAATTTGGTGAACCAGTTCCACAAATCTTGCATGAGGCAAGGCTTTGGGTGAACAAATCCGCCAATTGGTGTTCAGTACCCACAAAGTATAATTCAACTGTACACATTTCCACGTGCTCCTTGATAAAATGATAGCGGAGAGCAATATGCTTCGATTTGCAATGTTGAACCGTGTTGCATGAAATAGTGATGGCACTCTTGGAGTAGCAATACATCAGAATCTTGTTAAACACATATCCGTAGTCCATTAGCTGAGATCGCATCCATATGACTTGAGCGCAGCAAGCAGACATGGCGACGTATTTTGATTTTGTAGACGACAGTGATGTACAGTCTTGTTTCTTTGACTGCCAAGAGACGAGCTTGTCACCTAAAAATTGTACTCCCCCAGACGTACTTTTTCTCGTGTCTAAACAACCTGCATGGTCAGCGTCTGAAAAAGCAACAAGTTCAAACCGAGAATCCTTCGGATACTAGATCCCCAAATGAATAGTTCCCTTTATATATTGAAGGATCCTCTTAACAGCAGACAAATGACGTTCAGTAGGTCGAGGCTGGTAACGGGAGCATAAGTACGTGGCAAATACAACATTCGGCCGACTAGCGGTAAGATACATGAGAGACCCAATCATACTACAATATTTTGTAGGATCAATGGGTGTGCCATGTAGATCAGCATCTAGCTTTGGGGATGAGGAAGACATAGGGGTATTATAGGTGTCACAAGTATTCATGCCATGCTTTTTCAATATTTCCTGAGCATATTTGGACTGACTTAAAAATATACCACGGGGTGATTGATGAACTTGCAGTCCTAGAAAGAACTTGAGTTCACCCATCATGGACACCTCAAAGTTTTGTTTCATAAGTCTTGCAAAAGCGTTTGAATATTTTTTATGAGTTGATCAAAAAATGATATCATCTACATAAATTTGAACAATGAGAATATCCACCCCGTGTTTTTGTATAAATAAAGTCGGGTCAACAGATCCTTTAGTAAAATGATTGGCTAATAAGAATGCAGATAGTTTGTCGTACCATGCCCTCGGGGCTTGTTTAAGGCCGTAGAGGGCTTTCTTGAGCCTGTAGACATGGTTAGGATGCTCTGGATCGACTAAGCCCTCTGGTTGTGAAACGTACACCTCTTCCTGGAGTTGTCCATTGAGAAATGCCGTCTTCACGTCCATCTGGTATACCGTGATGTTCTTGTGAGCAGCGTATGCCAGGAACATTCTAACAGCCTCAAAACGTGCCACTGGTGCAAATGATTCTTCGAAGTCAATCCCTTCTTCCTGACTGAACCCTTTGGTGACCAAGCGGGACTTGTTACGAATAACTGTACCATCCGCATCTAATTTATTTTTCCAGATCCACTTCAAACCGACGACGTATACCCCATCTGGTCTCTCTACCAATTCCCAAACTTCCAACCTCTTGAATTGATCCAATTCCTCTTGCATAGATTCAATCCAGTTGTCGTAGGTAAGGGCTTCTTTAATGTTTTTGGGTTTGGACTGACAAACGGTGAGTGCATAAATGCAGGTTTCACCGTCTGTATGGAGTCGTTGTCATGTCATTACAGGGTTTTCTGGGTTGCCAATTACATTTACAAGGGGATGATCCTTTGTCCATTTGTGTGTTGATGGGTAATGTTGATAGGTATGGTGCAGATTTGACGGTTCCAAATTGCGTGTAGACGACTCTGCAATATCAGGAATGGTGGGAGCCGGCGCAAATGGATTAAAGAACGCATTTCCGTCATAACCTGCTGGAGTGGGTATTTCAGAAGAATGTTGGGGGGACCTTCAGCTGCAGACGCAGAAGTAGAAGGTGTTTGATCTATTGATGATGAGGTTTCTGGTTGAGGTGCATCTGCAGCAACTGCGGTAGTTGTAGTCACTGGTGTATCAGGTACTTGATTATCGACGAATGGTTGTGCAGCGGAGCTTGTGGATACATCAGGAGCACGACTAACCATAGTATCATCAAACAATGGAGCAAACAAGTCTTCTAGATCTTTGCGGTTTAGAGAGATGGATGCAACTGAAGGATCAGGAAAGTTGAGACGGTTGGTTTCGGGTCCTAAGCTGTTTTGCTCAGAAGCCATTTCGGTGAGCTCATCGAAATTAGCATGTATAGTCTCCTGAATCTCCCGGGTGCGACGGTTCCAAATTCTGAATCCATTTGAATTTTCACAATAACTGACAAAAATCCCTATATCCGCTTTAGCCTTCAATTTTCCGAGGTCATCACGATCATTCTTTGGATAGCAGAGAGCTCCAAAGACATGAAAGTAATTGATGTTTGGTTTTCTGCGGTGAACAATTTCATATGGTGTCTTGGTGTGCCTTTTGGTGATCATGCATCTATTTTGGGTGTAGCAGGCAGTTGAAACGGCTTCGGCCCATAGGTAATCCGGTAACTGAGCATTGATTAACATTGTTCTAGCTGCTTCCACTAAAGTTCGGTTGCGCCTTTCGACCACACCGTTCTGTTCGGGGCTGCGAGCAATGGACGTTTGATGTTCAATACCCACTTTGTGAGAAAGGTGATGAACTTGAATTCAGTTCCATTATCTGTTCGAATTTTTCTGACTGTGTTCCGGAGCTGAACTTGAATCTTTGTGAGAAAGGTGATGATCATTGATGGTGCTTGATCTTTACTGCGAAGAAAATAAGTCCAAGTCCATCTCGAATAATCATCGACGATTACCAGTATGTACCGCTTCCCATTAATAGTTTGAACACGCATAGGGCCACACAAATCCATATGCAACAGTTGAAGTACGTGATCAGTACTGTGCTCGGGTTTAGGAGGAAAGTGAGCACGAGTACTTTTTCCTTGTTCACAGGCGGGACATAGATGATCTTTGGCGTATCTGAATTTTGGAAGACCATCAACCAACTTTTTACGAGCGAGCTCGGTCATGGTTTTGAAGTTCAGGTGAGACATACGCTTGTGCCATAACCATGCTTTGGTGGGATGTGCCTTGGAAAGTAGACAAATTGGTGAGGAAGCTGTCATGTCCGAGAAGGAAATAGTATAAAGGCTGGTTCCGCGCTTTCCTTTCATTAGATCATTTCCTTGAAGATCTCGAACAAAACATGTTTTCTCCCGAAAAGTCACTTCTAAATCACCATCGCAGAATTGCCCGACGGAGAACAAATTATGACCAAGGCCCTCGACATAGTAGACACGGCTAATCTCAATATTCCCGTTGACGTAATCACCATAACCCATGATAGCCGCGAAATGATCATTCCCGAACCTGACAGTGCCTATGAACTTCGCAATGAAGTATACTAGAAGCTTTAGATTGCCTGTCATGTGTCGGGAACACCCACTATCAACAATCCAGAGAACAATTTGGATCACCTGCATCACAATGAGAAGACACAGATGGAGAGTTGGAACCTTTGGATCCCGTTGGGTTAGTCATACAGGTGTTAAGCATCTTTGGTACCCAATTAAAACTAGGCTTATGCTGTAACCAACGCTGCCACGTCCAACTAGTCTCTGCTTTCTTCCTAATGTAAGTACTTGGTGATCGGTTTTTCCTAGATGCAGCTATGGTCTTGTCAACTTTGGTCTCATAAACGACTTGTGGCGGTTTTCCTAAAATGGACTTAGCAGCGGTTATGGGCCTATAGGAAATGCCATTAGTACGTTTTCATCTCCTAGATAAAAGGGTTTTTGCTACACATTTTGCATGATTACCAGATAACATACTAGCACGACAGAACACACAATAAGCATCAACCATTACATCATTCATAACATTCAAAGATTCAGCATTCATTACATCAGATACAGAATTATACTTAGACAAGTTGGATTCTATTCTAGACATAATGTGCGTCTTATTCAAACTACTAGCATTAACTTCTACTTCTGCATTCTTAGATAATCCACTCTTAGGTTGCCAAACTCTATTCTTCTTTTGACTCTTGGTGGTCTTTGAGCTGCTAGCCTTAGATGTGTTGCCTAATCCTGTGGAAGTGGAAGTATTCACATTAGTAGTTGACGATGATGCTTTCTTAGGTGCCTTGTCGACTTTGTACATTCCTGGTGCAATCACATTATATTGTACAGCTTTCCCTTTGTCAAGAGTTCTGAGTTTCTCTTTCATTTCAATGATGATGTGGTTTTGATCTTGAATTTTAGATTCCAATTTTCTATTTAACAGAACAATTTCATTTCTATTTTCACAAACTTCAGCAATATCTTTTTCATACTCAAAATTTTGATGTTTTAAAACCTCAACTTCTTTTTCAAGAGTTTGAAGTTTTGAAACATGAATGTTTTGAGAAGATAAAGATTCTTTTTGACTTTGTAGTGCTAACTCAAAGTTAATACTTTGAGTTTGACACCATTGCAGTCTTTGGTTAAGTTTGAAAATTTCTTTTGCACATTTGGTTTCCACATCATCATTGATTTGTCCAAGTCTCTCATTTTCTTTTCTCAGATTATCAATCTCAATTCTCATTGTCTCAACTTTAACACAGTGATCATCAACAAGCAATTCATTGCACGACAAATAGATAGCATTCATAAGCACATATATCACATCAGAACTGAGAACATTCGTCAAGAGTCGATCAACATCTTTTTCTAAAGCTTTCTTTTGACCTTTTTGTTTTGCAATTTTGTCATCTTTTGCTTTGAAAATACTCATCATTGATACAACTTCTTACTGGAGTTCCTGTTCCCACTGTGTGGCACAAAATCGCAGGTGTCTGACAAGTGGCAAAAATTGTTTTTGAAAAACTTCTCGCTTTTCTTTCTCATAAGGAGAGAGAAAAGTGGAGATTTTGATTTCAGAATTTCTTTCAATTGCATTTTCCAAAAGTTGAATGTCCTCCATAAATGTTTTAAAAGATTTAAGAATGCGACATTAATTTGGCATTTGTTCATTAACACCTTGACTTGGTAAAGGACCATTGACTTGTGCAACAGTGGTTACTGGACCAACGTCAGATGAAGTATTTGTTTCAGTTAAAGAGCACGGTTGTACAGATCTTTCCTTTTGAGGTACAAAAGATTCTTTAATATGAGGTGCTTTCGAATAATCGTATGGTTTATTATAATAAACATAACTCATTTTGGATCGACTCTCGTCCGCTTGTTCTAGTTCCTCTTCAGTATTATAAACAACAAAACGTTGAAAAGTATCATCAAACAATAACTCTGCACTATACAACTTAGGATGTTCCTTGAGTGCTTTGTTTAAAAAACGAGGTTGATCATTTCCAATTGCAAATCCATATCCGCGAGGATTTGGTTTGACAGTTAGGTTTTGAATAGTTGTAACAGAATTACCCGTTTTATAAACAACGTTTTGAAATTCTTTGAGCTTGGATTCCAACGCAACAATCTCCTCAAGATATGAGTTAACACGTTTCTTGGTGGTTTCTTTTTCTTCAATAAGATCATTTTGACAGTTTGAAAACTCTGTTTTAGTTTTGGAAAGCTCAGAGTTTAAGATGTCAATTTGTTTTTGAAATTCGAATTGCTCTTGTTCTTTTTGATTAAGCAAATTATTTTTAGAAACAGTTAACTCATGAACTTGATTTTCTAACTCTTTTACCTGAACGTGTGATTGTTGGAATGCAACCTCAAAGCTTTTCTCACGTTTTTCTTGATTTTCAAAATTTGAAAGTTGCATTTTGTAGCACTCAAGATCCTTTGTTAACAGTGCAATTTTGGCTTTTAAGTTTTTGTTAATGTCATTGCATTTGTTCATCTGGGATTTATGTGCATTTAATTATGATTGGGTGGCAAGTAATAAAGTCATGAGCTCTGGATCCGAATCTTGCATAAGATCATTTTGTTCAAGATGATCATGATTGTCATCTTCAAAAGAATCATCAAATGAAACCACTGGGTTAATTTGATCATCATCAAAGGTAACCACTGTGTTTATTTGATCATTTTCTTGAGATGAAAATGATAAGTCATTTTGAACAAAAGTTTCTTGTGCAGATGAAGATGCAGATGGTGAGGCAATTTCATGGATAAGACAATCTGCATCAGATACCTGAGATAAGCCATCGGTGTCATATACCGGGCCTGTCTCACTCATGTTCATCTCCTGCATGTTGGCCATTAACATGACTGCAGCATTAGCCTCCAGATCCTCCATTTCGTCATCGGAGTATGCATTTGCATAAAACTCTGCTCCTTCTCAATCAAAATTCCACTAGCCTTTTCATCCTTCAATGCCATGAGAAGAGCTTCTTTATGATATGCACTACCCATTGTTCTCGGTTTGGGGCAAGCATTAGCCATATGACCATTTCCCCCACAATTGTAACAAGTGATGGATGTATTAGCAATCCCTTTTCCTTTATCAGCAAACTGATTCCTTCTCTGAGTGTTTCCAATGCTGTTTCGACTACCTCCTCCTGAACTGAATCATTGCCCACCAGAATTCCCCATGTTTCCTGAACCAAACCTTCCTGAAGACCGATTCTGAATCTCAACCCGTCCATCGTTAACTACTGCTTGATTTCTAGTGTTTGATGATGTCCTCAGACGATTGTTCGACCTGTTGGAGAATTTGCTGAATGCACGGGCGATTAATGCAAACCCCTCATTTAAAGAATTGAAGGCATCATCTTCATCAGTGTCAACATTTGAGTACATGCTATAATCATTGTTGTCGTATGGAACAAGTTGATTATCAGGGTATTGAGACGGTGCTTCATAAGGGACAATTTGGTTTGACGATTGTGGTGCAACACCCGAATGAGGTGATGGTGGTGGAACAAACTCCTAGTTTGGTGCAAAATGAGATTGGGCCATTAGTGCAAGTGAGTTTGGATTAGGTGCAGATGAGAATCCTCCACGTGCTGCACGGTCCTTATCCACTTCAGATTGGTGTTGTTTTAGGTAATCATATAATAACCCATAAGACACGTCATTGATCTTTTTGGCTTGTCGAACAAACGTGACGTACTTCTGCCAATCTGGGCCGAGACATCCCAAAAACTTGAAGTTGATAGCAATCTTTGGTAAGACGATATTGTGGTGATCCAGATCATTAATGATGTTGGTGAAACGATGATAGTATGATTCCAAGGATTCCTCAGGTTCGATCATGAAATGTGTGTACTCCATATACAACTTTGATTCCAAGTCCTCTTGATTTAGTTTAGTGCCTTCCATAAGCAGATGTACGTGCTCCCACATATCCTTGGCTGTCTTTTGGGCATCAATACTCCTGAAGATAGGATTGGGAATCCCTTGGAGTATATAAGACATGGCTAGCTCATTGGCCTCTTGTTGTAAGACTTGTTCTGCAGTTTGTTGAGCTAGAGGAATGGGGTTTGTCGTCGCTTCTCTTGGAGGAACTTGAGTTGGATCAGCTGGAATGGTTGTTGTAGGTGTTGGATATGGTCCATCAATGATGACCTTTTTGAGATATTTCCCATGAGGTTTCCTTAGTTCAATGAATCTGAGAAAACGACTGGACCATTGCACATAGTTTCCAGGTGTGAGCATAGGTGGTGTGTCGAAAGAACCTGCTTCATGCCTCGATTGCTGACTACTTATAGCTTCACACATTTTGGTAAACCAGTGTGGTTCTCTGGAAGATGGTTGGTAGTTCTGCATTGGTTGTGGAAGAAGTTGTTGCTGCTGAGGGAATTGATGTTGATGCATGAACATTTGATGTTGTTGATACTGTGGATGGTATGGTTGTTGATACTGTTGTTGAGGATACTGCTGCTGAAATGGTTGTTGACGGTACTATTGCTGTTCTTGATTGTAGAAGTTGTAATTGTATGGTGGTTGAGACATCCTTGTGTTTTTGTTGATCGTGTAGATAATTAAGATGTGTGTTATGAGTTATGAGATTTGATTTTGGTTAAGTGAAGTTTTTGTTCAATTTCGATAAATTACTGTTCACCACAATTTCGATAAACATTGTTCACGTTGCTCAATTTCGATAACAATCCAATTTGCGATAAGAAGTCCAATTGCGAGAAGAGTCAGAATTGTGATAATTCCTGCAATTGCGATAAAATTAATAATTGCGATAAACTTTCTAATTGCGATAAGTTATCTTAATTGCGATAGAAAAGGCAATTTCGATAAGTTAACAGAATTGCGATAGATTATGCAATTTCGATAGATTTATCTAAATTACAATTTCAATCACTTTCTCAAAATCTTATACAAGATATGAGAATAACCGCCAAGTCGAAGTATTTTCACAAACTTATACAAGCAAGGAAAACACTGAGTTCCAATTTCGATAAATCCGTAGGCTGCAAGAATTGCGATAAACCCTTGAAGACAATTGCGATAAACCCTCTTTAGCACAATTTCGATAAACCCTCTTTTTCACAAATTCGATAAACCCTCGTTTTTCACCAACTTTTCCAGATTACGTTTCTTCTTAAAAACAGTAATTAAGCCGATTGTTTTTGGTTTCAAACGTTAATCAAAACGTAAATTATGAAGAGATTTAGGACTTGTAATGTGAAAAAACCAAAAGTTTGGTGAAATTCTACGACCAGCAACGAACTAAACAAGTGTTATACGAATCAAACTTAGAACAAAAAAACTCAAATATCAACGTGAAATCTAATCTCAATCCACTATTTTATCTTCTTACTTTACAAGCTTAAAGATAAGATAACGAAATGAGATATTTGGACATTTTTAACCACAAAACCACATTAAACACTTAAACCAAACAAAAAACTGATTAAACACGATGTAATCTACTCGATAACACACTCCTAATAATCCTTTGGCGTATGATACCACTTGATGGTCCCTATGATTAACGTAACACAAGATCTAATCTACTAATAACCACGTAAACAACTACAACTAATCTACGTATTAAACTAATAACGATAGATTAAAAACAACGAGAGATTAGAGAAGAGAATAAGAGAAGAAGAAGGATGATTCCATTACACTCTATAAACTGACAAAGCTTCTGCACTTAGTGAACAAAACCAACAAGTAAATGAGACCCCTAGCCTTCTATTTATAGGCGAATAGCTAGGGCGTCACATGCTAAACACATTCTAGAAGGATACATTGGATTCCCACGGCCCATGGGCTGCTTATGAGCCGTGGGCTTTCTAACTAACATATAACCCATATTTGAGCAACTAATTAATTACATGACCAAGACTTGAAAATAAATAAAACACGTTCCCAACACTTACCATTTGTTTCTCTCTCATATTTTAATCAAATAATATTTTTATATTCATTATTAAATTATACAAAATTAATTTATTTTTTTATAATATATTTTCTCTTTCTTACATCATATCCAAATCCAAATCTTAATCCAAATCCTAAACCCGCCTACAAACCAAACGGACCCTAAATATGTGTTGTCCAGTTGGCATTTTTCTCAAAATTATTGATAAAACTAAAAGACATATAGTGGAGTATAAAGAAAAATAGTTGGCGATATGCTGCAGATTATTAAAGAGAGAGGGAGAGAGATGTGACTAGTAGTGGATTAAATAGAAAAAAATAAGAAGCTGAAATGACAATTATACCCTCGTGTGTATGGCACATGAGGAGGTTTAACGGATCAAATTAACGGAAGTTAACACAAAGGACCTTGAGTGTTATTCTTTGCAAAATTAAGGACGATGAATGCAACTTGAAACTTTTAGAGACAGTAGATGCAATTTTGGACAAACCACAAGGACCATCCATGTAATTTACTCATTGTTTTAGTATAAAAAAAACTTGTTATCTTTGTATAAAAAAGAGTTAATTGCATATTTGGTCCTTTTGGTTTGGCCAAATTGCAGGTTTTGTCCTCAAAACTTTGAAAGTGTAGCAATAGTCCTTATTTTTAAGTTTGGGTTGCATTTTTGGTCCTTTTTGGTATGAAATGACCAAACTATGTTGTCTTTTTCTGAAGAAGACTAACGGTATTTTAGTCATTTAACTTTATCCAAGGACCAAAAATGCAACTCTAACTTCAAAATGGAGACGATCATTGCATTTTCAAAGTTTTAAGGATCAAACCTGCAATATGGCCAAACCACAAGGACCAAAAATGCAATTAACTCTATAAAAAAAATGATTCATCATACTGACATAACTTTATACAAGGACCAAAAAAGCAACAGTATAATAAATGCAAGCAAGACTGTAGATATAACTTGATCTCCCAATTGAATGGTTTGACCACGGATAAAATGAGCAACTTTTTTTTTTTTTTCGTTTAGAATAAACTCCGAAATACATCCCTGTGGTTTACCTCATTTCGCACCATACATCACTCTCGAAAAAGTTGAAACATATACATCCCTCCGTTAGTAAAAGTTAACCTATATACATCCCTCCGTTAAAATAAGGACAAACGGCGCAAATCATTTCTCCGTTATCTCTTAACGAGATAGAAAATGTTTACACCGTTAGTCCTCTGGGTTAACTGTATTTGCACCGTTAGTCCTTTTTTACGTTTTCGTCCATTTTTTTACGTTTTCGTCTGTTTTTTTACGTTTTCGTTCGATTTTTTACGTTTTTGTCCCTTTCTTTACGTTTTCGTTCCATTTTTTTTGTTTTTGTCCGTTTTTTTTACGTTTTCGTCCTTTTTTAAGTTTTTGTCCACTTTTTTACATGTTCGTCCGTTTTTTCGTTTTTGTACTTTTTTTTACGTTTTTGACCTTTTTTTACGTTTTCGTTTGATTTTTTCATTTTTGTCTCTTTTTTTACGTTTTCCTCCATTTTTTTAAGTTTTCGTCCTTTTTTTTACGTTTTTGTCATTTTTTTACGTTTTCGTTCGATTTTTTTTGTTTTTGTCCATTTTTTTAAGTTTTCAGACGAAAACGAAAAAAAACCGGACTAAAACGTAAGAAAACGGACAATAACGTAAAAAAATGGATGAAAACGTAAAAAAGCGGACGAAAACGTAAAAAAAACAGACAAAAACGTAAAAAAATGGACGAAAACGTAAAAAAGGACTAACGGTGCAAATACAGTTAACCCAGAGGACTAACGGTGTAAACATTTTCTTTCTCGTTAGGAGATAATGGAGAAATGATTTGTGCCATTTGTCCTTATTTTAACGGAGGGATGTATATTGGTTAACTTTTACTAACGGAGGGATGTATATGTTGCAACTTTTTCGAAATGATTTATGGTGCGAAAGGGGTAAACCACAGGGATGTATTTTGGAATTTACTCTTTCGTTTATGTAAGACAGTATTATAATGTGTAAATGTCGACAAAGCACATTTTAAATTGTAGGCGACTTTTTCTTAAAGGCTAAAATTAGTGCGAAGGGTATGGTAGTATGCCATTTGCGTGCTGTTTGTGCTTCAGTATTTTACATTTCACATTCATACACTAAAACTACCCCTTCTGTAGTGGCTCAAGCCATTTCACCCCTTTTGAGACTCACCATACTCAATTAAAACACAAACCTATCAACAAAACCTAATTAAAAAGAAAAGAAAAATGAAATTGACGCAATGTGAGTTTAATCACTTTGCAAATAGCACAAAAGGGTAGGTGTGGTAACATGCGAAATGACATGCCATTTTGGTTGTCATATAAAAAATGGCGAGCCATGAAGGTGAACACAACTAATGCTCTTATGTTGACAGTAATGAATTTGAGAGAACACACATTTCACACACAAACACTTGGGAAATGATTCTCATTGATTGAATTAAAATGTGGTAAGATACAGAGTATATATACAATGATAACTAACATCTAAGAGCTTTACAAAACATTTACAGTACTAGTCCCTGAAGTATCAGACATATTCTCTTTCAGTCCCTGTACATAGTTATGCTTCTCTTTACACTCCCCCTCAAGTTGTGAGTTGATAGAACTTGAAACTCCCAACTTGGACAAAAGCTTTGAGTGCTGATCAACTGGAAGTACCTTTGTAAACACATCTGCAAGTTGTTCTTTGGTAGAAACATAAGAAGGTAAGACTTGTCCATTTTTTAGCTGATCTCTAACATAATGGCAGTCAATCTCTATGTGTTTTGTCCTATCATGAAACACTGGATTGGCTGCTATGTACAAAGCAGCTTGATTATCACACTTAAGATCAACTGGACCAAAATCTTTGAGCCCCAAATCCTTCAGTAAAGTAACCAACCAAGTGACTTCACAACATGTCAAGGCCTTAGCTTTGTACTCAGCTTCAGCTGAGGATCTAGACACCACTTGTTGTTTATTTGATTTCCATGAGATAGGAGATTGACCAAGTAAAATGCAGTAGCCTGTGGTAGACCTCCTTGTCATGGGACAACTAGCCCAATCACTATCACAATATGCAGTCAAGTGTACAGCAGATTCATTGGCCAAAAGAATCCCTTGTCCTGGTGCATTTAGTAAGTACCTTAGGAGATGTTTGACTGCCTGCATATGTACTGAGGTAGGGCTTTGCATGAACTGACTTAGAAGCTGCACAGTGTAGCAAATATCACTTCTTGTTATTGTCAAATAAATGAGTTTTCCAATGTATCTTCTATAGACTTCAGGATCGGGAAGAGGAGTGCCAACATCTGCTTGTAGTTTTACATGAGAGTCCATAGGCAGCTTATAAGGTCTTGCATTAGAAACACCAGCCTCTGCAAGTAATTCCATGGTGTACTTCTTTTGGGAAATAAAGATACCTTGGTCACTTCTGCACACTTCTAGCCCTAAGAAATAGTTCAATTCTCCCAAGTCTTTCATATGAAAATGAGAACTCAATTGTGACTTCAGTGTTTGAATTTCAGTGTCACTTGAACCAGTGATTAACAAATCATCCACATAAACCAGGATAGCAGTGAAAGAAGAGTCATTGGACTTGGTGAACAAAGAATAGTCTGTTTTGGACTGAACATAACCAAAAGACACAAGGGCTGATGACAACTTGGCAAACCGTTGCCTTGGTGCCTGTTTGAGACCATACAGTGATTTTTTGAGTTTACAAACAAGATTAGTAGGAGGAGTATTAGCTTGCATACTCTCCCCTTGGCCTACATATCCTTGTGGCGTATGCATATACACTTCTTCAAACAAATCACCATGTAGAAAGGCATTAGAGACATCCATCTGTGCAGTAGACCATCCTTTCATTGCTACTACAACTAAAAAAGCTCTCACAGTCACCATTTTGGCCACAGGTGCAAAAGTCTCCTCATAATCCACTCATTTTCTTTGCCTATTACCATTAGAGCTGGCATAACAGGTCCGACACGACACGACACGAACACGATAAGACACGAACCTGTTAAGGCCAAACACGAACATGACACGATAACTAATCGTGTCAATTTTTCCAAACATGACACGACACGAAATTTAACAGGTTACACGATAAGAAACCTGGTAAGAGACCTGTTAACAAAAATCATAAATTTAAACCAGCGAACCTGTTAAGGAACCTACTAAGAAACCTGCTAAGGAACATGTTAAAGACACGAAACCTGTTAAGACACGATAAGAAACCTGGTAAGAGACCTGTTAACAGGTCTTATCGTGTCTTAACAGGTTCCTTAACAGGTTTCTTAGCAGGTTTCATTTAGTACATATGTATATTCGTGTCTTATCATGTCTTAACAGGTCCGGACCTATTAAGACACGAATTTCATTCGTGTCTTAACAGATTCGGACCTGTTAAGACACGAAACCTGTTAAGGCCAAACACGAAACCTGTTAAGACCAGGTCATGTCGTGTCGTGTTAACAGGTCCGTGTCAGAAACTGTCGGCTCTAATTTCCATTCACAACCAATCTAGCCTTTTTCTTGTCTAATGAACCATTAGCTTTTAGTTTTGTTTTGAAGATCCAATAGCAAGCAATTGCTTTCTTATCTTTGGGTAACACAGTCACTTCCTATGTACCATTCTCCTCCAGTGCTCTAAGTTCAATATCCATAGCTTTACACCAATCACTTTCCTTAACAGCTTCTTTTGTAACACCCCCAATTTCGGATAGCAACAGCGGAAGACTTAATTGGGTCGTATAGGGTATAATATACAGGGGAAAGTTGGGCTAGTTGGGTTGGGTTAGAATCGGTAGACGTTGGGCTTTTGTAAAACAAAACTAACTCCTAACCACTAAACTACATTATTTAGCCCATCTTTTTTTTATACGTCCTTTTAATATTTATTTTATTTATTTAATTATTAGTTACACATATTTAATAATCTACAAATTTTCCTAATTGCTAAATATGACTCGTAAATTCTCGTTTTATCGAAAAAATGACTCAAAACGTTTAAAATTAGGAAATGAACTTTCCAAAAGTAGAAACACACTTATGAAACATTATATTATTATCATTGACATTAATAAATATTATTATAAAGTTTATAGATTCGTTTTATAAGCTTAAACCAATACCGTGAACTCGTTAATCGCCGAAAAGGCCTTATGTGCACTTAAGTGAATCAACACCAACTTTTCACAACCGTGAATACCAAGGAATACATTTAGCACCTAATCACATATGGACCTATGTTAGCTATATACCAAGTCAACCGTGAAACGAAATAACTTAAATCTCCAAACACACAAACACATAAACACATAAACACATAAGAAATCGAAAGTTTGGTCAAAAGTCAAAGTTGCCTGATCTGAAAACTGGCAGTTGCTACATTATATGACAGAAAAAATGCAGAATAATGAAAGAGTTATAATGTTGAAATGTGTTTGTGGTTACATAAGAAGGATTACAAGTGTATTTATAATAAAACATAGCTTAGTGAACAAACAATAATCGATCACAAGCCCACAGTTAGACTTGGTCCATTATTCTAGCTAGTCATCTAATACTCCCAATGAGAGTATGTTGAAAGCCGCTTCTTCTTTTTCTTTTTTCCTTTTCTTTTCTATCATCTTCTTTATTGTTTGATTGAACAGATGCAAAGTTGCATTTAGTAGCATAGTTGTTTACTGCTTGACGACTTCCTTTGTTTCATAAATATTTTTTACGTCACGGCTTGCTTTACCTTTAGACAAGAGCTTCAATTTTTGGTCAATTATTGCTCGCGACGACGATGCTTTCCGATTATAAAAACAAAGTTTTGTGGATGAAGACATGTTTCATTGATTGATTGTCATATCGACATACTTTGAGTGTATTATGACATTCAGGGTTTTGTGTTCAATGGTTTGTGACTAGAATAAAAAGACAACATAAAAAAAACTAGTGGAACGAAAAACTCTGAGTGAGTAGCCGATGAACGGAGCAAGGAAATTTATGGTGGTGGTTTGAACCAAAAACTCCCATACCATGTAAATTAATAAAAGAGTTCTATTATTGACTGTGTTTTGTGGTTTTATATGGATGACATACGTATTTATAATAAAGGATAATTCCATATATACACAATCAAAATATAAAAATGTCATGTATACCCAAAATGCATGTTTTGAATGCATGATATACAATGTATT
The DNA here is from genome assembly GCA_021014915.2 of Artemisia tridentata subsp. tridentata. Taxonomy (NCBI): domain Eukaryota; kingdom Viridiplantae; phylum Streptophyta; class Magnoliopsida; order Asterales; family Asteraceae; genus Artemisia; species Artemisia tridentata. The sequence goes on along the minus strand of CP139509.1, from coordinate 74,030,966 downwards.
TATAGCATGTTTTGGATAAGTATGTCATTATGGTATTTTAGTTGGTATATATGAAATTGATCCATAATAAAAATATAACAGACAGTTGTATAAACCTAATTAATCCGAGCTTACAATTTAGTTTGGTTCACTAACTTAATCATCTAGTAAGAAGTTATATTATTGAATATAATAAAAAGATAGGTTAGTAAACAAACCTTAGATAAGGGTGCGTTTGGTATAAGTTTCGGAATCACTATCTGTATATGTTTCATTTTAGGGTAGAATGGCTATAGGTTTGATAATTACAAATGAGTTGTTTGGTTACATTTGATAGACATGGGTCAAATCTCCACTTCAGGCCTCACCATTGACGCACTGCCAAAATTTATCAAGTCCAAGACAAATAAAATCCACCCTCCTAAAATTTTCAAGTCCACAACTCAAGTAAATCCATTCATCCTTATGTAACAATAATCTGAATCATCCCTTGTGGTTTTATCTCAACAAGGCTATAAGACAGTATTGGAATTTCAAAATTCATTATTATTTGCTCCCATTAAAAGAATTGAAGAAATAATTTTGTGAGTATTGGACGAGATCCTTTTTCATAAGCAATTTGATGATGGGCTGAGATGATTTACGTGGATATGGATGGCAACATGAAGAAAAAGTGACACATATCTGCAGCAAAAATATATGTTTAAGGAGTAGGTTGTGGTGATGCATTCTATGTTCTATTTCACTTTATCATCTTTAAGAAGAATTGATGATGGGAGAAGATGACTCAATGGTGATGACGACTTGGCGACCTGACGGATCTATGATGACAGAAGAGATTGTGACGGAGAAGGTTTCCGGTGATGCAGCTTGGTGGATGAAGAACTAGATTGAAAGGAAAGGATGAAAATATGAGTGAAGATGAGACATTTGTGTTGGTAAAAAAAATGAAAAGAAGAAATGATAGAACTCATAGTCACCCCTTATGAGTGGAATGGGATATAGAAAATATAATGGTTTGACTCCAAGATCTGAAATCTATGTACATCAACCAAACATTAACAATCATATTCATTTCCATTCCTTCATTCTGATTACGCCCAACCAAACACACCCTTAGTCTATTAACATAATCATTCAATTCAATATACATAACAGTTTCTACTAATTGACTATACAAATAAAAATACATTATAAATAATTAGATTTAGTTAAGTGCAAAATACATCATTTGGCTTTATCAATTCTCACACTAATTACCTTGTCAGAACTTTTGATAATAACCATCCCCTGCTGAGCAGAACTCAGAACATTACATCCCTCGTAAAGGTAGAATGATCATTTGTATAAAAGTTAACCTTCAGCTTTGTACACACACCATCATTCACCACCTCCACCGCCATCATCTGTCGCCGTATCTACTAAGCCACTGCCACCACCGAATCTAGTCTAGGATACTCTATTTATGATTCGTTTATTACATTGGATATGTTAGTCTTTCAAATATTTCAATATGTCAATTTTAATAAGATGTTTTTGGAGCATGTGACTTTTCACATAAACTAATAACCTGATGATTTTGAAAACTTGCTACTGACTTCACAAAAACAAACTCACATCTTTTAAATATGAGAGGTGATTTGCACACTCTTATTTTTTATTTTGCACACTTCAAACTGTGCTTTAAATAGTTGTACATTTTTTATATACTATTTCTACATATTGTACATTAGAGTGTGCAAATCAAAAGTTAAAGTGTGTTAATCAACACTCTAATATATAGGCTTTCGCTAAATGTAGCCTTAAAGGCTATGTTTAAGAATTGGAAATATGCAAAAGTGATGGTACATTAGACCACTCTCAACCGTGACGCGTCAGTTTGTGTGTCAGTTGTGCCACTTCGGCGGCACATCATCACTTCTCAAACTGACACACCCCTGCCAATGGTGGTGTGTCTCTTTCTGTGTCATTTTTTTCAATTAACAAAATAATTATAAAAAAAATCCACATTTATAATAAAAACATTCATTAATTAAAACAAACATTACATGAATAGAAAAAACATTACATTAATAAAAATAATACCAAAAAGTAGACTTTCCTCGTCTTCGTCTTCGTATTGTCTCGAGCCCGAACCAAACGCATCACCATACTCCCGCCACACATTTTATCATTCTTTTTCGAGCCTTTTTATTTCTTTTACCCAAACGCTCAGGAATTGGTGTTTGGAGAAACATGAATGCTTTGAACACTAGGTTTTTCTTTGACGCCTCTTGAATAATCTTCAAGGTTTCTTGTTGAATTGTCGCGGTTTTCGCAAGCTGCTCACGGGCTTCATCGCTCAAATATCGTGACAAAGTCACGTCCGATGAACTTGCACTCCTTTGACTCTTTCGGCTAGAGTCCCGACCTGGTGGTCGGCGAATCAGGTCGTCTTGTAATAGCGTTTCCATATTCGGGTTTGGATTCGGATTTAGGTTGCTTAGAGCCTTGACTTCGTCAAGATTTATTGGGTACGGGATGTCGTCAAATAATCGTTCCTAGCTCATGACATCGGCCCCAAACCAAAACTTTGAGTAATCTTTTAGTACATGCCAACATACTTCTTTGAAAACGAAGTTTCTTTTAACTAGTTGCTTGAAGTGCCATTTGGCAGCTTCGTAAATGACTTTGTCTTCGGCACCGCTTTGTCGCGGGTTATCATACTTTTAGTAGATGGCCCCGAATGTCTCGACGTCTTTTTGTATTTTGTTCCATTTTTTCCCGTTAGTTGATCTTCGCTACGTTTTTCATCAACTAACTTGTTGTATACCACAACTACGATACCCCAAAAACAATCTTCCGTTTGTGAATTTCCTTGGACTAAATTTTGAGAAGCGCCTACCCACCATTCCAACAATATTTTGCACTCTTAGTCGGTTAATCTAGTTTGCTTTCTTTTTGATTAGGGTTGGGGTAACACCCCCAAAATAAAGATATTGCGGAAGCATACACTTTGGGTGCTACTAAATCGATAATCACAACACAAGATATAGAGAACGGATTAAAAAAAATCCGTTTTAAAATACATTACATTTGCAAAGTCATATTGTCATACATCAAATTTAGTTCAAATAAAAATGTAGCCCATTTAATAAAGCGGTCCCAAATTTCAGAGTTAACGCAACAACAAAAACATTTCCAACAAATTTTATGACCATCGCCATGCCTTGCCTTCAGTAAACACAATCTCAATGCCCTGAGAAAAATATGCTAAAAGTCAGCTAACGCTGGTGAGTTCATAGGTTTAAAGTAAATAAGCACATATGGACCATAGCAAATATTCAGCAAATAATTCAGCAATCACACACTATCTTGCTATGCAAACACTAAGCCTCATCCAACTGAACTAGTCAACAAAATGCCAAGCTGGCATAGCAATTAAAGCGTGCCCGCCAGTGTTAATCCCTAGACACTCGGCCGATTTCAATATGGTATACGTTCGCATTGACTATGCCGAGCCAACCGAACGGGGGAGTCACCCACAATAGATCTATTTATATCACACGCGTTTTCCAGCAGGAATTGACGGTTGATGATAGTGGGCGCAATGGGATTCAGCTAACTTAGGTTTCTGCATACAAGTGTGTATAAAAACAAAATCCATTTTTGGTCCATGAAAACAGTTTTGCATGTTTCTCACCCCAAGGTTTATAAAACAATACGTATAAAAGTGGGGCTATAAACTCACCTTAAAAATAATAGCAATTTGCAAATCAATCAACAAAACAGTGCAACCGCTCCGACACGCGACCTAGATCAGTATGGCAAGTCTTAGCGAAATATTCGTATTTTAAATGTCTTAACTTTATTGAAAAGTTTACATCGGACCAGTGCTCGTGTATTTCTTGCTTGCTGTGTGGTAAAGTACATTTCAAAATGGTTTATCGTATATAACTCTTTGGTGATGGCTCATGGTGAAAGCGTACGGTGAATGTACGTGCGACGGAACTTCCGTGCTTTGCTTATCGCAAACTGCGTAAGTAATATGTATATTATCGTACATATATATATTTAATAATTAAATATTTAATTAATTATGACTTATAATTAATTAGATAATCATTGAATAATAAATTTGATAAGGGTGCTAGTGGGGTATTATTATATTCATTTATAGTATAACGAGTCGGGCGCCGGTCCGCCGCGTTGCAGCGGGGCGCTGTATTTGACAAAAAATTTATCGAGGTGGTGCACCCACGCGGTGCGGCGGGATTTTTTTATTCAAGTTTCTTACTAAAATAAAAAAAAAAAATATATTGTAGCTACAGTACTGTTCATCGACCCAGTACTGTAGCCCGTTGGTACTGTTCATTGGCGGCTCGTTACTGTAGCAACATCGGCCCGTTACTGTAGCAACATATGAAGCGGCGTCGTATCAAACGACATTTAATATATATAGTAATGATATTTATAACGAAAGTTATAAGTATTTAGTTTTCGAGCAATTTATAAGTGCGAGTGTATATGTGCCAAAAATATATTTATAGATCTTATAAGGCCTAAAAATATAAATTTAGGAAAATTAATATTTTTAATAATAAAAATAACCTGTTTGGTCTTTTAGTCGGTTTTCGTTTGAAAAATATTCTAAGTGTTGAAATTTTGGAAAAATCGGGCATGACCCACTACTAGAAAATCTGGCATCAGCAACGAAAGTTTGCATCGCTATTCCGTCACTAAAGCCCTTCAACGATGGAATGGTGACGGATGTATTCCGTCACAAAAAAGGGCCTCGCAAAACTTTAGCGTCAAGTTTAGCGACAAAATTTTTAGAGCTTCGGCGACGAATTGTCGGTCTCCAGCCCCTCACTAGAGCCTTTATAAAGTTACCTAAATTAAATTTGATTCGACCATCAGGTGACGGCTTAGCGACAAACTTTTTTGTCGCTAACAGTAACGACGAAGCAGTCACTAATCAATTTCTAATAATCGGCCAACCATTTTGTTGTTATTCCGTCGCTACTAGAGACGGATATATTTGTCGTTAATCCGCTACTAAAAGTATTGTCTCAAATCGTCACTAACAATTTGTTGCTTAAATCAACACCATTTCATTGTATGTTTGATCAAATCCTTCTCTAATTTGTCACGATTTAAAAATCTTTTAAGGATAAAATATGTCGCTATAGTCAATAAACGGAACAATTTATTTGCCATTTATTCAAGATGTCACACAAACGGATACCACAGTGATAATAGTCACGAAATCCGTATCCAAATCAAATAACAATTAAACATATCCAAATCAAATAACAAGCAAATTCGAAAGAAAACTAACATCTGATCTTCGACAACATAAAAGGAAATCTAAACCAAAGATTCTCTCTTACATGAAAGTTAAGAGGACCTATAGAGCTCTTGAAAGTGTAATGGTTGACATTTAAGATGTATGGCTACTTGCATTACCTTTCTTTGTTTTTCTTTGGCGGGTAACACGACTCTTGATAACATACTCAACAAGCATATCTTGAATTTTTCCATGCATTTCTTCCTTGAGCTCTTCAAGTATTTCTTCTTTTAGCTCATTACTTCTTTGAGCTCATTCTTCATTTCTTCCTTGAGCTCGACTTTCATTTCTTCCTCCAATTCTTCCTTTAACTCTCCACGAATGCTATCAAGATACAGTTCTTGAAAATAACAAATTCAAATATTAGTTTTTTTTAAAATAGCTAAATGCAACTTGAGTGGGTCTTATATGTAAAGTGAGTTATAATTCCAGTACCCTTACAGAACTAAACTCAAAAGATCTCAAACATTACAATTTTCGGAATATAAACACTTAAGGAAATATATTGATACACCTAAAACGTGAACATAGTCAATAGATACAGATCAAGTCAATAGATACAGATCAGCACCTTAAAAGTCCAAAAATCATTAAACCAAAAGGACTACACTTGTGCTACTATAAATCAAACTATTCAAGCTCAGTTGGATCACTAGTTTCACACTTGTATGTACTATCAAGCATAAAAAAACCATATAATACATTGACCACATAATGTTCACATATGGTAATCAGTCGGCTGAGAAATGCACGTATTATATACAACCAAAGAGTGTGAAGTTGTATTGTAAAATAATCAGAATAATAAGTTAAAGGTGTATGAACATACCTTCTCCTCCTGCTTCCTAAAAGTTTATTGCATCTCATAATCCACAACATAAACCTTCTATGGAAGAATTCATATTGTTCCACGATCCCCACATATCTAGGGGCGCCAAATAATTTCACACAATGGTGCCAATATTTTCACACAATGTCAATAACAGTAACTCACTAAAAGCACTCTTAGTATTCCACCAATTATACTTGTACTTTTGATTACCATAAGCCAATCAAAAGTGATTACACAGCTATTGTAGATATCTTATTGTGAAATTATACTTAGTATCTCACCAATCAAATGAGATAAGCGTAAAATCACTTAACTTACACTAACCTACTTTGTGTAGAAATGTGATCATTTGCATGGCTATCTAATTACAAGTTTAAAAATGCACTATCATCGTTGTATGGAAAGTAGATATGAGCTAGTTTAATTTTTTAAAATTGCACATCAGTATAAAAAAATTATGTTGTACCCCAGGCTCTCATGCATAAAGGACGTGGATATCCGTATCTCTTGTCAAAAGTGATTTGATAAAAAGAACAATGATGATGCTAATTCTCAGGTGGTGTCACCAGACCTTATTAAGAACCCATGGATGTGGCCTAAATAATCTTGTTTTTAGTTATTGGATATTGCTAACTTAACAACATTAACATTAAACACAACCTCACTTTTGTTCCACCACAGCTCTAGTAAATTTAACACACTTCTTAACCTTAAACTGAAACTCAAACTCCAATCTTCATTAAGAAGAACAATAACTACTTCAATGGCAATTGCTACAGAAGTGATACCATCAATAATAGTAGGAAGTGGTCGTGTCGAGAAAGCATTACAAGACATGTGAACCGGTAAAAATTTGCTAGTAAAGAGAGGAGCACCAGTTCCTTTAATTTTTCTTGGACCAATATTAACATGGTACAACACTCCTAACCCCCAAAAAATATTCATATCTACTATGCAAGACATTAGCCCATATTCTGTAAACCATATATAACATCTAAACAAGTTTAATCAATTATAACACAAACACGAAAGCACTCGTTTTTTTATCAATATAAACGGCTGAAAAGCACTTTTTAACATGATAAACTTCCAATTCACACATATATTGTATTACGGAAATATGAAATCAACAACTATAGTAGCAACACTTAATACACATATTATGAAAAGGACACATGTGAAATCCCAATGTTAATAACAAAAAACAACTGGTTCTCTTTTTCTCTGATAATCCCAATTTCGTCATAGAATAAGTGCTCCAGTGGGTTCACAATTGAAATAAGTGGTAAACACAATCGAAATATGGGATTCATTGTACCCACACAATTACAGTTGTCAATGCTAATTAAGAGAATCCTAGGTTGCTAACATAGAATTGAAAAGTAAAAATTACCCTAATTAACTATAATCATGCAATCACACTCAATGAATCGAGCACCCCAACATTAAATTAAAAGGTAAATTAAAATCAATTACCACAAATTATGATTTAAAATAGTGAAAGGTGTATAAACATACCTTCTCCTAGTGCTTCCTGAAAGTGTGTTGTATCTCATAAACCGCAACATAAACCTTCTGTGGAAGGAGTCGCGGTTGCTCCACGATCCCCACATATCTAGGGGTGCCAAATAATTTCACACAATGGCCAATATTTTCACCCAAAGTGAATAACCGTATGTTCTATGTTCTTGTGGTGTTTGGAGTATGTATGTTAAACATTAGATATTTATTTATAAAAAAAATGATAGAAAGTTTTTTTTTTTTTTTTTTTTTTTTTTTTTTTTTTTTTTTAAATTTAAATGAATGGCAAGGATCGGTTCATTTAATCTATACCAAATATGAGATGTATATTGAATTTTTGCCATATTCACTATATATTATCATTATTATTATTAGTATTTTTACTTTTTATCTTTTTGGAGGGCATTATTACTGTAGGGGTGTCAATTTCTGACCTGACACAAAACCCGATTTGAGACCGACATAAAAATTAACAGATTCATGTTGAGTCTAAATAGGTTTCGGGTTGACACATCTGACCTGTTTGTTAAACAGGTCAGGTTCGGGTTAGGTATACGTTAAAAAGGTCGATCCGCCAACCCGTTTAAGCATTTTTTCAAAAATTAAAAAATTATATATACTTTATTATATGGGTTAAATGGGTCGACCCACGAACCCGTATAATTTTTTATTTTTTTATTTTTTTTTTTTTTATTTTTTTATTTTTTAATTTTGATACAGCAAAGATTATATTAGAGGACCCAAGCAGAGGCCAAAAAAATTACATCATCTTTAATTGTCATACAATTCTCTATATATAGTAAAACACAACGTGTCGTTGGATTAAAATATTAGGCGTTCGAATAAAAAATTATTAAACGTTTAGCCTGTTAACTTAGTCCATCATCGGGCCATTATGTGGTGTTTGATAAGAATGCATCGTCTTCACTGCCTTACCAATATCTAGAACCCGGTGGAGGTTTATCTACACGAACCTTCTCTCCACAATTCGTTCGTCTCCCTTTGCAAATGGATGCAGGCTGCCCAGTTTCGGTAGAAGTCGTCAACAACATTAAAGGTTAGAGATACAAAGATTTAATTGCATGTAAGAGGTTGATCCCTAATTCAAATGGAAAGTTTATAAGCCCTAGCCGATGGTCTTCATATGGATTTTATCAGTTTATGGGTTTGGTGTTAATTTTGGAAATTTTTAATTTTTTTAACTTCTGGCTGATGTTGATTTGGAAGCTGAAGAAGAGGATGACGATGACGCCAAAGACGGATACATTTATTTTCCAGTGTATCTATTGTTGTTGTTTTCGAGTGTACGTATATATTGTCGAACCCGTGGACACAAAGAAGTGAATTTTATAGTTTTTTTAATATTTGGTTTCAAAAATGGTTGTAGATGGTAATGAAAGGAATGAATTTTATCAATTTTTGGGGTTAAAGAAGAGGTGCATTGTTGCACTCAAGAATTCTTATAAGAGGCTACGACTGGTATAAATATTTTTGCTTTTATAAGTGGTTTGGTTGCTTTTTATTAAATGCTTTGTTTTGGATAATGTGACGAAAAGTGCTATGTTTGTTGATTCTGTGTTTTTTAGAGATAGCATTCGCATCGTTCTTCGACAATTGGGGGCTCAAAGCATGTGAAAGAGACAAGGAAGAAACTTTGAGCAGCCACTGTGTTGATACAGCTTCAATGGCGTATAAGAAACAAGGAGTTATGTCATGTTCGGCTTCATTGCCTTGGAAGAGGCACATCAGGTACCATTGTTTTGTTTCTAAACCGGGGACTCTTAGTTCAAGGCATTTGACGAGTGATGAACTTGAGTTAAAAAGGGCGAAAGGGGAATGTTTCTGGTGTACTGAAAGGTTCGTTCCGGGGCACAAGTGTAAGAAAAAACAACTTTACATACTTGAGGTGACAGATGGTGAGAAACAAGCAACTGAAGATGAAGACCCGGATCCTTGATTCACTTTTTGAGAAAAAGTGATTAAGCGGGGAGTATTGATACGTTTCGTATTTATCTTTTTTCTATTGTTTGGGTTTGTTTTTTATTATGTTTGAGTATGGGGACTAAATTGTATTTTCATGTCTATTTATTTGGAATGGATGGCTGATAGAATCATTCAGCAAATTAGCAAATACTCCTTCTAAACTTGTGTTTCTTCTTCTTTACTGTTCTAATCGTATCAAAAACACTTTAGGACCATTACTAGTTTTTCTGCGTTCCACATTGACCATTCACCAAAAAAGAGTGCATCATCTGCGTATTGAAAAGGGATAAATTAATGTTATCCTCATTTAGTTACAGACTTTTGAAAAGGTTTTTATTGCACGCCTCAATGATGGATACTTGAAGAGCTTCAGCAACAATTAAGAAGAGGAATGGCGAATGGGGGTCCCCTTGACGTAAACCGCGTTCCATCTTAAACTCATTAGTTGGAGAACCAATTTTCATAAGCCCCAATTTTCTGGCTTATTTGGAGACTTATAGGCTTATATGAATTTGTTATATCATAATAAACTTATATAAGCCCACAAGTCTTAAAATAAGTTGAAAATTAAGGCTTATAAAATTTAAGCCGAAAAACAAATAAGCTCATAAGCTATATATAAGCTTAAACAAACACCCCCTTAATTAACAATCTTGGTCTAAAAAGATTATCCAACACATATTTAATATTTAAAGTATTATATCTCTTAACTTATCATTAAGGGTCTGTTTGGTTTGTTGCTAGGAATAACAATGGGTATCGGATTTACTATTGGGTAGAATGACAATGGATATGAAAAAGTGTATGATTACGATTGTTTATGTTTGGATGAGAAAATATGGTATGAAAAAGTGTATGGATATTTGAGTTTTGTAGTGGAAAAAAGAGTGATCCACGGGAATGGATTTTATAGACACCAAATTGGTGTGTAATGAATCTATGACTATGATATACCCACTTTATTACTGGGCCCACAAAACAAACACCATTAATGAGTTTCAAAGTCATAGACTCATTCCCATAGTATCCAACCAAACGGGTCCTAAATCATTGATGTGTATATATAAAGAGGGATACCATATCCGCTGGTGCTTATCTATGGAATCAAATGAGCCAAATGGAAATAAAAATATATAACCCACGAAAGAATATTGCAGCAGGTAACGGTTACTTCTTTAATCTTGTTGTTTCTTTGATTGGGTCAAACAAATAGCCCGCCAAAATAAAAATTGGAGGCAATAGTTACCAAGTTGGTTTGATAAAACCTTAACCTTGTTATGCCAATTCATCCTCCCGCCAAAGTGGACTTGAGAAAAAACATTAATCCTACAACCCTAATTGAGGTACAAGCTGGTCTCTAAGTTTAGATTAATTGTGTTTTGCTTCTCTTAGTATGTCTAAATATATGCAATTACATTGATGTATGTTAGCTTTGAATTTTGGGGATAGTTTTATTAATTCATATGTACAGCTTACCCCAACTCAAACAACAAATCTAACTATAATACTTTCTTAAAGAGTCAATTTTGGAGTGATGTAAATCAAAGGAAAACAAACATGGTACCACTTTGGTTGTGTAAGATTAATGGTTTGTAAATAAGGTCTAATTGTTTGATATAATCTTTTTAAACCTCTGTTCACTCATTTGGTATATATTTTAAAAGTATGTTAACAATAGATTATTATTAATTAAGTTCAGTATGTGGTTATTGATATTTGGTGTCAATTTTCTTGATCTAGAGTTTATGTGTTTATATAAAAGGTTATTTATTATTGTTATAATCTCTACAATTAGCAGCAGAGACTTTTATTTTCTGTTACAGATTATACCAATCAAGTTACCTATATTTTGTGTTTTTCTCTAAGATTGTTAAGTATTGCAATGCATCTGTTTTGATTATTATCTTTTAATTTTAAAAGATTTGAACTTTAAATCTTTTTTTCTCTCATAAGAATATGAATATTTTAAATCAGTTCATAACTTTTGTTTTTTCTATGCTTAATAATTCATACCTACAATTGTTCAACTATGTTGCACATTCACTTATGCAATGTGTATATACTTTCTCTTTTTGTTTTCGGATATCAGATAATGTATCTATTTCAATTGGTTTGACATTTTCGTTTGAGACAGCTATTATGGCACGCATAACCATTGGACGTGGAGTCAGAGATGGAAGTGTAGTAGACGTTTCGATGAGTCAAATGCAGAATAATCTCAAGGTATAAGACGTTCAAATGTCATCAACCAAGTCCCACATGATCCATCAAAGAGGACAATGATCACTTTGGATGGTGGAAGGTAGGCATATCTATATAACATACATTTATATGGTGCTTATGTTATTTGGGTTCATTATGTTGCAATGTTTTCCATTTGTAGGTTTACTACAACAACTATTCGTATGATAATTTATATCTTGAAGAACATGTTTAATGGTTCTTGGACTACATGGAATGTGGTTAACAGGTCTGCGCGCGATGAATTATGGGCGCTTTTTAAGGTATGTACCCACATTTGGTTCTTAGTAAATAAATCAAACTTGGTATAAAATGATATATATAACTTCGTAGCTATTATATGCATAGGCTTTTTTCTAATGTGAAGTTGTGGCTGATGTGTTAGTGCGTGAGGTGTGGGTATAAGGAAGCTTTATCCAAATCTCATGTCAAAGGCAAGAGATGTGTCAATCAAGATGGCACAGTTAGATGGGGTTCAGTTTGATGGTTCTGATTTTTCAGTTCTTAAGCCTTACAACCCGGAATGGTTAAAATCAAGCTATTGGGAAGACATGATTGATCGAGTCTGGAACATGATGTCCAAATTGTCGAAGCATTATGTAGGCTCAATTGCTATTTCTCTACTTAGGAGGAGACTCGTAAGATGGCTAATTCATCACAATTTTCATGTTTACATTCCTGAGATTTATTATGTTAGTCAAATAATTTGTTTTGTATACTTATTAGATAATGTACTTACGGATTTGTAGGAAAACAAACTTCACATCTCTCAAACTCCTACTGAGATTTTAGAACTCACACACACAAAGAAAGGGGTAAGGAACAGAGGTTACAAGCGTTGATCGTGTTAAAATCGTAGAATCGCTTTCTTTTAAATCGTTAACGTAACGAACCAGTGGTATATCACATCACATCTTACGTTCGATGGCCTTTCAACTTCTTTTTGTTCATGTTATCTTTTATTTTAGACTTCGTTTTTGTTAATGAAATATTAGACAATAGATTTATTTTGGATCGTTATTTGATTTGATTTGAATCTTATGTCATTTGGTTTAATGGTTCGGTACTACTTTAGTCTTTTTGTTACACGGCTGCAGGTACTTTAGCATCCTTAATGGTTTGATTTTTCATGTTATAAGTTCATGGAATATGCTTACTCTCAATGGGGGTGTTTGGTTCCAGACTTACTGCTGTAGTAAGGGGCGTTTGGTACTGAGTTTGTCAAGTGTGAATGGCTACCGATACTTTATAACGCTATATTCAAAAATGTTTTAAGTTCATGGATGTGATTTTTCATGTTCTAAGTTCATGGCTATGATTTTTCATGTTCTAAGTTCATGGTTGAGTTTGTAATGATATGATTTTCATGTTATAAGTTCATGGCTACTGGTACTTGCTAATGCGAATTCCTACTGAGTTCTTTTTTTCTGTTGATGTCTTTTAATGTTTTATGTGAATGACTACTTGTAGAGTTTGTACTTTAGAAATTAGCATCCTTTATGGTTTGATTTAGCACCAACTTGGCTACTGGTTTAATTTACCACCAACTTGGCTACTTGTACTGAGTTTGGTAGTGAGTTCGACGGGTACTTTGATAATTAACTTGCATTTGCCTATGAATACACCGTCGCTATGTGCGAGTACGCGTCTAGTGGTCAAAAATTAGGAAAACTACATAAAAGACATTTGGTATAATCAATGTTGGTTATTTTACTTTTCTTATGAATTGATAAAATGGGAGGGAATTTGTAAAATGTGTGGCGCCAAAAATTTTTGGACCATGTCAACTAGTATATTTTGATTAGTTATTGTTTTTCAAATAAAAGATTATAGTTAATGAGTTGGAAAAAAATTGGAGGGAACTAAAATCATTGTGCCGCCAATTATCTTGGCAAACAAAAAGTAAAAATATACTACTCTGCAGAATTACACCTAAACTACGTTATTATACCCGAGTCCATCGCTAATTAGTGGCTAAGTGAAAAAACTTAGCGACGTATTTGAGACAACTTAAAAAATCCATCATTATGTCGTTAGAGTTCTGTCGCTAATAGTTGCAACCTAAGTTCGTCGCTATCTCCATCTCTATATGATTATATTTAGCGATAGAATTGTGAGAGACGCGTAATTCATGTCTAAATTTGTTACTGATTTGTCACTAATATGTCATTAATTTATCAAAACCAATTTTGTAGCTAATTTATCTCTAATCCGTCACTGTGAACCATTTTCTTGCGACAGACTAATTCGGTCACTAATTTTCGTCGCTGTTGCTCATTATTCTAGTAGTGACCCATTCGTTTATTCAAGCTTTCCCATTTTTCTCAAGTGTTGCAAATTTCCTCAAATAATCCCTTTTTATCACTATAATTGCAAAAATAGTCCAAAGTATATATTTATCGATATAACTATACTCATCGTTATAATTACTTCATTATTATAGTTTTCGATACAAAAGTCAATGTTTAGTCAAAATTCTTTCAAAAGTCAACAAAAGTCAAAGTTCATAATTTATGAGCCAAAATTCCTTTTATTTGGCTTAAATTGCCAAAATAAGCCCAAAATGGTTTTTATCGATATAAATCGTTCTATTGTGCAAAAATAATTATAGCGAGTCTAAAAATGTTCAAAAATTTATTTTTGTCTCCCGAGATGTTTATTGGGCCAAATAGGCCACTTTTAGCCTAATCACACATTTTTAGTCCGATAACCAATTAATCCATTTTAGTTAAGTTATATTTTACGTTAAATATCAAATAAGCCAATAAGCACTTCAAATAAGCAATTTGTCAAAAACAGCCCACATAGGCCGAGAATATGATGGGCTCGGCCCAATTTTGCCAAATTTAATTTTAGTCCATTATTTGTAGTTAAAAATCAATAATCTAGTGCTTATTACAATAAGCTAACTGTAATAAGCTAATAAGCAAAATCTTCACCATTTCACCACTAGAGCCAAAATTTTATGTTTTTCAAAACCCCAATAATTATATATTTTATAATGTAGCCGATCCATATATATATACTCAAAAGTGTATATTTCGTCTTAATTACGCGTAATTAGCACTAATCACTTTTGTACCATCAAATTAGTACCACAAGCAACAAGATTTACCACACAAGCAAGAAACATCATAATTTGTATGAAAAACTCAAAAAAGTCAAGCATATGTAAATCTAGACATCAAACCCTAACTTGTTCATATTAACAAATCATACACATTTAACACTTTTTGACACTTTTAAACATTAAAACAACATGATATGAACAAGATTTGAACAAGTTTTCAAGAATCCTTACAATGCTTTAAGAAATTCGAGAGGTTGTAGGCTCAAGAACACACCAAATTGCACCAATTTTACCCAAGACACGTTCTAATTAACACGAAACACTTGAAAGTACACACCGATTACTTATAACTTCAACAAAATTTTGTGGATCTTCAATGGTTTAAGTTGGCCGTGAGTTTTGATGAAGAAGAAGGGCAAAAATGATCTAGGAATGGTTTAGGGATAAGATGAGAGTGTAAAAGTGTTTGTATGCTTATTATGGGTATAAATACAAAAACTTGTGACAAATCCCACTAATGAAATCAATTCATATAATAAGTTTTGTCCTCTAATGATGGCTGTACACGAAATATAGGAGGGGGAATTAGTGTGTTTTTTATCCTCGTTGGTGTATCGTGTGTCGGTTTAAGCTTAAAAGTTACCGTAAAGTCCCGGTTTGACCTTTTTGGACACGTATACGCAAAATACAGTTTTTATTGACGTTTCCGTCAGAAAAATAATAAAATATTATAATTTGCTCAAAAATGCATTCATTTGACTGCTACCATATATACTGTGTTGTCGGTACGCGTGTGGGGTTGCTTTTTAGTAATTACGAAAAAGCTCTCAGTAAATTACGAAACTTGACAATAACTATCAGAAATGGAATAATTTATGCTTACTGACAAAAATAAACTTTTTCTGCAGTGACTGTAAGCTACAGTATGCGGGACAGCTCCCCAAAATGCTCAAAAATGCTTAGAAACATGTAATCGCGCATAGAAATGTTTAGCTTAAAAATAATAAATAACCATTTATTATTAATTTAAAATGTGAAAATTACCATTTGTCACAGTTGGCCTCGTCCTTACCTTCTTCTTCGATTTCGACATCGGGTGGTGTTCGACATGTTGGTATTGAGATTGGATTTGGGGGTCTTGTTGATTTTCGAAGTATGTTGACGCGCAGGAGTATTGTGATGGGAATAGACAATATTGATTTTGTTGATAAAATGGTTGTGACAAATGATTGACAAGTTGTACGTAATCGCCGAACCCCAGAGCCATATTACTTGGTGAGGGGTTGATCGATTGAGGAGCGGATGAGGAATTGGCCGGTGAATGCATGTGATTGTTAAGTAAATTTTGGAAGAAATTGTTATATTCTGATTGAGTGGGGTTGTGTTTTCTAGCCATTCTTGTATAGAATGGTTGTAAAAATTCAGTGAATTGTATAAAAAGATGGTGAAAATATAAGAGTTGTTTTGTAGTTGTAGAAGTGCGAAGAAAAAGGCTATAACGTGTGTATTTATAGGGGTGAAAGTATAAGAGAAAAGAGAAAAAAAAACATGAAACTGTAATATTACCGTTTAATAACGGTCAAATGGGCCCTGCCACATCGTCATCAAACTGAAGCAGTTATAACTGACGAAAAACCGACACACCCTTTCCATCGTTGTCACTTAAGTGACGCTTTTCGGTTGGCCAAACCAATGAGTTTAGGGGTGTTATCGGGTCGGGTTATCGGGTCTTATCGGGTCGGGTGAGTCGGGTTTTGATTTTTTAAAAACTCACCCGCAACTCGACCCGATAAGGAATCGGGTTATCGGGTTCGGGTGGTAATCGGGTCGGGTTATGTCGGGTCGGGTGATTCGGGTTATCGGGTTGCATGCTAACCTCAGTTAATAGTACCCAAAAATTTTGAGAAGAACATGTCAAAAATTTCGGATGTAGACATGATCGGATCAATTTGATTTTTCATCTCAAATAGATATTTATTTATTTATAGTTAACAAAAGGTATTTGCAACACTAATTCCTTTTCATTCCAAGGGGATTATATATTGATGATGTGGTTGCTACTAGACTGTTTCTTTTGGGATTGAAGTATGCCGACATTCATCTTTGGCTAAGGCTGGGGTGTTGAGAGTTGTGTTTTAGACTTTATAATTATACCAAATATATGAAGCTGCACTCAAATGTGTGAATACAAGATGCTAGCTCGAATGAAAATCACTGTGTACCAAAATTTTAACTAACCTACTTACCTACAGATATCCTGCTGCACCATTAACCAAAGCACTGACCTTTTTGTCATCAAGCCGTTTCTCCAAGTTGAATCTAGCCTTCATTTTTCAATAAGCTTCTAATTTCTGAACCTCAGATTCTCAAGAATTAGCTTGAAACACTTTCTGTGCGTGAAGCTAGTATTTACTGCTACAGATAACTGTTGTCAATTCCTTGCTATATATATTTCCTTAGTCAGTTACTTGTTATCACTCTAAGCTGTATATTTTTGTAATCTAATCTGAAGGATTGGACATTGGACCATCTTTGAGCATGCTGTGTTTGATTGAAAACCAGAACTAATATTTAGCAGTGGACCATTGTCGGGTCTTATCGGGTTGACCCGATAACCCGATAGCATTTTTTATTTAACCCTAACCCGACCCGATAACACTATCAGGTTATCGGGTTCGGGTCAAAACAACCCGACTAGATTTTTTGACCCGATTAGCCTTATCGGGTTCGGGTTCGGGTCGGGTCAACCCGACCCTACTGACACCCCTAGTTGGCACTGGTCTTAGAGTGGTTGGCGGTAGTTATTTGTAGAGGTGGGGTGTTAATTAACAAGGTACAAACAATTATTACATGTTAAGCAAATTCTTTAAGAACGTGTTTGGTTGAGGGGTATGGCACTGTTAGGTTAATATGATTTCTAAAATTATTTGTTTGGTATATTACACTAGAAATGATGGGAGGGAATCGAAAATTAAAAGGCATATCACTCAATTTTGGTGACTTTTCTGACAAGTATAGTGGGTTTCGTCTGACACAAATTATTTCAACCACATGATTGTTTTTGAAATTAAACTCAGCCACGAATTGTTGTTATCTTGTTTTTTCTTTTTTTTCTATTTTATTTTAAATACAATATAAAATTTAATAAATTATATATAATTATATATAATAATATATTTTCTCTCTCATACTTTTTTCTCAAATTTTTCTCACATCTTTCAAACATTTCCCAAATCCGAATCCAATTCCAATCCCACTTACGAACCAAACGCACCCTAAA
>CP139509.1:73760765-74012708 GCA_021014915.2 Artemisia tridentata subsp. tridentata | reverse complement strand
TCATTGCAGGGCCATCGGTAAATTGAAGTATTTTGGCCTCCTAAAGGACCGAAGTCCGAGCTGAAGATAACGGTATACTTGATATGTTAATCAACTATACATGGTTGTAGATATTCGTGATATGTTAATCAATTACAGGTGTTTGTAGATTCAAGTCCGACAACTTTGTTAGTTTGACTTTTTAAAGAAAAAAACATTTTAGATTTAGTAAGAGTGTTACGAGTAGAATACTTTTTGGTCGAAAACTAATTACTTTTTTATTAAAAACAAAGTTGACAGCTGTGGGATTTGAACCCACGCCCTTTCGGACCAGAGCCTAAATCTGGCGCCTTAGACCACTCGGCCAAACTGTCATCTTGATGATAGCTAAACTAATAAATACTTAACAGTAACATTTAAATAAAAACTACTCTGCAAGATCAACTGCTTCAAGTCGAATCAAGTATCAAACTGAGTTCACAAGTAACTTCTATATAGCAATTATACATGCCAAATATGATATATGATTGTATTAGAAATAGGAGAATACTGACTGAGAGTTCACAAGTAACTTTTATGTATTTGCTGATAACTAAATGTTGACCATAACTGACATAAGATCAGACGTTGAACTTTCTTACACGCCTAAGACAATTATGGGAAAATTGTGACGAAATGTTTAGCGTAGCAGAATAATTGAGCATATTATAAAGTGTGGTGAAATGTTGATCTATTTGAAACGACTCAGAAATTCGTTTCTTGTAAACTTAAAACCATCCTGACACCCCTACTGGGGTGTTTGCAATCATTGGATGCATCAAACTGTTGTACTGTCTGCTTCGCGAGTTTGTACGGTTAACAATAGGGGGTGTTTGTATAACACAACCCATATGATATATGTGGATGGTAACCGATGTGTTCATGGTTAATTTTGGCAACATTATACGGGTAAACGGATGAGGTTTTCCCTCTTCAGGTTACCCGAGGAGGACAAGTACGTCTTTGACTCAAACGTCCGCGGCCTAACCAGCGTGACCATTTTTGACCATTTCCCTGGCCACCAGATGTGTAACTAGTGAGGTTCTGAGACCTATGAGACCACTTGTGAGGAACTCTGTTAGCTTTATTAAAAAGTGATGGTCATTTACGTTTTCATATTTTTAATATGTCGTTGTTTATTTAGTAAGAATAGTCAATGGGCTTATGGATTAATCTAATTGGTTAAAAGTTATGTAACAAGTCCATAAGCAAGCCTATTTATTGTAAACTATAAATAACACTCTCCTCCTCATTTGTAAGGTAGATGAGTGTGCATTAATAATAAGGTTTCTCTCTCTAGTTTCTCTCACTAGATCTAACGCCTCACTTATCTCTTGTACCACCTTTAGTGATTATTGTAGTGTGTGATAGGATTGATCTTAGTTTTAACAAGTTGTATCAATAGCCAAACAATGATCTAGGGGTGTGTTTTTAGGATTTTCGTTACTGTTCATCGAGTTATTTTATCAGATCCTTCGAGTTAGAAGGTAAAATTCCGAGTAAGACATAAAAACCTTCGAGTTAGAAGGTAAAATTCCGAGTAAGATATAAAAACCTTCGAGTTAGAAGGCTGTTTTTGAGTAAGGTCTGATATTCTTCGAGCAAGAAGGTATTTTTCCGAGTTAGGTTTAATTCCTTCGACTTAGAAGTTATTTCCGAGTTAGGAAGTTAAAATCTTCGAGATAGAAGAGTTATTTCCGAGTTAGGAACTTAAAAAACTTCGAGTTAGAAGAATTTTTGAGTAGGGATAAAAACCTTCGAGTTAGATAAACTTCGAGCATTCTAGGTAGAAACTTCGAGTAAGGATAAATAAATTTCGAGTAAGGTTGAAATTTCCGAGTAAGGTATAAAATCTCGAGTAAGGATTGAAACTTTGAGTAAGTATAAAAATTCCGAGTAAGGAATTAATTTTAAACACTCTTCGAGCTAGGAATTTCCGAGTAAGGATTTGTTTGCCGAGTAAGGGATTGCTTTCCGAGTAAGCAATTGTTTTCCAAGTAAGAAGTTGTTCTCCGAGTTAGAAATCCTTCCACTTAGAAATCTTGCCACTTAGAAATCCTTCAACTTATAAATCCTTCAACTTAGAAATCCTTCAACTTAGAAATCCTTCAAGTAAGCAAACTCCGAGTAAGGACCAAACTTCAAACGGTCATAACTTTTGAACCGTAACTCCGTTTTCAGCCCACGACCTATCAAAACGACCGTGAGAACGAGGAGAAGGACACGTTGAATAAACTATAGTTCATTCAACCCAACCTTCAAGGCCCAAATCAACTCTGAACAGAAGTTATCGACGTTTTTAAGTTTTTAGACCAAATTTTCCCTGCAACAACTTACCGTAACCAACAACAAACACAACTCCTATATCGTTGAAACGATCCAAGATCAACTTTATCATACATACCTTCATCAATGGAAACTCAGCAAGACAGTATCACAACTGCTTTGACAAATGCTATTGCTTCATTCTCCAGGGCATTAAACATCAAACCACATAACAACAACCAATGGATTTCATCGTACACTGACAATACGCAGTTATATATGGGTCAAGAAGGACAAATGGTTGAAGTTATTGAGAATCAGCAAGGAAATGCTACAGGTATACAGATGGGGAATCAGATGCAATATGCAGGGTAGTATGCTGGAAACCAAATGGATCAGATTGTGAATCAGAACGGGGTTAGTCAAAATGGGAATTATTGTTTTATGACTACGATTCAGAAACCTACATCTGAAATTCACAGTAGTGATATTGGTAAAGATTGCAATGTCAATGCAATGACGAAGCTACAAAAGATCCAGTACATGTTGACGCTAGCCAATAAAGAAGAGTCGGAAATATCGTTGACTGCTGAGGAATATGACTTCATGGTTACAACAAGAGTTAATGATAATGCATCAGATCTCAATGGAAACTTCAACTTTATGGCTAGTCAGCAAGAAACAACATCATGCAGTGATTCTAAAATTCCTCCTACTTATGACACAGAACCACTCCATGAGGTACCAAATTATAGTAATGATGCTAATCCATTTGCTCATGAAAAGCCACATATGTGTCATAATAGGTTCGGGAGGCACAAAATGTGGCTTTTCATGTGCCTCCCGAACCTAATTATGACACATATGTTGGGGGGGGGGGGCAAGTTAATAGCAATGTTAACTATGAATCTCCAGATATGACTCCTAATGCAGTTCAAGATGCACATAATGGTGCTAATGATGAGGAAACCCGTGCTGTCTTTGAATCATTACTGAATAATTGTAGCATTGAGATTGAAAAAGTGAAAAGGGTCAATCGCGAATTTAAGGCCGCGAACGTGAAATTGACCGCTGAGCTTGAAAGGTATAAGGAAAACGAAAAAGATTTTGAGTTTCATAAAACACGACAGTCAGAATTAGAAACTGGTTATCAAAATTCCGTTTTAAGAGAAAAACAATTGCAAATCAAGTTTGACACACTCGATGTTAACTTAAACATGAAAATAAAATCCTTAAACGCGGAAATTTCTGATTTGAAAAACCAACTTTCTAAACAAAAATCAACTTGTTCTGATCTTGAAAAAGAAAAGAAATAGTTGAAAGCAGATTTTTCAAAATGAGAAAATGATCTTCATGATGAAATCATTGAAAAACAAGAAACAATTAAAAAGCTGGAAGATTTGCTTATGAAAATGGGTCATTCTGCTCAAACAATTCATATGCTAATTAAAGATCCAAACCCGCTTTTGCATACAATGAAGAAAATGGCTATCGGTTGTGAAAACCCTTATACTCTCAAGAAAGCTCAGAAAAAATAGAATGTTTTGTACAATGGTAATGTAATATTTGCTAAACATGATCCTCCTGTTGTTCGCGATTCTGAGGAAACGATAGAACTTGCTGAAGAGAGTTAAATGAAAATGAAACAAAAGAATTCAGACCAGAAACCAATTGATTACAATAAACTTAACAAACTTTCTGGAATTCCTTTTGTTTCATTAAAACAAACACCAAAGTTTTCCAAAAAAACCAGTTGTTACGACATTAGATGCAAAACAAAAAGTTGTTTCTAAAACTTTTTCAAACTTGGAACAAATGTCCTTAAACAATCATTTTAACACAAGTGCTGTTAGAGGATATTTAGATGATCTTAAAAAGAGAGTTGAAACATTTCAAAGTATTGTTGCATCCAAAACTACTATCAGTATCAACAACTGGCATTCAAGTTTCATGCAAAAATGAAAAAGGTGTTTGAAACAGAAATTATTCCTCCACTAAATGCCATCAGTGTGAGGGTAATTCATTTTGAACAAGCATTTTTGAAAGAAACAGCTGACTTTGTCAAGGACCACAAATCCCTGGTTAAGAAAGCTAATGAAAATATTGAACACATCAAAATTTTGGAAAATATAAATGATTCTCTCTTCGAAGCAGTTATGTCGACCGATATTATGTCCATCATTTTACAAATATATTCTGTTGAAGAGGATGAAAGACTGCGAGCTGAGACCTCTGCAATTGTTTCAAAATATGAAAATGCTCTTATTAAACTTGAAAAAGAAAACATGTCATATTTTAAACAACTTGATCGAAAAACCGAGGAATGCAAGTATGACAAACTGTCGTATGAGCGTGCCTACAAGGACATGAAAGAGCAAAATGATCTTTTGAGGGCTCAGCTGCAAAGTCTAAAAGGGAAGGGTGTGGATACTAAGTTTGCAAAACCATCGACTCCGGAGAAACCAAATGCTTCAAAACCGGTTGAAAAACCAAAAATGTCTATTTCTCAGGTTATTCCAAAAGTCGATGAGAAAAATGAATGTTAAAGATTGATGAAAAAGGTGTTGAAAAAGAGAAAGCGGTTGTCGAGGAACCACAAGTCATTACATCTGATCTTTCTAGGAATAGCTCACCGAATGTGACCAAAAAAACTGTTAAAGAATCTGTTGGTTCTAACGACATGGTCTACACTCACTATCTAGAAAAAGCTAAGGAAAAAGGAACAGACTCGAAAAAACAGAATTTTCGGAACAAAAACTAAGGTGATGAATTCTACAAGACTACAAGGCACTGCTAGTAGTAGTAAACCATTACCTAGGAACACTCAACAAAAGACTAGGGATTGGCTTGCATCTAAGAGTAGTTGCGCAAAAGAAAATGTTATGCACGTAGAATGCAACACTAAGAATTCAAATTCCTCTTCGAACAAGAAACAATTTTCAAATGACAGTAGTGACAAAGTTAAGGTTGCTGTTTTAAACCAAAATATCGAATTTGTCTGTCCTACATGTCAAAAATATGTCTTTTCAGCTAATCATGATGCATGTGTTGCACTGTATATCAAGAAAGAAAATTTACGTGCTAAGGCACAATCCACTAAGACACCAAATAGAAACAAACCCGTTGATAAGAAGCAAGAGGCTAAGAAACCTAATAGGTGGATCTCTACAGGACGTAGTTTTTCTCAAAATGAGACTTCCGCTGCATCTGAAAAGAAAACAACTCCTAGATCTTGCCTTAGGTGGATTCCCACGGGAAAAGTTTTTAAAACAGTTGGTCTTAGATGGATTCCCACAGGGAGGATTCTTGATAGCTGCACCAAGACAAATAATAGTGAAAATCTTCAGGATAAGGAAGTAGACACCACTACAACCGTTGATAGTGAACACCCTCAATGTGAGGAAACATGTACTTCTAACACTGTTATTTGTGTAAATTCTTCTTCTGCGGATGCAGGTACTTGTGAAAGTGTTGAGGGTTCATACACCCGATGTGGAAAAGAAGAACTTTATGCCAACATCGCATGTGGAAATCCTTGTCTTATTCAACTCTTAACTCCACTTTTACTTGTTCAAACTTAATTCTTCTTTGTGAATATTTTTTTTTTGAAAAAACAAAATACAAAATTATAAAATTTCAAAAATCCAAAAACATTAGAAAATTTTTAAAAATTCAAAAACAATATAAAATAAAAAAAATTCAAAAATATTCTTCTCACGACATGTCTCTCGTATAATTGATATTATGTACGTATCTAGAAATGTCATTCAACAATGATACGGATATGTACAGATGCTTGAGCGAGAGTTCTCTAAAAAGTTTTCTAAAACATGTCGTTTCCCAAAATTTTCTTCATGATGGCTT
The DNA here is from genome assembly GCA_021014915.2 of Artemisia tridentata subsp. tridentata. NCBI lineage: Eukaryota > Viridiplantae > Streptophyta > Magnoliopsida > Asterales > Asteraceae > Artemisia > Artemisia tridentata. Next base: position 74,006,561 of record CP139509.1, on the reverse strand, counting down.
CGGAACAACTCAGTTTCAGACCCGAGCTTAATATTATGGATTCTGGACACATCAGTTCAGGACCCGCGCTTCAAAGAAAGGAAAGTGCTTAATCAAAACAAAGGTTTTAAATATTTTTCGAGCACTTATCCTAAAAATCTCTATGGATTTCGTATACTTCAGTACGAAACCCGAGATTCAAAGTGAAATCTTAAAAAAAAAATTTAGCCCGGGTTACCGGGTACATCAACTCGAAAGATTTCAAATAAAGGCTAAAATGATGACTTCTGATTATTTCAGATCAGGACTCGTAATTTCAAAGTCGAAATAAAGAATCCTTGAGCAAATGATCAAGATTTTTCAAAAGATTTTTCAAAATCTTTCAAATTACTCTGTGCTCAAGATAACTCCCTCTAAACCCTTAAAATTGACTTTAAACTCTATGTTTAAAAACATGCTTTATTTAAGGGGGAGTATAAAAAATGAAAAACAAAAATGTTCCGATTTCATGCAAACAAATCCGTCTATCTCTCAAAAAATCTTCATTTTAATCAGTTGATATCAAAAATATCACGACATGCTATTTTTGAGGGGGAGAAGACGTGATTAAAATGTGATCAAAATGTTTAAAGATCGTGGATTGAATCTCAAAAGAGCTCGACTCAGATTAAGCCCTCGAATTGACGAATATCAAGTGTCAGTAATCAAAAAGTCATGTCCTGCACGGGTAATAATTTCAAGCTGGTCCAGCCAGTGATGTAAACGTGTCTCGCAAAGGACTTGTCTGAGTAGAATGTACCAATTCGAGAGATTCTCTTTGAATATGACCAGGACGGGTAATAATTTCAAGCTAGTCTAACTAGTGATGTAAACATGTCTCGCAATGGTCATATTAACTGAAAATCAATCAATTCAAATGTGCAAACTCTACCATGTGCAAATTTATCTTAAAACTTATGAGCACATGTGAAGAGGGAGTATTTCAGAAAATGCAAAACTCTCGAAGTGTTAACTAAAATGTTTTTAATCATAAACACTTTGAGAGATTTTCACAAAAGGTTTTATGGCAAGTGATCAATAAATCTAGGATAATCATAGAGTAATAAGGTGATTATGGTTAGGTTTATGTCCTATGATCCTCCAGAGCCGGAGGGATCTACCCAAGGACAATTCCAATAGAATAGAATTAGAAGTCCTTAGGTATGATTGAAAAAATGAGTAAATGAGAAAGGAGAAAGAAGGGGTTGAAGAATGAAAAAGAAAAATTTATGAAAGGGTGAAAATAAATAGCCCTCCATGAAAACTTAGGGCAGAAACCGGGTCAATACATCTGCTATCGGTAATCACAAAGATGATACTGATATTGAAGACAAGACGTCATGGACCCAGTGACGCGCTGCACAACCCCTCCTAGCCACTCAAATATCTCTTAAAAGATATTTGTTTCATTTCTCACGGAGAACCTTACATAATCTATCGGCCTCTCACTCCGAGATGTGTTGATATTGAAAAGGTGGCACTCTGCTCCATGCCTCCGACTACTAAAACCAAAACGCACATAATCGAGTCTAGAGCCATGAGATTCATTAAAAGATCTCTTAAGATACACTTCCAATATAATACACCTGTGTTCGCCAAAAAGGACACAAGGTGTACAAGAGTCTTAATGAGATCTACGGATCTTGCCTTATATATCATGATGGTTATTTACTTCAAACGGTCAACAGTGGTGAAGTGATGAAGCGAAAAGTGTACCGCTTTTAGGGGGTCATTTAAGCCCTAAATCGTATTTATTTGATCAAATATTGCCCTAAATCGTTCCTTTTGTCATTTTAGGTACTTTGGAGAAGAAATCTGGAAAAGGAAGCATTTTGGACGTTTTTGGAGCATAAAAGTGAAGAAAACGACAAAGTCTCAAAATTATGCTGGAAAGTACCTTTGACGGCGTCAGGGATTGTTCCAGACGGCGTCACGGATTGGAAAAAAAGGTGGATATGAAAATTACTCATGATAAGCCAGAGAATTTTACAATGGAAAGTCTGACGGCGTCACCCTTTGAAGTGATCAAGGTCGTCACGGTTTAAGCTAAAGAGGGACGGCGTCAAGCTCATTTCTGACGGCGTCAAGCTTTGATAAGCCAGAGCGGATTTTGGAGGTCTAAAGAGGGACGGCGTCAGGAAGGCCATCCGGGAACCCTAGACACGGCGAGGTGACGGCGTCAAGATCTATAACGTGACGCCGTCAGCCCTTAAACTCTATATATAGTTTTGCAATTTTTTTGTCATTAGTGTGCAACTTTGTGAAGAGAAACCCTAAGACGAATTTCTGCCATTTTTAAGGGTTTTCATACCCTTGGATCTCCCATGTTTAATTGAAGATAAGTGTTCATTTAATCAATCAATATGTCTATGTGTTGTTTGATTATATCTTGTTCTTGTCTTTTGATTAACATGCTAGGCTAGATTTATCTTGTGTTTGCTTAGATCTAATGAAACCTAGCTATTGATTATTGGTTATTAGTGTGTTATTAATTGTATTGGATGATTGTTCATCGATGTTAGGCTTAAGAAAACTGGCTAACTTCCTATACGGTAACTTGCTTGAACGTCTTAAGAAACATGAACCAATGCATACTAAGGTTTTTATGGTTGTATTTAATGCATGAGCGAATTTTAGTCATCCCATGTTAGGAGCTTCCTAGCCGGCTCGACATAGGAGTGAAGTAGGAGCTCATAGAGTTGGGGAAGTACGTACGCCACCCCACGATTGGTATTAAGGAATACACCCGTCATCCACGCGATTAATACACACTAATCAACCGGTAAAAGATAGTTAGGGAGTAAGGAAATCTAAGTAAACACATTTCTCTCCATATAAGTTTCACAACCCTTTTCATTTTCAGTTATTTTATTTTATTTGTATTTGTAGTTATTTGGGTTAGTTGACTAGCAACTAATTCCGCCCACTCCTTCAAACCCGAGATTTTACTTGCTTTCATAAAAAATATAAAAATACAAAAAGAATCTTCTCTCACCCTTAGACCTAATTAGAGTAGTTTTTCAATCCTAACGACACTATTCCCTGTGGTGAACGATCAATCCCCCGTACTTACCACTACACTATACTACATCGGTCAGGCACACTGCCTGGTGGGGTTGTAAGCCTCTTGAGATCCCTCGAGAGGTAAAACCTGTTGTAAGGTCGCAAAACCACGCATCAAGTTTATTAACACTCCGGTATACTTCAGCGGCTCACCTGATCCGTTGATACACTTCGGTGTATCTGAGTTAGCTCTCTCGAGGGCATCCGGTTCAGAACGGCCTTAGCAAGGATTAGAGAAAGTTTTCACACTATGCTGTTAACAATCTCGAAATCCGAACCTGTAAGTGCTGGACGATTTATTACTAACTGTTTTATGCAGGTACTGAGGAAAATCCATCCACCATCATCATATAGCTCAACATCTACATCTCCTCATACTCATACTTATGAAGATCATTCTCAACAAGCTCAAGTGAAAAATGTTCAAGACAAAAAAGATCAAGTTAAAGACAAAGTGTTACGACAAAGTCAAAAAGCTAATCAAGATGTCAAGAACAAGTTCATGTATCAAGTGAGGAAGACATAAGTATGAAGATCAAAGTATCATCAAGAAGTATGAGTATGTTGGAAGAGACGACACGGCAAACATGTAAAGATGTTGATCAAAGGAAAGAAAGGCCAAAAGACGATTATCTTAAAGATCACAAAGCATGAAGGAACAAAAGAATCAAGACTATTCTACAACGACACACAAAGCTCAAGACAATGAAGACTAAAGACCTGATCACACGGAGCGTCATTTGAATGACCATCCCTTAGGGGGAGATTGTTAGCTTTATTAAAAAGTGATGGTGATCGTACAAAAAGATGCACATACCAGGCCGTCATTGGTGATTGACGGAATTAGGGGTGATGGTGGTGATGCCGAGTGCAAGATAACCAGAAAATAAGAAATAGAAGACACTACGTTAGACGGAGCGCGGGGGGAAGCCCCCGCGAACCGCCTCCGGTGTGAGAATCAGTCATGGTGATTATGTCATGAAAGTATTGAGGTGGAGAAGATGATATCTCTTGGGTTAAGTTAGGTTACATACCTCTGTGATGACTTCCTTATTTATAGGCATAATAATCTGACGGAGCAGTTACAGAGGATGTGTGTGGAGGCAGTTACAGAGGTCATGGTTGAAATCATGGCTATTGACCAGATCTTCTTTGACCAGTTATGTTTGACCTTTAGGCTTTAACCTTGTCGGAGGTGAGGCTCCGAACAATGACGGAGGCCAGGCTCCGAAACGTGATGGAGGCCAGGCTCCGAACAGTGACGGAGGCCAGGCTCCGAACCGTGACGGAGGCCAGGTTCTGAACCTCGACAGAGGTTAGACACTATGAGTACTTTGGGTGAAGATTGGCGGATTCCCTTGCGGTAGCCATTGTTAATGACTTTACGCCAACATTATGTGTAGGACGAAGGCGTAGCCTTCGTCCTTTAGGAGGGTACATCATCACCCTTTGTACAAATGGTAAGCTACGTACCAGAGTGACGGTAACGCTCGTTAGTAGAGCGGAGGGTACATCATCAAGCTCCACAGTCTAATGTTATGCATGCGAAGAGTGCATGGCTTTAGACTTATCATTGCCTTGTTAAAAAAGACTTGGTAACAATTTCTACTACTTTTGTTTTGTCAAAGCCAATATAAAAGTAGCTATACTTGTTTTTAATAGCCCATATTTGACTCCATCGTGGTGGATACCCCATTAAGCCCCCCAGTCTAATGTTATGACTTCGTAGGAGGCGTGAGATTAGACTTAAGTTGTCCTGAAACCCCTTGTTATATAAGGAGCGTGTGTATTAGGTTTTGCCATATAACTTTCGCTTTTAGTTCAAAGCGAGTTTTTTTGGAATCCATTTGTACACACGCTGAGTTGTCGAAAGGTACTAAGGTTTATGTATAAACTTGGCTTTGTTTTATAATGCTTACGCCATAATGGCATATTATCGCATATATTAGGCTCTGGCAGGCTCCCGCACCTGGTTCGAGGATCATGGGCGTATTCCATGATTTTAGGTAACCGCTTGGTTAATGTCTCACGATCCCTATCTTGTCGGGGAAACCTTGATAGGGTTGTGAACGTAGGTTTGACTTGGTCTTATGAAACCTTTGTGTTAGTATCTTCGAAGAGCATACCCCAAAGGGCTTAAGGCTTAGATTGGCGAGTTCCCAACTGGTAACCATATCATAAATGAATGGTTTGACGCCAATACAGATTTTAGGAGGTTTGCCAAGTGTGTCGGAATGTAGTATCCGAAGTAAGTATGAAGGGGAGACCTTCAAACTGAACGGAGGGTATATCATCAAGCCCCTCTGTCGAAAGTGATGCATACACTTCAAATGTATTGCATTCGACTGAAGTAATATAAACCTCAAAGGTTGTATATTTTGTATTTGTACAAAGCCTATGGCTTTAGTTGAGCAAGGTAGTAATCCTTGGACAATTTACTTACTTTCTTTTGCTAGGCTATGGCCTTTATGCATGTCAAAATAATATCCCTTGTTTAGGATTTTAAGTATCGTAGGTGGGGAGTGATTTCCCTCACCTTTTATGTTTATGCTCTATGGGCTTCGGCCCGTCTTTGAACAATTTTTGTTTATGTTTTTTGGGCTTCGGCCCTATGCTACGTATGCTAGCATAATTAATATCTACTGGTGAGGGACGGTATCCCGCTTTTGTTATCATGCTTCTCTTCTCTTACGTTGTTTATAAACGTACATATACAACCTAAGGTTATAGTAGATAGATAACCTTATTGTGTGTATTTTGGACCAAGAGTTTTAGCAATTGTATAGTTTGACTGCGACAGAGGGTCGCGACCCACTCCGCCTTTATCCTTAAGATACAAAGGGCTTAGAATACCCTAAGACTTGTAGGAAAGTTAATGTGAATTGTAATGGATGTTATGTGTATACAAGACATATGTGTCTTGAATCATCCTTCGACATTGAAACTTGTAAATTACTTGGCTGAACAAATCTTTGTTGTATAGAACGAAACAAGAGATTTGAGGGAAATGCGTTATATCATTAATTGGGTAGGGAGGATTACATCATTTTAAGAAATGAAAACTAAGACACCTACCATTAATGCTTCTTTCCCCAAATGAGAAGAATGCAATACATGAATTGAAAACAGATAAAAGTAAGTTTTACAACTATGTAGATGGAATCAGGTTATGTAATTATACTGGCAGTGTTGAGGCTCTGTAATTGTGTCTACATAGAAACTTATTGTTGGGAATAAAATGATCAAAGTCAAAGAGCCTGCCAATGATGTGAAGAGCCTGCTAGTTGATTTTGAACAAGTATGAAGATGTTCTACCAGTACCTTCTGGGTAGAAGGTACTGCTGGTTGATGAAGAGCCTGCCAAGCTTATGTCATGTCGATTAGATATTTTGTAATAGATATTTAGTTGAATTATTAGTCTTTGTACATTGTTATACGTTATGTAGAAGTAGATTAGTCTTCTGTGGTGACAGAAGAATATTATCAGAGTTGTACATTGGTAGTTGTATTTAATTGTAGGCGCCAATATAGTCAAAGTATAGTATAATACTCTTCCACTTGACAACATGTAATAAGATATCCTTATCTTATAAAAGGATATCTTAGTCACTACTTCATGCATGCATCTTTAACAACCAAAACACATAACCAAACTATCTCTCAAGTAACTAAGTTACACTTTCACAATTCCATCAAAGATTCAAGATTACTTTGTAATCCCGGTGATATTTAGATCATCCGTATTATTATCAATAATATTGAATCGTTTTGTGTTAACCAAAGTTGTGTTCTTTGTTCATTGCATTCTCACGTTTACTTAAACTCACCACCTTGTGTTCTTTTAAAGTGTGTTGTAGTAGATTCCGCATGCTAAACACATTCAATACATAAATATCTCAATCAAGAACATAAACAATAAACCGTTCCACAAGTGGTATCAGAGCTAGGCTTGATATTTACTAATTTAAAAGAAAAATGGATGTTGAACATATTCAAACCAATGTTGCAGCTAAACTTCCATTACTCAAGCAAAACGAGTTTGAAATGTGGAGACTAAGGGTTGAACAATACTTTCAAGTGCAGGACTATGCACTTTGGGAGATCATTGAACAAGGCAATTCATTTAAACCCCAAATCACCACTACAACAGTAAATGATGCTCTTGTAACAAGAATACAAGAACAACCATCAAATGCAGATGAAAAAGTTCAGAAGAGAAATGATCTAAAGGCAAGGAGTATGTTACTGATGACTATTCCAAATGATCAACTTCTGATCTTTAACAAATACAAAGATGCCAAAACCCTTTTTGAAGCTATTGTGGCTAGGTTTGGTGGTAATGATGCTACCAAGAAAACACAGAAAACACTTCTCAAACAACAATTTGAGAACTTTACAGCCACAACCAATGAATCTTTGGACAGTATGTTCAATAGACTTCAGAAGCTTGCAAGTCAGTTAGCCATCCATGAAGTGATGATAACTCAAGAAGACCTAAACTCTAAATTTCTTAGGAGTTTACCTTCAGAATGGTCTATGCATGTCATTGTATGGAAGAACAAATCAGATATTGACCAGATGAGTCTCAATGATCTCTACAACAATTTCAAAATTGTAGAACATGAAGTTAAGAAGACTACTGGGTCAAGTTCTGGAAATATGGCTTTTGTTTCATCCCCAAGCATCTCAAAGGTTGATAATGAAGATAAAGGTGGCAGAGAAGAAGGTACTGCTAACACAACTTTTGGTAACATACTCCTTGCCTTGAGATCATTTTTCTTCTGAATTCTTTCATCTGCATTTGATGGTTGGTCTTGTATTCTTGTTACAAGAGCATCATTTACTGTTGATGTGATGATTTGGGGTTTAAATGAATTTCCTTGTTCAATGATCTCCCAAAGTGCATAGTCCTGCACTTGAAAGTATTGTTCAACCCTAAGTCGCCACATTTCAAACTCATTTTGTTTCAGTAATGGAAGTTTAGCTGCAACATTTGTCTGAATATGTTCAACATCCATTTTTCTTTTAAATTAGTAAATATCAAGCCTGGCTCTGATACCACTTGTGGAAACTTGTTTTAGACCTGCTTGCATCTACTAAAACAAGTTACGTGATCGTTTATGGGCTCAAGGTTGTTAAGCCTTTGATCTAGGATTATTACTATGAAAAGCATGATGATAATATTGACGGAATATTCTATGAAAGAAACAATACTATCACAACAAGGTTTTGCCAAACTTTATCTTTGTTATTAAACTCAGCCCCAATACTACTTGATCATTAGTAATACGGTTACACTCTAACAGGGATCAATGATCCTTGAGGCTTAACAAAAATAAACAACATTAGACCCCATGTCTAATGTTCCCACACACACTCACTTTGGTGTTTACATTTTAACACACTTGGTGTTTTAGTTCTAAGCACTCTTTTAGAGTCTCTGTAAAGCACACTTGATATCTAAGGGGTAAGGTCTTCTTTTATAATACAATAAGACCTTTTACAATAAATGATAAGTCTTTGTCTACTACTTGCTTGTTATGTGTCAGTCAACATGTATCTTGTTTTACAACTTTGTTGACTGAGAACATATCTAGATATTATCTTTTGTATATCTTTGACTTTGATACAAATAATATCTTCTTCATTCTTAGAAGATAAAGGTGGCAGAGAAGAAGGTACTGCTAACACAACTTTTGGTACTGCTAGTACTTCTAGTAGTACCAAATCCATTTTAGATGAAACAATTGGGTGTGCTTTTCTTACATCTCAACATAATGGGTCCGTATTAACATTTGAAGACCTTCAAGAGATTCATCCTGATGATATTGAAGTAATGGACATAAAGTGGCAACTTTCACTTTTAAGCATTAGAGCTAAGAAGTTGATGATGAGGACTGGCAAGAAGATACTGATAGATGGAAATGAGCCTGCTGGCTATGATAAGTCAAAGGTGGAGTGTTACAACTGCCACATGAAAGGTCACTACTCTAGAGAGTGTAGAAGACCTAAGAAGCAGGATAACAGAGGTAGAGGGTTTGACAACAGAAATAAAGAAAGCTTTGAGAAGAAAGGAAGCTTTGAAAGCAAGAGTAAGGTTGTTGAAGTTGCTGAGCCAAAAGCAATGGTTGCTATTGATGGCATGGGTTTTGATTGGAGTTTCATGGGTGAAGATGAGTCAACTTCTGATGAATTGGCTTTGATGGCATTCTCCACTCCTGAGGTACAAACTATCAAATGTTCTAATAATTGTGAATCTCTTAAAGAATTAGAAATCATAAGTAAAGCTTATAATACAGAAATTTTAGAACATAGAAAAACCAATCAAACCTTATTTGACCATAAGTGTGGTATGTCCAAGCTAGAAAAACAAATCATTCACTATAGAGAAAATGAACTCACATTTTCTGATGCTAAAGCTGCTCTTAACAGACAAATATTTTTGAAAGATTCAGAAATAGAAATGGTAAGGAATGAGTGTACTAAAGTTACCTTGGCTAGAGATAATATTCAACTGACTGTTACTAAATTGGAAAATGCTTCTGAGTGTACTAGGAACATAGTAGAGAATCAGATGAATAAGAGAATAAAATCAGGGATAGGATACAATGAATGTCCACCTCCTTATAGAGGAATCCCTTGTCCTCCAGGGTCAAATCTTGCTGAATCAGGTGTGCATGAAGTCATGAACAAACCATTGGCTAAATCTGTAGTGATAAGTGAACCTTCTGAGAGTGCTAAGAATGTCCCACTCTCTAAGGTGCTCACTGATAAGAGACCAGATGTCCTAATTATTGAGGATTGGGTATCTGATGATGATGAAGATCAGACTATTCCTATCAAAGGAATCAAAATAGGACCAACCAGTCCTAAGAAAGTAGAAGTTAAAGCTAAGACTCAAGCTGTTTTGAAGACAGTTGAAAGTTGTGAAAAATGTAATAACAAACCTAGGGGAAGCCAAAGAAATTGGAACAACCTTAAGTCACAACAATTAGGTGATAACTTTGTTATGTTTAATAAGGCTTGTTATTATTGTGGTAGCTTTAATCATCTTCATGCTTATTGTAATAAATGGGTTTCTGGGAGTAAATCAAAGTCTAAAACAAATGTTACTCATCCCAGAAAAAGTTTTGTTAAGTCTAACACTACAAAAGATAATCATACTGTTAGACAACATAAGCCTGTTATTACAAAACCAACTGAAAAGGGTACAAGAAACACTTTCAAAAGTGTATCAAAAGTTGAGAAAAGTCCTATTCAAAAGATAAATGTGGTTAAAACAAAATTTTGGACACCAAAAACCAAAGGTCCTGCTAGACCAAAAGGTCCTGCTAGACCAAATGGTACTGCCAAAATTGGTATTGCCAAAATTGGTACTGATAGACCAAAGACCACACAATGGATTAGAAGGGAAAGTGCTGTTAAGTCCTCAGCATGTTGGATTTGGAAACCAATCCAATCAAAAGGTGCATCAACAATCCTGAAAAGGTTTGATTTCATTGATGCAAGAGGCAAACCCAAGTCTGTCATGGCTTGGGTACCCCAAGGAAACTAATATGTTTATTCATGTGCAGGAACATTCATCTGATATTGAAGATCAAGGATATGTTGATAGTGGATGTTCAAGGCACATGACAGGCAACATGTCATTCCTCTCAGACTTCAAAACATTTGATGGAGGATATGTTACCTTTGGGGGTGGAATAAAAGGAAAGATCACTGGTAAAGGTACTATCAAAACCAGTAAACTAGATTTTGAAAATGTGTATTTTGTGAAAGAACTTCAGTTTAATCTTCTTAGTGTCTCACAAATGTGTGACAAAAAGAACAATGTTCTATTTACTGAAAATGAATGTATGGTTCTTTCTTCTGATTTTAAGATGCCTGATGAGAGTCAGATCCTTCTTAAAATTCCAAAAAGGAACAATATGTATAGTGTCAATTTAAAGAACATTGATCCCAAGGAAGGTTTAACTTGTTTGGTAGCAAAGGCCTCATTGGATGAATCTATGCTTTGGCATAGAAGGCTTGGTCATGTAAACTTTAAAACAATCAACACTATTGCAAAATATGATTTAGTAAGAGGTTTACCCAAAAAGTCTTTTCAAAACGACCAAACTTGTGTTGACTGTCTAAAAGGCAAACAACATAGAGCTTCTTGTAAGCCCAAGACCCAAAACTCTATTTCTCAGGCTTTACATATGCTTCATATGGATCTCTTTGGTCCTACTAATGTGTGCAGCTTAAATGGAAAAAGATATTGTCTGGTTGTTACTGATGACTATAGCAGATTTTCATGGGTTTTCTTCTTAAGATCTAAACATGAAACTAGTGAGATACTTAAAACATATATCACTGAGGTAGAAAACCAATCTGATAAGAAGGTCAAAGTCATCAGATGTGACAATGGGACAGAGTTCAAGAATAGAGTTATGGATGACTTTTGCAAGGAAAAAGGCATAAAAAGAGAGTTTAGTGTAGCTAGAACACCTCAGCAAAATGGAGTAGCAGAAAGAAAGAATAGAACACTTATAGAGGCTGCTAGAACAATGTTAGTAGACTCTAAGTTGCCTATTTCATTTTGGGCTGAAGCAGTTGGTACTGCTTGTTATGTACAAAACAGGGTTCTTGTGACAAAACCACATAGAAAAACACCTTATGAACTTTTCTTTGGTAGAAAACCATCTTTAAGTTTTATGAGACCTTTTGGTTGTCATGTCACTATTCTCAATACCAAAGATCATTTAGGCAAATTTGATGGAAAAGCAGATGTTGGCTATTTGATAGGGTATTCCTTGCAGAGTAAGGCCTATAGAGTGTTTAACACTTGCACTAGGTTAGTAGAAGAGAATCTTCACATAGAGTTTCAAGAGAAACTTACAAATGTGAAAGGAGTTGGACCAGATTGGATGTTTGATGTTGATAGGCTTTCAGAATCTATGAATTATGTGCCTGTTTCAGGTACAAATACTAATGATAATGCAGGTTCTGAAGACAATGTTGAAACTCCTAAAGATCAAGATTACATCTGGATGCCAATTTGGAAAAGTATGGATCTATCTTCAAGTCAAGAAGAACCTTCAAACACAACAAATGAAGGCAATGAAGAAGATCAAGGAACTCAGAATCAAGAGAATCAAGAAAGTGGTGCTAATGACAATGGTACTGCCAGTTCTTCAGATGGTCCTGCTAGTTCAAGTATTGGTACTGTTGAGCCATTGAATGTTCAAATAGATGATTCTTTTCAAGAAGAAGTTGGGATTAGCAATCTTCCAACTACATATGAAGTTCCTAAAACACCAAACACTAGAATTCTCAAAGATCACTCAACTGATGATGTGATTGGAAGCATAACTTCTGGTGTTAGAACAAGATCTCAAGTTGGTTTATCTCAAATCTTATCTCCAGATGAAGAAGGGTTTATCTCCTCTATTTATGAAGAAAAGAATAATGATACTTCCAATATATGCCTGTTTTCATGTTTTCTATCTCAGGCTGAACCCAAAAACATAAACAAAGCTTTAGATGATGCAAGTTGGGTGGAAGCAATGCAAGAAGAGCTTCTCCAATTCAAGATTCAGAAGGTTTGGATATTGGTTGATTTGCCTAGAGGTCATAGGGCAATTGGAACCAAATGGGTGTTCAGAAACAAGAAAGATGAAAGGGGTATAGTGATCAGAAACAAGGCTAGATTGGTAGCACAAGGATATACTCAAGAAGAAGGGGTAGATTATGAAGAAGTGTTTGCTCCAGTTGCAAGACTTGAAGCAATTAGGCTTTTCTTGGCCTATGCTTCATTCATAGGCTTCACTGTCTATCAAATGGATGTTAAGAGTGCATTTTTATATGGTGAAATTGAAGAACCAGTATATGTATCTCAACCTCCAGGCTTCATTGATGCAGAGTATCCAGACAAAGTTTACAAAGTTACCAAGGCTTTGTATGGTCTACACCAAGCTCCTAGGGCATGGTATGAAACATTGGCTTGTTTTCTACTAGAAAGTGGATTCCAAAGAGGCAGGATTGATCCAACTTTGTTTATCAAAAGAACAAAGAAAGACATCTTGCTAGTGCAGATTTATGTTGATGACATAATCTTTGGATCAACAGACCAAGACTTGTGTGTAGAATTTGAAAAACTTATGCATAGTAAGTTTGAAATGAGTTCCATGGGGGAACTTACTTTCTTTTTGGGTCTCCAAGTGAAACAATCCAAAGAAGGCATATTTATCAGCCAAGATAAGTATGTAGCAGAGATCCTAAGGAAATTTAATTTTGCTGATTCTAAGGTTGCAAGTACACCAATGGATCCAGACAAAGGGCTACTCAAGGATGCTGAAGGAGAAGATATGGATTTGCACAATTATAGATCAATGATTGGGTCTTTGATGTACCTTACATCTTCAAGACCAGATATCATGTTCTCAGTATGTGTATGTGCAAGGTTTCAAATACATCCCAAAATCTCTCATCTCACAGCAGTCAAAAGAATCTTTAGATATCTTAAGGGTCAACCTAGGTTGGGTCTTTGGTATCCAAGGGAATCATCTTTTGAATTGGTGGCTTATTCGGATAGTGACTATGCTGGTGCAACTTTAGACAGAAAATCCACAACTGGTGGATGTCAATTTCTTGGTTGCAGACTAATCTCTTGGCAATGCAAGAAACAAACAATGGTGGCCAATTCTACAACTGAAGCAGAATATGTTGCTAGTGCAAGTTGTTGTGGGCAAGTTCTTTGGATCCAAAATCAAATGCTTGACTATGGGTACAATTTTCTTAACACCATTATTTATATTGACAATAGCAGTACTATTTGTATCATTAAAAACCCAGTTCAACACTAAAAAACAAAACATATTGAAATCAGACACCATTTCATAAGGGATTGCAATGAGAAAAGGTTAATTCAAGTAGTTAAGATTGATTCTGAAAGGAATTATGCAGACCTTCTCACCAAAGCTTTTGATTTAGGTAGATTCAAATATCTTGTAGGAGGTATTGGAATGATAAATCTGTAAAAATCATATGTTTTTGTTCATAAACTTAACTGGTATTGGATTTTAAACATGGTACTGCTAGTTAGTCAAAAGGTCCTGTTAGTTCATAATTGGTCCTGCTGATACAAAATTGCTATGTTTTGTTCATATAAAGGCTTGAATGTTTAAAATGCTATAGATCAAGTGCTTTGCACTTTGTTCTTTTGGTTTGCAACTAACACATTTCAGGTTGATAACAAAACAAGAGTTCTTCCAAACAGAAAGGAGCAACAAAAGTTATATTCATTTCAGGAGAGATAACAATCTCAGGGGAGGAATTGATAGCCCAGAATGGAAGAAAAATCCAATTAATGAAAGGAAAGACAAGAGCATACAAGATGATGCAGAGTTGAAAAAGATAGAGTTAGATCACATATCTAGAAGGGATGAAGCATTTCTCAAGGAGAAAGTTCTATCTAGATTAAACTAAGAAAGGTTTCAACTCAAAGGCATGACATTAGATGATTTCACTTGTTGAACCAATCATCCAAGATACACAGCATCATTGCCTTTCTAAATTTCCTCCATCCAAGGAAATTGCACCATCTTTGGGCCATCATGGCTTTTGGTATTCAGCTCACCAAGTTTTCACAAACTTAAGAGTTGGCTAGTCCTTAAGCAAACGGCTTTTGGTAAAGACAAATCAAATCCGTTGATGGTTGATAGTTTACCAAAAACTATATGGTTGTTAACTAACCATACTTAATTGTAAATAGTTAGCTAGTCCTTAAGCAAACGGCTTTTGGTAAAGACAACTCAAATCCGTTGATAGCTGGTAGTTTGCTAAAAACTATAAGGGATGTTTATAAAAACTTTCAAAGGTACTGGTAGTTCAAAATTGGTACTGCTAGTATAAAAAGGTACTGCTATATAGCCGTTGAGCCTGTCAGAAAAAGTTTTAGCCATTAGGCCTGGTAGTTAAAATTAGCCGTTGGGGTAGTTATGTAAATTACTGATGATTATATTATATTATATTTCACATATAAAAGATCTTTTTAACCGCCTATACATTTATTTATTATAATCTTTCTTATTGTCGGTTAAAAGTAATTCTCTCATATCTTCTTTCATCAGTCATTATCATAATTCACATACACCTTTCATCTTCTACCAGTACTACCAACAAATCCCACCATCATATTCAAAATTTTCATTATGGCTTCAACAGTTGTTCTAGATTTTGTCCAACGTCACAATCAGTTAGCATTTTTGGAGAAGTCAGAGGATAATACCTCATTTCATCAAGTAGTGGACTTTTTAAACACCTCCTACATCAGGTTTGCTTTGCTAGTTAATCCCACTATTTATGAAAATCAAATTTTGCAATTTTGGCAATCTGCTAAAATTAAAACTTCTGAAAATGGGGAACAAAGAATTAAGGCCAAAGTGGATGGTAAGCATTTGACTCTTACTGAGTCATCCATAAGAAGACATCTTCATTTGGATGATTCTGATGGTATTAGTCAATTACCAGATACTGAAATTTTTGAAAATTTACAAAGAATGGGGTATCATGCTGAGTCTAACAAACTTACTTTTCTGAAAAAGCATCTTACTCCACAATGGAGATTTTTGATTCACACAATCCTTCACTGTTTGAGCCAGAAGAAAACCTCTTGGGAGCAATTTAGTGGAAACATGGCTTCTGCTCTCATTTGCTTAGCTACAAACAGAAAATACAATTTTTCTAAATATATTTTTGAAGGGTTGATAAACAATGTGAAAAGTAAAACAAAGTTTTTGATGTATCCAAGATTTATTGGATGCATCATTGGAAAATTACAACATTTGTTGCTTCCCACAGACTCAATTTATGAAACACCAAAACTTTCTCACAAAGTATTTTCAAATATGAGAATTGGTTTTAGAGGGGAGGAAATTCCACTTTTTGATGAAATGATACCACAACATCCAGAAGAACCAACACCATCAGCTGAAACACAATCATCTAGTTCTTCACATGGTTACATTTCACCAACACATCAAACAACTCCAATACCATCTCCAGTACCATCAGCAACACCACCACAATCATCACATCATGTATCACAAACCCAATCACCTCAGACAATGCAAGAACTGAAAGAAAAGGTGAAGTTCTTAGAGAATGCTCTTAAAAGTCAAAATGAAAGGTTTTCTAAGATCAACATCAAATTGGTCAAGAGGGTCAAGAAATTGGAGGGTGAAGTGAAGAAGTTACAGGGTAAAAGATCTGCAAGGGTTGTTTTATCAAGTTCTTCAGAGTCAGATGATGATAGGATAGGTCACTCTTCCAAAAAGGGGAGGAAGGATAGGTCTGAAGATGAGGAAGAGGCTCAATTTGAATTCCATGATGGAACTCAAGTTTATGATGAAGAGCCTGCTAGGCCAGAAGAAGAGTCTGCTAGGAGAGAAAGGCTATTGGCTATGGGGTATAAAGGGTCTGCTGAGAGAGTGTACAAGAGAAAGAGGGTTTTAGTTGCTGATGAGCAATCCTCTGCTCCATCACAAGATCAAACTCCAAAGGATAAGGGCAAAAGTATTCTGATTGAAGATGAGCCAAAGTCCAAGAAGTTGAAAAGAACTCAGCAAATTCAGATGGCTTTAGGAGAAGAAGAGGCCAAAAGGGTTCATGAAGAAGAGCTAAAAGCACTTGAAGCTTCAAGAATGCTTGAAGTAATGAAAGAGCAGAAAGATGCTGAAGATGCTGCTCAAGCTCTTCTTGATTCTCAAGCTGCACAAATATTTGATGCACAACTACAATGGATTATCTCTATTGATCCAATTGTAAGAGGTCAAGCTTCTGTGTATATGGATGATGAGTCTCTCAGTGTAGAAGAGAAGACAGCCAAGCTTGAAGAATTCATCACCAAAAAGTATAGAGAAGAAGCCTTAAATGATGTATTTCATCAGATCATGCAGTATAAGGAAAAGGGATTTAAACTGCCACATGATCAGAAAGAGCAGATGAAATTCTTCAGGTTATATCTAAAAAGGTCTGCAAATTGGAAGGATCATCAACTCAAAGGAAAATCATTTGATGAGTTGCAGCATCTATACATTGAAGCCTACAAGAAGAACCACTGCACTCCTCCTGAACACACACAAGAAAGGTCTTCAAAGAAGAAGGAAGATGCTCAGATGAAAGAAGTAGCAAAATTGGACTCAGAGCAAGTAAGTAAAATGTTGATTACTTTGCCTACTATCATACATGCTGATCCAATTAGGTCTAGACACCCTATAATTGATTGGGAAATACACCATGATAGATTTGGTAAGTCATGGAAAATATCAAGGGTTGGGGGACAGTCTACTATCTTTAAGAATTTTGAAAATCTAGTTAGAGCATCTGACAGAGCAGATTTAGAAGAATTGTGGAATCTAGTGCAGATAAGGCTAGCCACAAATTCTAGCAATGATGTTAAGGAACAGGAGTTATGGGTTGAATTCAATAGGATGTATGATCCTGATCCCAAAGATGATTATTGGAAGTTTCCATATTATGATCCCACTACAACCTGGGAATTCTTAAGTCATTGCAGTATTCATCATTTGTACACATCAAGTGGGATTGAACTCTTCATGTTGGCTGAGAAAGAGTATCCACTTAGTTATGAAGTGCTCTCAACTATGATCTCTAAGAGATTAAGGTGTGACAAAGATGATGAGAACTCAGAAATTGTTCAAAGTTTGCTAAGGAGCATATTTGAACAATGTGAAAGAAAAAGGAAGGATAGAAAGTAAAGGTTTTTGGAAGAGTTCCCTCAAATCCTCAAGGTATGTATTTTATTCATCAGAAACTTGTGTATTTTAGTGGAAATAACAAGTTTAGGGGAGGATTGTTGGGAATAAAATGATCAAAGTCAAAGAGCCTGCCAATGATGTGAAGAGCCTGCTAGTTGATTTTGAACAAGTATGAAGATGTTCTACCAGTACCTTCTGGGTAGAAGGTACTGCTGGTTGATGAAGAGCCTGCCAAGCTTATGTCATGTCGATTAGATATTTTGTAATAGATATTTAGTTGAATTTTTAGTCTTTGTACATTGTTATACGTTATGTAGAAGTAGATTAGTCTTCTGTGGTGACAGAAGAATATTATCAGAGTTGTACATTGGTAGTTGTATTTAATTGTAGGCGCCAATATAGTCAAAGTATAGTATAATACTCTTCCACTTGACAACATGTAATAAGATATCCTTATCTTATAAAAGGATATCTTAGTCACTACTTCATGCATGCATCTTTAACAACCAAAACACATAACCAAACTATCTCTCAAGTAACTAAGTTACACTTTCACAATTCCATCAAAGATTCAAGATTACTTTGTAATCCCGGTGATATTTAGATCATCCGTATTATTATCAATAATATTGAATCGTTTTGTGTTAACCAAAGTTGTGTTCTTTGTTCATTGCATTCTCACGTTTACTTAAACTCACCACCTTGTGTTCTTTTAAAGTGTGTTGTAGTAGATTCCGCATGCTAAACACATTCAATACATAAATATCTCAATCAAGAACATAAACAATAAACCGTTCCACACTTATTTATTATGTGAGCAGAGTCGAAACTCTATGATCGTGTCGAAGGAGACACCTGTGAATCAGAGGCTATGCTCTGTAGTTGTGTCGACAGAGGCTTATGTTAGCATATGTGATGCTCCGTAGTCATATGACAGAGACTTATGCCAACATGTGTGAGGCTCTGTCATCTCAATAGAGCTTGTGTGAAATGCCTTGTCAAAAGAGGCTTTATCTACAATGGACTTATCGTCACGGGTGACATGGTAATGCTTGGTAGAAAGTTACTTAAGGCTTATTCACGAACATCATGTATTTAATATGCATGAATTGTGCTTTATGCTAAAAGCAAAATTAAAGCTCTAACAGAGGTTCTAGGAACATAAGGTATCCTCTGTCAATGTTGTATAATCTCCAATGATCATTGTGTCATATGCAGAGATTCATTAAAAGATGGTTTATAATATTCTTAATAAACATAAAAAGTGTCATACGTATATAATATGCTTTGTAGTGAAACAGAGGCAATATAGCGTATTAGTTTCGTAGAAAACATACCAGATTGACAAAGGGTATCCTCTTTCGTTAATGTACGGTCTTTGTTCACCTTGTAGTAAACATTTTGCGAAGGAAGGTTCTGGCCCTACTTGAGTGTACCATTATGTGCCCCAATTCCTTAAATGAACCCGTACGAAGGTTACAACGGAGGTTGCCATGGAGACTGGAAGAGAGGGCTACTGATTTCAAGCCTTCTTCTTAGGAAAACCCCTGACAGAGACTGCGACAGAGACTTCTTATAATAAACCCGAACAGTGGTTACGACAGAGGCTGTTGCGGATGCTGCAACAGAGGTTACGAAGATTGCACAGAGGCTACGGTTTCAGCCATTCTTCTTAAAACGAACCCCAACAGAGGCTCATACGAAGGTTATTGAGTTTGAACCTTCTTCGTAAAATGAACCCAAACAGAGGCCCATATGAAGGTTGTTGAATTTGAACCTTCTTCATAAAATGAACCCAAAACAGAGGCTCCTACGAAGGTTATTGAATTTGAACCTTCTTCATAAAATGAACCCAAACAGAGGCCCATATGAAGGTTGTTGAATTTGAACCCTCTTCATAAAACGAACCCAAAACAGAGGCTCCTACGAAGGTTATTGAATTTGAACCTTCTTCGTAAAATGAACCCAAACAGAGGCTCCTATAAAGGTTATTGGACCTTCTCTCCAAAACAGACCATAACAGAGGTTACAACAGAGGCTGTTGTGTTTAAACCCAACAGAGGGTGTTAAAATGGTAAACATAAAGTTTGTGGTTGGAGGAAAATCTCGTGATTAGAGATAAAAGTGAAGATTTCAGTGGTATTTCCATGTGGTAACAAGGATGTAGGGAATTCAGTTGAATTCAACCGTTATTTATGGAAAACGGTTATTTAACTCGAAAAAAACGAGACTTATTGTTGCGGGTCCCACGGATGGCGCCACTGATCGTACAAAAAGATGCACATACGAGGCCGTCAATGGTGATTGACGGAATTAGGGGTGATGGTGGTGATGACGAGTGCAAGATAGCCTGAAAATAAGAAATAGAAGACACTACGTTAGACGGAGCACGGGAGGAAGCCCCCGCGAACCGCCTCCGGTGTGAGAATCAGTCATGGTGATTATGTCATGAAAGTATTGAGGTGGAGAAGATGATATCTCTTGGGTTAAGTTAGGTTACATACCTCTGTGATGACTTCCTTATTTATAGGCATAATAATCTGACGGAGCAGTTACAGAGGATGTGTGGAGGCAGTTACAGAGGTCATGGCAGTTACAGAGGTCGTGGCTGAAATCATGGCTATTGACCAGATCTTCTTTGACCAGTTATGTTTGACCTTTAGGCTTCAACCTTGTCGGAGGTGAGGCTCCGAACAGTGACGGAGGCCAGGCTCCGAACCGTGACGGAGGCCAGGTTCTGAACCTTGACAGAGGTTAGACACTATGAGTGCTTTGGGTGAAGATTGGCGGATTCCCTTGCGGTAGCCATTGTGAATGACTTTACGCCAACATTATGTGTAGGACGAAGGCGTAGGCTTTGTCCTTTAGGAGGGTACATCATCACCCTTTGTACAAATGGTAAGCTACGTACCAGAGTGACGGTAACGCTCATTAGTAGAGCGGAGGGTACGTCATCAAATGGTCATTTACGTTTTCATATTTTTAACGTGTCGTTGTTTATTTAGTAAGAATAGTCAATGGGCTTATGTATTAATCTAATTGGTTAAAAGTTATGTAACAAGTCCATAAGCAAGCCCATTTATTGTAAACTATAAACTGCACTCTCCTCCTCATTTGTAAGGTGGATGAGTGTGTGCATTAATAAAAAGGTTTCTCTCTCTAGTTTCTCTCACTAGATCTAACGCCTCACTTATCTCTTGTACCACCTTTAGTGATTGTTGTAGTGTGTGATAGGATTGATCTTAGTTTTTACAAACTTATAATCCTAACCTTTGGCAACATTATATAGACTTCAAAATCTTTGGTGTATGAGAAAAATGTTGGAACTAAGAAATGTTGATGTTTATAGTATGTGCAAGACACAAGAAGTTACGGACATTGCACATTCATTATTGAAAGTATGTTAAAATGGTAAACAGATCACAAGAACAAGCTATTACACCCAGCCAACCACCCCTTGGTGTATATTATTATCAAAAGCTAAAGTAGATAAGTCCCCAAATGGGTACTTACCAAACAGTTACACAAGACAAAGATTGATCTCCTTCAGAAGGACACCAATCAACCTCACTACAATATCACTCAAACACTCAGATCAACAACCAAATAAAGAGATTGGTTGTGATAAAGAAACAATACTACACTAGCAGATATCAAGGTAGATATCAACCTAATAGAACAAGACTAAACAAGAGAGATAACAAAACGAGAGAGAAAACAATGAGACTGAATGAAGAGTTATAAAACCCTAGATCTGCTTATGGCTTATATAGCCATATGTTACCATTTAGCCCTTTATCTTTCTACTCTTTGACAAACAGCTCTAAACTTAGTCTTAAGCTGAACTTGACTTTTATCTTTGACATCTTTAGTCCTTGGAGTATTAAACCTTTAGAAGCTTGTCAATATCTTTTAACAAAGTAATTCTAAGATCACTTATGTGCCTTAGAGACTTGACAAATTAAATGGCTACTTAGAGCAAAAAGTTGCTCATTTATTCAATATAAGCAGCAACTAGCTATGCTTTGATGTTATGTGGTTATTAGTTTATAGTTTTATGATTCTAATATTCCAATAGTGGCATCAAGAGCCCGTTTATACATGATAATTGTTAGGAATATAAATATTCAGATGAAGGCTCGGTCACCCCGAGTATCTATTTAGCATTTACATAGCTCGTAGGCTTATTTATATTAGCTTAGTAATATTAGTATTAGTATTAATAGTATTAGTCGTATTTATATTTGTGGAGTGGGTCGGGGCTTTCCCCACTGTCAGCTCACTCCACAGCCCACTAGGGGCACAATATTAGTAACTATATAAAGCCCTTCCCACACTTGGGAAGGGTTGGAACTCTTGTAACTTTCACACACACAAGCTAATCTTATCCAAGTTTTCTCTCAAGGGTTTCCATCTCTCTATCTTTTCTCTCTAACTCTTTTACCATGAACATCATGTTCTTCCACCATCCAAGACCACCCGATCCACACAATCAATATGTTTATATCTTACAATTGGTATCAAGAGCCATGGTTAGGTTCGATTGATTGTGTGTCGGTCTTATTTTTTTTGTGTGTGGTTCGAACCATTTGTTCTCAAACTGTTTGCTCATTTTGTTTTGTTCAACAAACCAAAAATATGTTCCAAACTTTTAAAGAAACATTTGTTCTTCGTGGTTGTTCTATGTGGCGTATGGTTGTTTCTTCAAAATCCATTTGCACATATTTGGTTCGAATATTTTACTAAAAGTAGATTTTGAAGAATATTTTACTTGGGCCTTAAACTGCGTTTTGGCTAATTTGTTCACAAATGTCAACTTGGGTCTCACGGATTATTTTTATGAGATTGTGGTTTTACAGTTTGGATTTGGCATATTTTGTGGTGTTTCGTATATATTGTGACTGTTTGGATTTGGATCTTAAGAAACATGATTTGGAGGAATATTTATATTCTGACTGTGTGGTTTTTTTGTGGATTGTTCTTGGTTGCTGTTTGTGTCAAAAGGTGGTGTTCTAAGTTGCGGTTTGTGTCATGTTGGGATTGGTGTTTGGAGTGTAGCTGCAAAAAGGGGTAAAAGACAAAAGTGTGAAAGTGACAGCTTTGACTGGTCAAAGTTGCGGTTTGTCTATCTGTTCAAAGTTGCGGTTTGTCTATCTGTTCATGGGTGCGGTTTGTCTATCTATTCATGGTTGCGGTTTGTCTATCAGTTCATGGTTGCGTTCTGTCTAACCTAAACAAAGTGCTGCCAAAATTGCTAGTAACGTTGCATGTTGTCATAACCAAACCAGTAAAGTCAAATCGAATCAAAGAAGAAGAAGGAGATGAAGAAACCAAGACCAGTTGACCAACAAACCTTAATACCAAAACAGAATCGACCTCAACTTATACAACATCAATCCAAGCAACTAATCCAAGCAAACACCTAACTAATCCCAACTTAGCTACAAGCCTAAGCTGACAAACAGTTAAAAGAAAAAGAATAAGAAAGATGAAGATGAAAATGACCAGCAACCACAAACCAACAACATATACTCGTTGACTTCAGTTCATGTACATCATCAGTCAAACTTCGAGGAGCCAAACAAGAATTGAAAGAACATAAAGAAGATCGAGAAGACCAGAAACGGCTATAACAATCGATTACAACAAGTTTAATGAAATGATCTCAGAAATTCTTTTCGTGGTGAATGTTTACAACTGTCCACAGACCTTCAAGATCTAAACACGAAAAGATAACTCATCACATATCCATCATTAACCATATCCAATGACCCACATCAGCCCCCACATCTAAACACAACCATTAAACCCTCACGCCACTCCGCATATCTCATCTAAGTCTACACTATAATACGTAAACAAGGAGGATCTCAGCTTGTTTCTTGTTTTTTGTGTGTTACAAAAGTAGTCAAAAGACCTTTACTGATCTTAAACACTCGAATAGAAACATAACCATCATCGATCAAAGGAAAGTGTTTATAACTTTCATTTCTCAATATCCGAAATATAAAGAACGTGATATAACAAGAATGTTATACCGTTTCTTTTATTCAGTTTGAATCGAAAACATTAACATTAAACACCTCTTTATATCCGAAAAAATAAAGAAAGATTCATAACAAATTTGCTATGTTCTTTCTTTGTTTCGTTCAAGCAATTAACACATCAAGAGAACCTACCTGAAACCTCCATAAAGAGATCTTGAAGACATTTAGTGCTTCGGGCTCAAGGATAAGAAACCGATAATGTAACAACTTGTGTTTGGGTTTTACGATCGTGTATGTGTGGTTGCTTAACGAAGAGATGATGATGGAGATGTGAGACGTTTGAGGAGAGAACTGATGATTATGTGATTAGGGTTGGTGTTTGACTGGAAATAGAGAGATTGTTTAGATGGGGGCGCATGATTTAAGAGATTAGGGATAAGGGAAGTGTGTGCTTAAGGTGTGTTATATACACTTAATTTGTGTTAAAGTAGTGTTGGACTAGGCTTGAACTTGTAACTTCATTGGGCCATGTCAAATTAAATTGTGGTGTTGGGCTTCAAAGCGCTAAACCTGGGTAGTGCTTAACTTCATTGGGCCAAATGCTAATTTAGAATGAAATGGGATATACAATTGTTGTCGTGAATAATGACTGTGGACTCAGCCGAATTTTGTTAAAATTTGTCGTGGGCTGAATTTGTGCTTCAAAATTATCAGTAGTTTGTTGTACTCGGTGGACATCGTTGGGTTATAATTTTGGACCACAGTTACAATTAAGCTTCGTTATCCGTATTTGGGTATTATTTTGGGATTGGATGAATCGGGTTTTCTGGAGATTACTACGGGATGCCATTGTCGGATTCGTGTAAAACGTCACGGCTTGTATTTGGCTTGTATGTGGATTTGCCAGCGTTGCCCATTGATGCCTACGATTTGAGTGAGCCTGCAACTTGATCTTTGCAATTTGAGTTATAGTTGACAAATTGCGATTTGGTTAATTGCGAGTTGACAAGTTGCTATTTGACTTGTTGCAATTTGACTGATTGCGACTTGACCAGTTGCGATTTGACGTTGCGAGTTGACACTTGCGATTTGACTTATTGCGATTTGGTTGATTGCAATTTGACTTGTTGCAATTTGACAAACTGTGACTTGACTAATTACAATTTGATCAAGTTGACATTTGACTCCTGTGACTTGAATTTCGAAGATTAGTAATGCACTTCACTCTTGGGTATTCTGGTTGATTTCACGGTTTCTCTTGTAGGTTTTAGAAAATCCCGCGAAAGATTCGATTTCTCGGTTTAAATCTCAAGAGCTGTAAAATCCCGTAAAATTAATTTTGGACAAGTAGGCTGGACTTGGATTTAGACATTATAAGACTTACGGGGTTTGACTATTTTTCGGGATAAGTTTGTGCTACGAGACCGGCAGGAATTGAGAAATTATGGTAACTTGGTTGGCATGTTAATTCACAGGTTGGTGTACTTAGTGTCTCAAACTTCTCGGGGTTGGATGGATGCACGATGTTTGATGACCCTTGCTCGAGCGTATTTAAGGTGATTAGACTTGGATGTTCAAGAAGTGGATATATACAATAAAGGATGGAAGGTTGGGTATATATCACTACCTATATTTAAAGGAGTTACGTTGTTGTGCTCAATATAGGTTCTAAATCACAAATTTAGTGCAAGTATAAGTCGCGGACGTGTCCTTTCTCAAGCTTCATCAAGTAATTGTTGTCTCTCAAGCTTCTAATGGGATTGTAGTACAAGATCTTCTCTAGAGGTGGTCAGACTTAAAGATGGGAGGTGGTTTGTTCAGAGACGTGTTTTAACCCGTTACACATTCTATAGTTAAACATATTTCATCAAGAGGTGTTGGCATATTATGAGCTTCTGGAAATTTTTAATCTGCTAAACCATTGATGAGGAGACAAACGAGGGGTTACTACAAGAGAGTCTTAATCACCATCTTCGTTGCAGTAGTTTTATTTGTCTCTTTCCTTGTATGTCCCTGACAAATTCACAATCATCACGGACTCTCAGCTTTGGCAAAAAGGTCATTTCATGCCCTTTTTGAGGGGGAGAATTAGTGCGTGTTTTCTAGCGGTTCAGTCTCCAGCGGTGTGAATCTTAGTGGTTCTGGTTACAGCAAGTCAGATCGTAGCGATTCAGGATTCAGTGGTTCAGTCTCCAGCAGTTTGAATATTAGCGGTTCTAGTTTCGATGGTTTAGCTTTCAGCGGGTTGGCTCTTAGCGATTTTCCTAAGATTTCAACGGTTTGATACTTACTGTTGTGCAGTTTGTTCTTGAATTTACTTCTCGGTTAAATCTCAAGAACTGTAAAATCCTGTACACCGTACGACAACTATTCCATGCACTGCACCGATAACATCCAAGCAGCTGGGTCAGAAAGTTATGCTTGATAGGACTGACTATGGGTCATGGGCACTGCTAAGAATTAGCGCATGTTTCTTCTCTTCTTGACTACTCAACCGCACAAGATGATCACGAAGTTGATTTGGTATTCCTTATTTGAGATTGAAGTTGAATTTCACGAAGGCGACTACTTAGTTTATCATGAAGTCGGGGTTGGTTGGATGCATGACCTTCAATGATAACTTGCTCGTGCTTAAAATTTTAAGTTGAAGACTTGGGTTATCTAGTTACCAGCAGTCAGGGTAACTATCACTTAAGATTCATGGGAGTACTCAGTGTCACACGTCAATGACGTTGTCGATAATCGCAAGAGGTGGTAATGTCTCATACTTTGGTTGGGTATTGAGCATTTAAAGATTTGCTTGGAGCATTAATTCTCTACACCGTTCTTCCAACAATTAGTGCAAGCTTAAGTAACAAATTTGGGGACTTCTACTTCAGTTTTCAATATTGGTATATCTGGTTTCCTTCATCAAGTGGTCACTAATCTGTGTACAAGGTTGGCCAGTTGGCCAAAGTTTTTAAAAGTTGTGATGTGATCTGTAATACTCACGAGATATTCTTAACCCAAACTGATATTCTCCAAAACCAAATCAGTCATGCCACATTCAATCTGTTACTGTCTCACGGTTTCTTCTTGGTTTTGTAAAATTCCGCGAAAGAACTTATTTCTCGGTTTAAATCATAGATTTGTAAAATCCCGTGATGATGGGCTATGTGCTCTTGACCATGAGCGGGTTAAAACCATTATCAAAGTTCAGCTATAACATCACAAATGGCTGGATCGAGGCATTTAATCGACAAGATGTGACTACGGGGTTAGTTCAGTATTATTTATTTGAGGCTGAAGTGAAATTTCATGGGTGCGTGTACTTAGTATCTGAAGATATCGGGGAGGTTGGATGAAGATTCTTCGAGATCCTTGTTCGAGCTTTCAACATTTACAATGATGAGGACTTGGATATCTAGTTATTTTTTCTTTCTCTCTATTGCAAAATAACTATCACTTTAAGGAGTCACGTTGTAGTGCTCAGTGTCACACGAAGTTGTGGATATCCTAGAGGTAATGTACATCTTATACTTGATGGTTGGTTGGTTGAAGAGTATAGAGTACTTAGGGATTCGATGTTGCACGAAGTCTTTACACCGCTCTTTGTCACGCATTAGTACAAGCTTAAGTCACAAGTTCGGGTTATATTACTTCAGTCTCAAGTTCATCATATTGGGTTTTTCTCCATCAGTGGTCACGACATCAAGCCGACATAATGATAATGGGGTTGGTAACGAGTTAGATGAGAGAAGTAGTAAAGAGAGAGTAATGACGTCTGTACACATCAGTGCAGGCCTCGCTCTTCATCATTATGACGTCTGTACACATCAGTTCAGGCCTCGTTCTTCAAAGAAAAGAAAAGTGTACGCTTGAGTGCACTTTATCTTCAAAAGAAGAGGAATCTTCTTATTTATGGCCATTCTCATCAACAAGTTTCATGCTCTTTCCGTGCTTATTCAGTCTTCAAGTGGATCGGCGCATATTGGAGTATATTTTTATTCACGTATTCAACCAAAAATTGCAGTTGACAGGCATATGCAATTTTTGAGGGGGGGAAAGGGTGAATATTAATCTACATGTTGATTGATGATTGAGAAATGGTCATACGACTCCTGAATACGTCAGTTCAGGAGTCGTGCAAACCATGTTTCTCCAACACTACTTCTTCCGTCTATCAAGGTGTTGAAGAACATGGTCATGGAATGCTAATCTACATATTCTCACGGGCTGGTTCAATCAGCAACAAAGGGTTTCTAGTCAATGCTTCATGTATACGTCATTAGGCTACATGTACACATCATGATGATGATTCCGATTAATCGTAACCATCATGGGGGAGAGAAATGTGTACACCAAGGACGCACAACAGGTTCACGTGATC
Source organism: Artemisia tridentata subsp. tridentata (assembly GCA_021014915.2). Classification (NCBI taxonomy): domain Eukaryota; kingdom Viridiplantae; phylum Streptophyta; class Magnoliopsida; order Asterales; family Asteraceae; genus Artemisia; species Artemisia tridentata. The sequence continues at coordinate 73,978,362 of CP139509.1, read as the reverse complement.
GGGCTTTATACTGCTTCCGAGTTGAAGTTATTCCGGTGTTGATAACCGCAGAGATGATCAGTGGTTCAACTTGTTACCTTGGTATTATCGTTTCGCTTTTACGTCATGGGCAGATTAATCGTAACCATAAGGGGAGAGAGAATGTGTACATCAAGGACGCACAACAGGTTCACGTGATCAGGGCTTAATATCCAAGGATGGATACATAATATAGATGATCAGTGGTTCAACTTGTTACTTTGGTGTTATACTAAAGACTGAAGAAGGTCGAGTCGTCAGTTTATTCTACATTCTCTGTTGTGTGTTATCATCTCATGTGTATGCTGCGGGCTGATGGGTTATATGTAAGGTTACTGGAAGGCATTTGGTGAGATGAAGATGGTTGGTATTCTGTTCCTCCATATTGGGCAATCTTGAAGAAGGTCGAGTCTACAGTCTTCTCTACATTCTCCGCTATGTGTTAGAAGACTTAAGACGGTATGCATTTGGTTATCAAAAGACTTCTTCATATTATGGGCGTTCATCCAAAGTCTTCTTTCTATTATGGGTGTTCATCAGAAAGGTTGTCAAATTGGGGGAGAGCACTAATTTGGGGAGAGTGAAAAGCCTGAATCAATCCCTGATTAAATGTGCTCACGTTGCTCTTCAGCAAGTCAAATGATGGAAGCGGAGAAGATTCAGGATGCTGAGGAGTAATGGTTTTCAGTTCGTATCCTTGTATATATTTTGCTTCTTACATTCTTTTTCATATCTTATACCATTTTGTAAATAGATATATAGAAATCTTGCTAATTGTAAATAGAGAAACGTAAAATCAGAAAAACCATAAAAATTAAAAAATTAGAAAAGACCAAAAATAGTTTCACCTAGGCATGTCTTCTGTTTATCGATAACATTTACGGACTTAGAAATGTCTTTCAATAATGGCACGGGTCTTTAAATGAAGCTCGAGCAGAAGTTAAAATGGATGGTTAAAACATGTCTAAATGGCTTGCTATTACTTCAGATAGCAACCCGCGTTTCAAAATGGGGAAAGCACGTCGCCAAAAAGACGGCTGTTCCTCCAACTGGGTGATGTTCACCTGGGCATGGATTACTTTATATCCATGTTTCTTCGATCTGATGTACGTTTCAGTGCATCATTTCTTGAAAAAGAAGAGAAATCTTCTTTGCATACAAATAGCTTTCATTCTGTGATTCTTCTGAAAATTATTTGTAAGACACTTGGTGATTTTGTGTTGCTTGAAATTTGTTTAAACTTGGATTATGCATAAAATGTGTCACTCAATCAACGACCACAATACTTTAATACGGGTCATTGATTGAGGGGGAGAGTGAATTCAAATTTTATATCATCAAACGGATTTATTGGTTAAATCATACTTGTTGAAATGGTTTTGCAGTTAATGGGGTATTAGTTGAAGAGGATCTTGCTAAAATTTTATATCAAATGGCCAAATGTGTGAATTTCTAGAAAGTTTAGGACATTATGTGCAATGTGCTTATAATTTCCTAGCTTTATATATCTAGAAGGTTCATTTGTGTTACTTTGGAATCCTCGTGTAATCCCCTAAATACTTTAAGACTCAAACCCTAAAAGAAGTAAGAAAACCAGTTGCAGTTGATATTTTTGAATGCTCCTATGACATGTGTATGATCTGAATGAATGAGTTTCAATTGTTGTTTGACTCTTGTTAGTCGATTGTTGCTTAATTGTTGTTGATATTGTGCATATGTTCTCAGGATTCGCTTAGGTATATAGCTATCATGATAGAATCATGTTCCTAAGATCCTGAATTGAATATTGAAATCTGTGTGAATTGCCATGCTCATGATTGCTACTTGCTCTTCATGCTAGATAGTAGTTTGACGTATTTCCTGACTGTGGTTTGATTAAATGAGTTTGGTATTATAATGTGGCAAGCTGCTGAAGGGTAGCTATTAAGGAATAGTGTGTCTGTATGCATGTATATCTGTGTTGATATTCTTATGCAGATTCCATAGCCAAAATGAATGTGCTAGTTCCCATTCTAACCATTTGATCAGACGTTCAAACTCTATTGATTGGCTCGGAATTCACCTCAACAACAACGTCGGCAACAACAACAACAACAACACTTTCACCACCACCACCACCATTCATCTATTCGGATCTCGCCAAGTGGGGATCTACAATACTTAGAGGTTCTTGTTGGTGGATGGATAATTGATATTGACCAATGACTCCCTCAGAGAAGCGGATGATCACATCATCTGCGCAAAAAAGGTCAATATCATTTGTGTCATAATAATCACTTTGTGCATAATTGATGTTGCTGCGTGTGTCGTTGCGGTTTAGCAGTTTTAATGCCTACTCAAGTTTTAAATTTATATTTAGCCGACTTATCAATAACACACACACCTAACGAGCAGTGTACCTGGTCAGTATGAATATAATGGTAAGTAGAGTGTCGATCACTAAGAGTGGAACGTATTATCTAGTTATTCTAATCAGTATTTTAATATATTAAGTTAGCTGTACAATCTAATCTAACGCAAGGGGGTTCAGCCTGAGAGACTGGCACGATTTGGTTGCAATTAAATAATAAAATAAACCAATAGGCACGAATCAGCAAGTAGCACATACGTACACAGATAAATACTCGAGACAATAAGAGGGCTGTCCTTATGATAAGTAGTTTGTCACTTGTTTTATTGCTAGTGTTATATGAAGTATATAGTTCGATGCAACGCACCGAGATTAAGTCCTTTCTCGTTGGTTCTAATCTTATCGGCGAGTAAACCCTTAATGATTACTTATGACTATCCTTTTTATCTTTCTCCTACTTTTCTACAGACCATAGAATGCATAGGCGATCTAATAAACAGGCGAGGGCAGAGGCATGGCGACCCGATCAACGCTCAGCTAGCCACATAGGTTATCAATGCACTAATAAAAGTCACCAATGACACTAACATATAAACTTTAATTGATGAGAAAGCAGTTTTAAGGGAGTGCAACCTTTCCGTTGTCACATTACACAAGCCACCAATCTTGATGAATTAAAGTTTACTAACACAATAAAACAAAACTACTTAATGAATTAAACACATGCAGCACCTTCTTACAGCTCTTGTATCTTTGATTTGGGTGTGTCTTGTGCTGCTGCCTTGACTGAATTCATCCTAGGTTTCTGGTCTTCGGTCTTCTGTTAAAACTTCGGAACTAAAACTCACCTCTTAATTCGTCTGGTCTTTGGGGTATTTATAGTTTCTGTCTGAGGGTGAGATGCGGCGCATCTAGTAAGTAGATGCGGCGCATGTACTTAACTTCGCGTGGGGTCCAAGATTATAATATTCAGGAATATTCGTACACCGCCAGAAGATGCGGCGTATCTTCATCTTTGGATGCGGCGCATGTCCTCTTGTATCTTGGATCGTATCTGGTGAAATATTGATAGTGATGCGGCGCATGTAATGAGTGAGATGCGGCGCATCTAGAGCAGAACAAGTTGGTTATTCTTCGTTGACCAAAGTTTCATATGCGGCGCATGGGATAAATCCATGCGGCGCATTCTTCAAAGTCAGGCAGTGGTCTTCATTCTCTTCATTCCAACAACCAATTCCAATCTTGATCATTTTACTCCGTTTTTAGTCCATAATCGCTAAGTTTCACCAAATGCTTGTTTTTACCTGAGAATTACAAAAGTAAACGATTAAGTATCAATCCTCATACATAATATAGTAAAACAAGTCAAATTAATAGGATAAATGATAGTAATAAAATGTACTTATTTGAGTTCATCAATAATAAGCAGTGAATCTCCCTCTTAGATTAAGGGGGAGCATAGTATGTTCCATTATCAGAATACATTAAAATTGGACACATTTTCTCCCACATTTTCTAACTCATTTAAATCAATTGGGATCACAAATCTCAAATGGTTTGAAATTTTTGATCGGGGGAGAAAATGTGATTTAAATATGAAATCTGATAAAATGTGATGATTTGAACGTAAAAGTAAGCTCCCCCGTATGTGTTAAACCATTTTGTATATCTATGCACATATTGAGGGGGAGAAAAATGTTTTGGATGTGAAAGTAAGCTCTCCCGTAAGTGCTAAACTCTTTTTTATACCAATGCACTTATTGAGGGGGAGCAAAGAATTTGGCATAACATGAGATCGTGACTCAGACTTAACAAATGAATTGACGAAACATATACTGTCATGAATCGAAAGGACATATCCTGGCCGGGTAATAATTTCAAGCTAGTCTAACTAGTGATGTAAGCGTGTTTCGAAAAGGATGTGTCTGAGTAGAGTGTACCATTTCGAGAAACTTTCTATGGACTTGACCAGGACGGGTAATAATTTCAAGCTGGTCTAACCAGTGATGTAAGCGTGTCTCGAATCGGTCATGTTCACTGAAAGTTGATCAATTCAAAAAGTGCGAGCTCTACCTAACATGTGCAAATTTATAAAACAATTATTCGAGCACATGTTGAGGGGGAGCATTTGAAAAATATAAAACTCTCAAGTGTTAGCAAAAATGTGTTTCAGAATTATGAACACTTTGAGAGATTTTTCAAAGATTTGGTTTGGCAATCGTGGATGTACACCAAAGACCGACCATTTTAATTAATGTATGGAGTTATAAGGATGGTTAGGTTAGGCTCAATTTCCCACGATCCCGCCAGAGCCGGAGGGATCTACCTAGGGACAATCCACTAGTTAGTGTAGAAGTCCTTAGGTATGATTAAAAAAGGAGAAAAGTGAATAAGGGAAGAGTGCCGACTGAGATGGAGCTAGTACTGGAACAAACCCAACAAGGTACTAGTAAGGAAGTCTCGGTAAGCACTGAAGGGGTTGAAGAATGAAAAAGAAATGTAAAGGTAAAGGGTGAAAAGAAAGAAGCCCTCCTTACACTTTAGGCAGAAACCGGGTCAATACATATGCTGTCAGAATCACTTAATTGATTGCTGACATTGAAGACAAAGTATCATGGACCCAGTGATACGCTGCACAACCCTCCCTAGCCACTCAAGGTCCCTCAAAGGATTCTTGTTTCAATTGTCACGGAGTTCAATACATTTCTGTCGTCTCTCTCACTCCGAGTTAGATGATATTGAAAAGGTGGCAGTCCTCTCCAGCCTCCGATCACCAAATCAAAACGCACAATAGAGTCTAGAGCCACGAGATGCATAATAAGATCTCTTAGGGACACAAACTATTTCTACACTGGTTGTTCAACATCAAGGACACCAATTGTAAACTTAGAGTCCTACGCAGATCTTAGCAATCTGCCAGAACATTTATGAGAGAATTTACAAATGTAATTCTCAATGATTGAATGGAAATTCCTGCCAGGGTCAACATCAAGCAGCCCTGAAAGCAGGTCACTTCGGTAATTCCCTAGGGATTACGCTTAGTGATCACGGCGGTTTCAAACGGTCTACAGTCGTGGAGTGATCTCCAGCGACTCACCTAATCGTTGATATACTACGGTACGATCTTAAAAAGCCCTCTGTGGGTTTTCGATTAGGAACGGTCTGGGTAAGGATTAGAGAAAGTTTTCACACTATGCTGTTAACAATCTCGAAGTCCGAACCTGTAAGTACCGGACGTTTTATTGCTAACTGTCGTATGCAGGAACTTCTGGCGGTTGTGGCTGTTGGATGCTGTAGCTGGTTGCAGTTGTAGCTGGTTGCAGTAAAGATGCCAATCCTCTACCACATGCTCACACTACATCATCATTGTAACTCAACAAAGTCATGATCAACCAAAAAGACCTTCAACACGGCTTCTGCAAACTCTGATGCTAAAGATCATGACACCAAATAGTGTGAGCATGTCGGCTCAAAGAGTATTACATCACATGGAAACATACTGTAGAAAGATGACTTGGAGACATAGGTTGGATGATAATTTCGTAGAATCCTCAAAATCATCCATGACAAAGAACGGTCATCAAAAGATTACTGCTGAATGCACAATGTTTCAAGACAATGAAGAATCAAAGACTACGAGCTGTGAAGACAACTTCAGAAGATAAAATGCTAGAATTCAAGTTATTATTTCCGGGGTGACCTCCCTTAGGGGGAGATTGTTAGGAATATAAATATTCAGATGAAGGCTCGGTCACCCCGAGTATCTATTTAGCATTTACATAGCTCGTAGGCTTATTTATATTAGCTTAGTAATATTAGTATTAGTATTAATAGTATTAGTCGTATTTATATTTGTAGAGTGGGTCGGGGCTTTCCCCACTGTCAGCTCACTCCACAGCCCACTAGGGGCACAATATTAGTAACTATATAAAGCCCTTCCCACACTTGGGAAGGGTTGAAACTCTTGTAACTTTCACACACACAAGCTAATCTTATCCAAGTTTTCTCTCAAGGGTTTCCATCTCTCTATCTTTTCTCTATAACTCTTCCACCATGAACATCATGTTCTTCCACCATCCAAGACCACCCGATCCACACAATCAATATGTTTATATCTTACAATAATTAATTACTAAACACATAAAAAATTGAACTTTACATGCTTAGATAATCTAGGGTTTTAATTTTTTTATGTAAACCCTAATTTTTTCTATTATGGGTCGACACCCATTAATGGGTTTTAGGGTTTTTGGTATTGATAAAAATTGTAGAAAATCCTAGGATTGCATGTAAACTTTTATGTGTAAAATTAATGAGTACCTTGAGATGTCATTAATTTAGTATGCATACATGATTGGCTTGATAATATGTGATTACATGATTATAAGTGCAATATGGGGATTCATGACAAAAACATGCATGTTTTGTCTTGAAAATTGATGTTTAATTGCTACACGTTTTGTAAAGATAAATCTAAAATTAGGGAAGACCCTAATTAAATATATTAATTAATTGGTTATGTGCAATGTGGTATTTAATTAATTAAAACTTACGCGGCCAAGTTATTTGACGTCTATGGACCATTGGGCACAATGAGCTCGAAAACCAATGGGAGTTTTATTAATTACATACATTAAAATTCACATAAGAATTATTAATAGGATTTATCAAAAGGTTTGCATGTGGCTATATATTATTGTTAATGATCATATATGTGTTATTGAGTGTTTGTTTATTTTTTTAATTACTTGATCTTTGTGTTTTAATTATGATGGATTGTAAACATAAAAGAGGGTAATTTTTTGAATAAAAAATAAATGAACCTAATAACTATAAAACCTTTGTGGTAAATTATATTGCCAAGTCTTATGTGCCGATAGTGGTTCGCTTCGCTCGGTAATTTGCTCCCAGGCGAGACTAGCAATTAATAATTTACTACATAAATGTTTTAAGCTTTAAATCTTAAAGTTTTTAATTGATTGATGCAACTGTACAAAAGTGGTCGAAGCGGCGGACCTATTATTGACAAACTATAAAGTGGGTATAAGGTTGGTTTCGCATTAAATTGTGGCCTTAAAGAGACTCCATTCTGTCTCTCCGCTCGCCTGTGCGTCAATATTAGACTTACCAAGTACACCATGAAAAAGTACGAAGCATCTTAAGGCAATGTTGTAAGTTTCTCAACGCCATCAATTAAAATTTTGTTGATTTTAAGCTGCGAATGAGTAAACTGGTTTTGAAATTTATATGATACAAAGATGAATGCATGACATCTTTGTACATATTTTTGATTACATACATCAAAATTTAATACCCTTAAAATTTAAGTTATATGCCATCCAACTGAAAAGAAAACACCTAAGGTTTCATCCTACATCACTAGCAGCCAAAGCTGAATGTGATGTTCAAAGGGTGGTTGTCTAAGGGTAAATTGAGTACTTTCATTGCTAGCAGCCAAAGCTGATGTGATGAAACGACGTCAATTTACAGTTTCCTAAGTTGGTTGACTTAATTGAGCACTTTCATTACTAGCAGCCAAAGCTGATGTAATGGAACGGCGTCAAGGCATAAAGATGCGGATGAAACATGCTTACATTTGCAACTGAAGTTGGCAAAATATGTAAGTCCCCGGTTTCTAGGAATTGCAATTGGATATTGGCAATTGGGTGATCCCGTACCTTATTGAGTACTTTCATTGCTAGCAGCCAAAGCTGATGCAAATGAAACGACGTCAATTTGGATCCTAGTTTTTAGTGAAAATTAAATGGTTATTTTACCATGGGTGTTTAATTTTCTTGAAAAGTTTATTATCGAAAGTACTAACTTTTGAACTTTTTCTGTAGAAATGGCCCAACCCGACAACACAAACATGAATAACATGAGTTCTGCTTTCAAAGCTATGATTGAAAGAGAAAAGTTGACTGGGACTAATAATTTCAATGATTGGTACCGTTTTTTGAGGATTGTTCTTAGAATGGCCAAAAGATTTGAATATCTTAGTAAGCCTCTTCCTGCAGCTCCTGCTGGTACTGCTTCTACTGCTGAGCATGAGGAGTACAACATTGAGTATGAGAAGCACAATGACGTGGCTTGTATCATGTTATCTGGAATGGACACTCAATTGCAAAAGCAATTTGAGAACTATGGTCCTATGAACATGATAACTGAGATCATACGCATGTTTGAAAAACCACCAATGGCAGAGTTATATGATCTGTTAGATTCTCTGGCCAAGTGTAAGCAGGATGCTGGTACACCCGTGAGTGCCCATGTATTGGAGATGAAAGGATATCTTGACCGATTGGATACACTCGGATGCGGGTACGTGCAAGATGTGAAAGTTGGCCTCATCAATCGATCCCTCAATCAGGATTTGTATGGTGAGTTTGTGCGCAACTTTAATATGCATTGCACGGGGAAGACGATAAGTGATTTGCATGCAATGCTTATCGACTTTGAGAAGGGACTCTCAAAGAAGGCACCTACACCTGCTGTTATGGCAATAAATGGTGGTAACAAACCACAGCATGTGAACAAGAAGGGCAAAGGCAAAGCTGACAAAGGAAAACAGGTCGTGATCCATCAGCAGAAGCCTAAGAAGCAGAATCCTCCTGTGAAGAAGGATTATCCCAAGAAGGATACGGCTGCTTGTCACCACTGCAACACTCCTGGACATTGGAAGAGGGACTGTCCATTGCTGCTTGAGGAGTGTCGCAAGAATAAAAATGCCAAGGGCGCGAGCACTTCAGGTATTTTTATGGTTGAATTATTTTCCTTTCCTCGTAAGCAAAATGCCTGGATATATGATACAGGATGTGGTACTCACATTTGTAATACATCGCAGGGGCTTAGAGGCGCAAAGAAACTGATCTATGGAGAATGCTACTTGTACGTGGGCAATGGCATACGTGCAACAGTTGAAGCCATAGGGCTTTTGACTTAGTTTTACCTTCGGGTTTAATTTTAGTATTGAACAATTATCATTACGCACCGTCTATTGTTAGAGGTGTTGTTTCAGTTTCTTTATTGTTGGATAATGGATTTGAACACGCATTTAATAATAATGGAATTTCTGTTTCTTTAAATTCTTTTTTTTACTTTAATGCAATTCCATTAAATGGTGTGTTTGAAATAGATATGGAAAATCATGTATCCAATGGAAATAATTCTATGTATAGCATTGGCAATAAGAGAATCAAGTCTAACTTGGATTCGTCTTATCTTTGGCACTTTCGTCTTGCCCATATAGGTAAGAAACGCATGGAAAAGCTGCAACACGATGGGCTTTTGAATAATATCAATGATGATTCAGTTGATAAATGCGAATCTTGCATATCAGGTAAGATGACAAGGAAATCCTTTTCACATCAAGTGGAAAGGGCTGAGGATCTACTTGGATTGATACACACTGACGTGTGTGGTCCACTTAGACATGTGTCAAAGTGCGGTGCTACCTACTTCCTAACCTTCACGGATGACTATAGTCGTTATGGTTATGTTTATTTACTTAAACATAAACATGAAGTCTTTGAGACATTCAAGGTTTTTAAAAGTGAAGTAGAATTACAACTCGGTAAGAAGATTAAGGCTCTTTGATCCGATCGTGGTGGTGAGTATTTAAGCCAAGAGTTTAAGGATTATCTAGCTTAGTGTGGCATTGTCCAAAAACTCACATCTCCTTATACTCCATAGCAAAATGGAGTATCTGAAAGGAGAAATCGTACATTGTTAGATATGGTACGATCTATGTTTAATCTGACAACTCTTCCCTTATCCTTTTGGGACTATGCCCTTGATACGGCTGTTCACGTGTTGAATAGGATTCCAACTAAGAAGGTTGATAAGACTCCATATGAATTATGGAATGGAAAGGCTCCAAATTTGTCTTACTTAAAGGTCTGGGGTTGTGAGGCGTTTATTAAACGTGACTCACCGGATAAACTCCAACAAAGATCTGTTAAGTGTATCTTCGTAGGATACCCTAAGGAAACTAAGCGTTACTACTTTTACTTCCCACCAGATAATAAAGTCATCGTGGCTAGGTATGGCGAATTTCTTGAGGATAATCTGATATCTCAAGAATTCAGTGGGAGAGTATATGATCTAGAGAATGATCAAGAAGATGCGTCACCTTCTGACAGCACTAGCACACTTCCTGTGGAACCTGAAAGTTTAGATCCTCCACCTGAAGTTGAAGTGGTACCCATTCGTATATCTACAAGATCTACAAAAGCTCTTGAACGTCTATGTTTAAACGTAGAGTGTGAGGAAACTATACTAGGGGATCTAGATGAACCTACTAGTTATAGGGCTGCCATAAATAGTCCTGAAAAGGAAAAATGGCAGGTTACTATGAATGGGGAGATGCAATCCATGAGAAACAATAATGTCTGGATTGAAGTAGACCTTCCTCCCAATGCTAAGGTAGTTGGGAGTAAGTGGCTCTTCAAAAAAAACAGACATGGATGGCAATGTACACACCTACAAAGCTCGTTTGGTGGCTAAAGGCTTTACCCAAACATACGCTATTGACTATGAGGAGACCTTTTCTCCTGTAGCCGATATTAGAGCTATTAGGATTCTTATAGCCATAGCTGCTTACTATGACTATGAGATTTGGCAGATGGATGTCAAAACCGCCTTCCTTAATGGTCGCCTAGATGAAGACATCTATATGGCGCAGCCTGAAGGGTTTGTGAATCCAGATTTTCCTAAGCGGGTATGCAAGCTTCAAAGATCCATTTATGGATTGAAGCAAGCATCTAGGCAATGGAATAAGAAATTTGATGAGGAAATCAAGAAGTTTGGATTTACTCAGAATTTCGATGAGCCATGTGTATACCACAAAGCTAGTGGGAGTAATACTACTTTCCTAATTCTATATGTCGATGACATATTAATCATGGGAAATCATATACCAAGTCTTAATGAAGTTAAGGATTATCTTGGTAAATGTTTTTCTATGAAAGATTTGGGAGAAGCAGCTTACATCCTTGGAATCAAGATCTATAGAGAAAGATCTAAGCAGTTGATTGGATTAAGCCAAAGTGCTTACATGGATAAAATATTGAAGAGATTCAATATGCAAAATTCCAAGAAGGGATATTTGCCCATGCAAGTAGAACATGGCTTAAGCAGCGAACTATGTGCCTCAACACCTGAAGAGGTGGCACACATGAAGAAAGTTCCATATGCTTCGGCAGTAGGATCTATCATGTATGCAGTGAGATGCACAAGGTCAGATGTGGCGTTCGCACAAAATTTAACCAGTCGTTACCAGCAGAATCCAGGAAAAGATCACTGGCATGCTGTTAAGAACATTCTTAAGTATTTAAGGAATACTAAAGATATGTTTCTTGTGTACGGGGGAAATCCAGACGCAGAACTGAATGTTACAGGTTTCTGCGATGCGTCCTTTTAGACTGATAAAGATGATACGAAGTCTCAGACGGGTTACGTTTTTGTCATAAATGGAGGAGCTGTAGACTGGAAGAGTAAGAAGCAGAGTACAACGGCCATGTCTGCTACAGAAGCTGAGTATATTGCTGCATCGGAAGCGGCTATGGAAGCTGTTTGGATAAGGAAATTCATTTAGGATCTTGGAGTGATGCCGTCAATTGAATTACCTATAAATGTGTATTGTGACAACTCTGCCGCAGTCACATTCGCCAATGAACCTGGAGTTATGAAAGGCGCCAGACATTTCCAGAGGAGATATCACTATGTTCGAGAACAAGTCGAACAAGGGGAGATCAATATACTCAAAGTTCACACAGATGACAATCTGGATGATCCTTTTACAAAGGCATTACCTAAGGAAAAGTTTACTCAACATGCTAATGGTATTGGTCTTCGTTTAGCCAGTAGTTTCATGTAAATCTGTTGGATTAGTATTTTGGATAAGGGATATGTAAACAATATTATTTTAAATGAAATAAAGTGCGGATAACGTTTATTATCATTTGTTAATATTGTATCCTATATTTGCATGTTTAAATCCGTGAATAATTAATTTATTCTAAATAGTCCGTTGTCGATTAATGATATGGGAATATCATTAAATAAAGACAAATGTGAGGATTGGTAGAATGTATTGTAAGGTTGAGATACCAATATCACATGATATTCAATATTGGATAAATTGAATATAGGACTTATCTCAACCACATGATTATACTTTATGGATCGTCGTCATTAAGTAAATCATGAATATTTATCCTTAGACTTGAGATACCAGGTAACTGCCTAGGATGTAGCTCATTTTTTGTAAGGTAGTCTAACGCTATCCGTAACAGGTAGTTATAAGGGCTATTTTCGGAGGTGATGCGAAGTTCGAGGGTTATGCTCGTAGTCAATAAAGGATTTGTTCCTTCAAATTTGTTTTGAAGTTTAATACTGCTTGGCCACTCGTAGGGTTGACAAGATGTTTGCGTGCGCACGCCCAAAGGCTATCTGAATGATGTTCAGATGATTTGGTAATCTTGATCAATTATGTATAAATGAGAAACTATAGTTAATTATGGAATGACATAGATTCATATCCATATTAACGCGGTATTAGAAACAAAAGGATAAGTATGATGATACAATCATCACGTGGTTTTTTCCAGGAAAACCATACTCGAGTCGATCTGGGGGCATTGGGGGTGTTAAGCTAGACTAACCCATGTCATTACAATATTAATGAATATCCAAGTGGGAGCTGTTAGAGTTTATGGATAATAATTAATATTCGTATGTCCAGTTTCGAACACGAGACTTCGGGATTGCACACAATACGTAAGAGTCTCAATGGTTTGAATAATTAAATATAGTTTTATGATTTATTTATTCATTTCACAAACAATCACTTAACGGTCGTTAGTATTTAACGGGGTTTGGTTAACGGTTGTTAAATATTAACTTAAAGGACTAGAATTGGAAATATAAGCAAAGAAGATTCTAGATCTCCTTTGGCTTGTAGGAGTCGGCCGAATAGGAGAATTAGGAGGGGATTAGGAAACCTTTTCCTAACCTAACTTGGATAGAAGTTTGGGAACTCTATAAATACAAACCCTTTGTATTTGTTAATCCCTAATCCTAATTCTAAGCTAGCCAAATTTCTCTTCTCCTTCTCCTCTTGTATTGCCGATCGAACCTTCCTATCCCCTAGGGATTTTCGATCCAAATAATACATTAAGTGTTTGGTTTAGTTTGTGAATTAGAACCTAGCTTTTCCCATTGAAACGCTAGTATTACGTGTGTACAAGAACGGAGTACAAGCTTCCTTTAGCTTGTTGTTATTGCCCTATTCGATCCATATAGTGGTCGATTTATATTAAACCCAATTTAGGGTTTATCTTGTTCTTGGTGATCACGTGGTTTCTTGTTCTTGCTAGAAACCTAAAGGTACGCATCTATTTAAATTTAGTTAATTAATTATATGTATGTAGATCTTGTTATTCCGCTGCGTATGTTTTGATGTTATGTGGTTATTAGTTTATAATTTTATGATTCTAATATTCCAACAGAATTATCGTTTATTGGTTTTATATGCATGGGCTGATTTATGAGTTCTTATGCATGGGCCGGTCTATGTGTTTAACATAAACTATTATATAGAGTTATAGACTTTCTTTAGTTTGTTAGTTCATTTTGTTTAATCGAAATTGTACATGATATAACTTTTATATTTAAAGTTTTTCTCAATAAGTAATGTATTTTATCAACAAATTAAATTATTTAATAGCGTAGTTTTTAGATTTTAAAAGGAAAAGGCTTCGTGTACACATGTAGTTAAAAATTAGTATAGGTTGTAGTGATGTAAAAAAGTAACTTGATTTACAATTGAGCCACATTTATATTATTGAATTTTTAAACACTGAACTTAAGAAGCTTTATTGTAAAACGAAATACATGACATGTAATATTCGCATTACATTTTTATATCATCTTTAATCATTACATGTCCATAAGAAACGCTTATCAATAACATTTATAATGATTATATTCTAATCTTTTGGTTCATATCACCGTAATATGAGTAAAAGATGGGCGAAATACATTGTCATGTATAGATCATGTGACGAATGAGGAAAAATCTATTGCATCTCTTATATTATAGAGAACATGTAAAATGTGAAATCAAATCTTACAAGATAATGGACTAATAGCATAGCTCAATTTTGTCACATAAGAAAATTGAAGCCATTCTATATTTTGTAAGGTTAAAAAAACAAAAAGGGTAATTAATAGTCTAAAACATGATATCGAAACATCATATAATAATATCAGTAGTTAAATTTAAAACATAATATCAATTGTTAAATTTAAATAACATCAACCTAAACACAATGTTTATATCTAAAACATTATATCAATAGTTAAATTTAAACAACATCAACCTCAACATCATGCTAATTAAACAAATTCAAATCATTCATCCAACAAAAATCTATAGAAAATATTTATCGATATTAATACATATTGAAATTTTATGTAAAAACCCGCGTGTGCACGGATATTATAACTATATAAGTATAAAAGATTTTACATAATATTATAAATAAATTATATTTAACAACCTCGTGTATACACCAGACTAGCTTTAATATGCCAAAATAGAAATTGAAACTTTTAACCAATGTATTATTAAAAGCAGATAATATACAATTTTTGTGCAAAAATATTTAAAATTTAAACATATTGTGACTTATGTTAAAACACATTATATAAGATTTATACTCAAACCCCGTGTCTGCACAATGGTATATAACTAGTTTATAATAATAATAATAATAATAATAATAATAATAATAATAATAATAATAATTATCTCGGCTAGAGGAGTGGGAGCTCAGTTAGTATCTCGGCTCTCCTCTAATTTCTTGTAAATCCTATTTTCTTCTAATGAAGTGATGTTTTATAATAATAATAATAATAATAATAATAATTATTATTATTATTATTATTATTATTATTTATAAAAATATTAATAATAACAAACGTAGAAAGCAAACAATCAATGCAAATGAAAATATAAAATAACAATCCTTATCATATTATTTCAATATTCAAATCGCTTATATAAAGGAAAATAAAAAATTGGAAATGAGTCACTCGCACAAACCAAATTGAACCAATTGAAGAGTTTTATTTCAAAATTGAGTCTTCTTATTGGCTAATAAAAAATTAAAATTGAACTGAATATATCATCATCTCTTAATTTTTTGTTTTGACAAAAATCTGCATAAATATACACATGTTAAAATTGTAAAAATAAATAAATAACTTAAAAAAAACGAGGGGTTATTTTTGAAAATTTAGTGATTAAGTTTAAGCTATTACTAAATTTGATTTTGTAATTTGATGGAGAAAAAAGTTAAGTGTAAATTGACAATAAAAAAACTTTAAAGAGAGAGGGTGTAATTAATTAAATTTAAAGGGTTTAATTTATAATAACGTTATATTCTAATTGTTAATAGAATTTACATTTAAGCTCAAAACCTTATAAAATATCTTATCTTAATTTTTATATAACAAATACCCCTATACTTTATATATATTTTTTTAAAAGCAACATTTATCGTTATTTTTATAATTTATAAATATTATTATCGTTATTAGATTAAACTAATGTATATGCATAAAATTATAATATCAAAATGAAAGCATGAGTTATTGTGATATGTAAAAGAATACACAAAATTACTAATTAATTAAACATAATGTGAAACGCTCATTTGTAATATTTGTAAACTGTAATCATTCTATCTACCATAATTAGTAACATAATATAGAAAAACATGACCAAGCATAATGACTCTTTATGGATCTTATGAACTAATGAGGGTATTTCTAATCTATGACATTTATAGTAATTTAGTAATACGAATAATTAATTATAATAACATTAATATTGAAACAAGAAAATAAGTTAATAAGAATCAATGAAAAATAAAGATCATGTGTATACAAGTCTGATGGATACAAAATATATAAAAGAAATAAAGACGAGTGACTATTTTCTTTATAACTCATCTTTTTGACCATTTCACATTTTATTTAACAAAATCACATATTTCCTATATACTAAACTGTGCCTCACTCACGTTTTAAAACATAATATTCATGGCAAAAGTTCTTTATAGATCCAACTTTTACCATAGAACCCATCAAGCAATCTTAGCCACTCATTTTTCTTATCAAAATAAAAAAATTAATTTCCACCCTTTTTTTAAAACTTAAATATCTCGCAAACCGTAAATCGTCAAGCTACAAAAAAAATACCATCGCGACGAGAATTAAATTATCTTTCTATAGACATGCATTGTTATATATTTTCGACGAACTTTTTTTTCGATGAATTTTTTTTTTTTTTTTTTTTTTTTTTTTTTTTCCAAAATTTCCGTCCAGAAAAATCATATATGATTCGTAAGAATCATATATGATTCGATTTTAACAAATCATATATGATTCCGTACGAATCATATATGATTCGTAAAAAAATTTTACGAATCATATATGAATTTTACGAATCATATATGATTCGTAAAAATCGAATCATATATGATTCGTACGGAATCATATATGATTTTTACGAATCATATATGATTCTTTCTGGGCGAAAATTAAAAAAAAAAAAGTTCGTCGAAAAAAAAAAGTCGTCGAAAGTATATAACAATGCATATCTATAGAAAGATCATTTAATTCTCGTCGCGATGGTATTTTTTTTGTAGCTTGAAGATTTACCGTTTGCAAGATATGTTGTTTTAAAAAAAAGATGGAAAATAAAAATGGATGGCTATGATTGGTCCATTGGTTCTATGGCAAATATGAGATCTATATTGATCTCATCTCTAATATTCATAACTGTAAAGTATATTATGCATAGAAACAAAAATATTAAGATGATGATTATTTAATGTATTTTGTGCTCTACGTAACTTAAAAAGAAAAAATAAATATAATTCACTATATCTTCTTGAACACACCTTTATTTTCTCACACTCTACAAATGCTTGAAGGGGCTGGCCAAGAAGGATATTTTTGGGATTCCTATCTGTGGACCATGTCGAACAAATCTGGTTCTGGTTCTGGTTCTGGTTCTGGTTCTGGCTATGTTGAAGGTCGTGATGAGGAAAAAAATTTAGGCAATAAGAAATTAGTTGAACTAGATGTTGGTAATAGTCATAGCCCAATGAAGCAGTCTGAGATGGGAAGTATAAAAGGTTCGGGTAGTGGTGAGCAAGAAGGGGTAGCTATAACTGTCACTAGTGGTAGCAAGAGGTCTAGTGATGATTTTGAAGACGACGTCAAGATTAGTCGTCCTCTTAATGATCATGATTTGCATATATTGACAGAGAGGGAACGAAGAAAGAAAATGAGGAATATGTTTCATCAGCTTCATGCCTTAGTACCTCATCTCCCTCATAAGGTACCACCAATTCTATGTCATATATATCAGCTATTTCATCATTTAATTTACTATATGTAGAAATGAATTGAAGCTTCGAAAAATTTATGTTTTATTAGCTTATCACAAATAAATTTCTGTAGATCGGTCATATATGTAGTTCCACATCTACGGATATACAATAAACTTGAGTACTGTATTTTTTTTTACTTTTTTGTTTGTTGTTGCTAAAAATGTTTCAAATATTCAAACGTCTTGAAAAAGAAAGATAACTACAAACTTCCTCAGTTCTTTTGAAATTAATGGGTTCTTTGGTTTATGTGATATATATGCTGATATGGCATCCGAATGATTTATGATACATATGTGGTACATATAAGATTTCTATTTTAAGAGTTTTTAGCCTGTACATGGTGATGTTATTCGAATAAAATTGTAAAAATTGAAGTCATGTCGTATGTGTACATTAGTTCCCCAGAAGGGATTTGATGAAAAATATGTTGCATTTAATTTAATCAAATCAGTTTTATTCTCTGGTGAGATTTAGATTTTCTAAATAAGAACTACTTGTAATTGATTATCATTTTATAATTAAATAAAAATTAATTTAGTTTTTCAAATTAATGCAAAATATACCATAAATTTATTTCTTCATATAAACATCCAAATAATTGCAATGTCTTTTGTTAGATGATCTAACCTATTAAAGTTATCACAATACTTTAGTTTGTAATAAAAGTTTTTTTCTGAATCATTTATGTTCTATAAAAGTTTTTTTTTGTCCT
Source organism: Artemisia tridentata subsp. tridentata (assembly GCA_021014915.2). Classification (NCBI taxonomy): domain Eukaryota; kingdom Viridiplantae; phylum Streptophyta; class Magnoliopsida; order Asterales; family Asteraceae; genus Artemisia; species Artemisia tridentata. The sequence continues at coordinate 73,959,815 of CP139509.1, read as the reverse complement.
TATCTGGTAGTATTTGCTTTTTATACTATCATTAATACGTTCAAGTATACTCCGTATTATTTTTAGTAATGTTTCAATGTGAATAGAAACATCCTCATAGTGGAATAGCATCAGGTTTTAATGCATGTATTATTGTAGAAGCCTATTGTAGTGATCTAATGTCGGCTTGTTTGAGCATTTGTAACTTGTTTTTAGCTTCTTGTTAGCGTCAATGAAAGTTGTCGCTTATAAAAATTTATGTATATAAAAGTTTCTATTGATACACAAGATCAGTATTTTCTTTAATTCTTTTTTTATACCACTATATTATTATTATTATTATTATTATTATTATTATTATTATTATTATTATTATTATTATTATTATTATTATTATTATTATTATTATTATTATTATTATTACACTAAAAAGCATTTTAGTTACTAGTTTGGATCATTGACAATAGATCCAACTCTGTTCAAAAAATAAAAATAAATAAATAAAAAAATCCAATCATGAAGTAATTCAAGAACTATATATGATTAGGGAAAATTACCAAACTAAGCCAAAAAAAAAAAACACCTTTGATCCAAGACTTGGTCACTTTTTGCTCATTTTGGTCATGCTCAACTGTTCGATTCCATCTATTTTAATGACACATGTCATGCTCAACTGCTCAACTCCACCTATAGTGGGCCAAAGGTGTTTAAAAAAAATACAAGGCAGGGACACGTGTCACTAAATGGGTGGAGTCGAGTATGATCAAAATGAGAAAATGATGCAAAAAGCAACCAAATCTTGAACCAATGGTGTTTTTTTTGGCTTAATTTGGTAATTTCCTAATAAAGAAGCTTTTAAGCAACTTCTTAGAGCATCCACTATGGTTGTTTATAAAAAGGTCTAAAATCTTTTGAAGAGGTCTATAATTTTGTGAACCATAGTGAGAAGTCATTTCAATCTTACATGGAATGTAAAGGTCTAAGATCTTGAAGAAGTCTAAATTATTTTATAATTTCTTTTTTATTTTTTATTTTGAAAATGTTGATTGTGTTTTATGATATGAAAAACTTTATGAATAGGTTTATCCATAGTAGAAATACGTCTATAATATGAAAAAGTTTATAACTTGATGATATTAATTGTATAAACCTTTTCAAAGGTTCATCACTCTATTTAAAACAACTATTTATTCCAGACAGATAAGTCGACAATAGTTGATGAGGCTATAAACTACATTCAAACCTTACAAGAAACCCTCCAAAAGATTGAAACAAAGAAGCTAGAGAAGCTTTATGGTACTCAGTCTGCCGCCAACTCGACTACTGTTTCTCCAATTCAATCACCAAAACCAGCTTTGGACACCAGGGAATCCTTTTTGGCCGATCAAGGATCCTCAACAGTCTCGCCTTCTAGTTCAAACACATTTTCCTTTCCAATATCTTCACCAACGGTTTTCCAAACATGGGCTTCTCCAAATGTCACTTTAAATGTGTGCGGCATGGATGCATTTTTTAACATTTGCTCCTTCCCGAAGCGTGGGCTATTTACTGCAATTTGCTTTGTGTTGGAGAAGAACAAGGTGGAGATGGTTTCTTCTGAAATTTATTCAGATCAATGTAAAAGCTCATTCATTATTCATGCCCATGTAAGTATGTCTTTTAATGGTATCGTCTTGCATATTTTTTTCTGTTGAATATCCCATGTCATCTTTTTATACTTATCACTAGTAATTATATTTTTTAAATTCTATCACTGCAATGCTAATTAGGTGAACGCTCGTGATCAAACTGAGAAGAATTTATCTTTTGAAGAGATATACAAGCAGGCTGCAATGGAGATAATGCATTGGGTTAACACAAAATCCATAGATATCTGAAAGGTTTTAATTGCCGTCATCAGCTATGTTTTAGCATGGCACATGAGATGGACTTTGTTCCAATGCATGATTTTCTTTGTGGAAGTCGTTTGCATTTCGTTATTGTTTTTGTATGCTTGAACCTTTAATGCCTTCTTGGAAGTAGACATCTCTATATTTCTAGAGTTTTAAGTTAATATGTTTCAGTTACAATTGAAAACTCATTTATTTTCTCATTAATTCTTCAAAAATGTCTTATATTGTGGAAGTTGTTGATTGCCAACAACCACAAGGTTTAGATCTTTAAACTTGTCTCATACTCTTTATCACTCCCCCGTCCTATAGTAAAGTCTCCAATTTCAAAATACACATACATTTAAAAAGTTTTACTAACTAAACTCTCCACCAATAAGATATCATCTTTAGCCACTGAAGCTCATTTTGATTGGTTAAAATATAAAGTTGAAACTTATTTTGAGATCATAAAATAACAATATAGACACTTAATATGGAACGAATAAAGTATATAATCAAACACGTTAAAAAAATTGGTGATGATTTGCACACTCATATTTTTTATTTGTAAACTCCATTATGTGCTATAAAGAGTTGTACATTTGTTGTATACCGCTTCTCCGGTTTGTACACTAAAATGTGCAAATTAAAAAAAAAAAAAAAAAAAAAAAAAAAAAAAAAAAAAAAAAAAAAAATTGAGTGTGCCAATCAACACTCTACACAAATACATGAGACAATGTAATACTAGTAACAAGAATAATGGTACTATCTTACAACAATCTTAATAATAAGAAAGGATTATCTACCTCGTGCTTCACGACAGGGTTTAAATCATCCTTGCGATTTGTCTAGTCTATACTACATTTAGTTTCTCACTTCTAAATTTTTTTAAGATGTCATTAATGTGTTTTTTAAGCATTACAATTGTTAATATATAATGTATACATTACATAGCAACGAGGCATTTAGAACCTGTGCTACGCACAAACTTTGAATCTAAGTGTTCATCGCGTAATGTTTCTGTGTATTGGCGAGTGTATGCATATCTATAGTTTAGTTCGTTGCATGAAAAGTTTTTTGAATATTCAATGGAAGTTGTTATGATTCTTCAGTTCAAAGCGTTGTGGATTTGAGGAGAATGCAACACGAGGATTTGGATGAAGTTGATAGGTTGATGTTTGTTGTAAGACAAAAACATGTTCGTCTTCGTGCACAGTTATCTTTTATCAAAAAGTTGGAATTAATGAAGTTTTGATATTTATTTTCAGTTTTTAAGATTTTTTTTATATATATATATTTAATAATTAAGATGTTTTAGAATGATAATGATTTTTGTAGTGTTTTTAATGCATCTTTTATCATAATTTGCAAACTTTGAGGGTTAGTTATGTAATATTGTCAATCTTTTTTTGTAGCTAATGGGTTGAATGTGCTAAGTCAGAACCCGTGCTACGCACAAACCTGCTCTTTAAGTGTTTCGCGTGAATTTGTTTATGTTTTTGTAAATCTAATTTTTTGATTAGTTTATAGTTTATTAGTTATTGTAGTTGTTTTTTATTTTCAAATTTTGTTTTAATTTGATATTGGTCATTTAATTGGAATAGGCTTTTAATATTCATTTTTAGAGGTTATATATTCTTAGCATAACATGGAAACTCACATTATCAAAACATAATACACATATGTATTCTCCTCTCTAAAAATGTTTTCGCGTGAATTTGTTTATGTTTTCGTAAATATAACAATTTTGATGAGGTTATAGTTTATTAGTTATTATAGTTGTTTTTTCTTTTCAAACTTTGTTTTAATTATACATTATTTGAAAATTGGTGTACAGGTTTAATCTATAAGTAAGGCTGCTGCGGGAATACGCCTCCCGTTTTGAGATTCACTTGCAGCCATTTCCCTTTTATCTCCTAAAAACGCAGACCTCCTCATTCCCACTTCGTTTCATTTGCACAAAACAAAAGAAGTATGCTTATCACTCCAATAGAACCTCACAAACTCAAATACACAAATCACTCATGCTTTCAAATTTCATGTTTCAAACAGGCTTTTTTTTTTTTTGTGTGTGCTAGAATCTGTCTTTTATCATTACTAATTGATTCAACACATTGTATCTACGAATCAATAAATCGTTACACGTCCATGCGAAACCACAAAACATTATAACACTAATACATATAACTGTTTATTCTTAAGCAAAGACAATTTCACAAACATAACTAAAAGTACAATTTAAATTCTCATATACTTTTTATCCAAATAGATTACAAACAATCATTTGTCAAATTAAATTCTCGTATACTTGTACCCAAAAGCTTAGAGTTCAAAGGACAACTCTTTATTCACTGGTTTTACACATGCCATTCACCAACATTCACGGACACTCCTAACGGGCTCGAAAACTGCCAACCTTCTATGTTGTTACATGTCTTGCATACCACTTGACCCACTTTTAGTATTATCTGAGAACATGATCCATGTTTCCTTTTTTAGTTAACACTTTACTCCAGCGTAACCCAAATTGACCAATTTATATACAAATCAGATGAAGGTGATGAATCATGATATCAGTAGTTACCTTGAGCTTGAGTGCCATATGGCTGAGGAGGATAAGTGGCTGCCTGAGGTGGGTACGGGTATGGTGGATAAACAACTGAATTAGGTGGGAACATGGATGGTTGATAAACACCTGAGATAGCAGTGCATGAGGGTCGTTGATAGGTACTTGTCCTTTAATCTACTATGATATATTTATTTAAAAACCGGTAGAATAATGAAAATATAGGCCAAAGTACCTTGCATTTATCCCATAGTGTAGGCACCAATTCCTCAAAAATCAAGTTCTTAATCGGTTTCTTATGCATTGTAGTAATGTGCTTGTTGACATGTACATGGTCAATCTATCAAAATATAATCTTCAGTATCTAAAACTATAACTTACCCTTCATAATCTCGATTTTACCACCTACCTGAGATCCGGTTTTGACAACCCAACCTGTTACTAATCCTTTGATAAGACACCACACCCTTTTAGTTCATGTAAGACCATGGTTACATTAAGTTTAAGACATATTCCCATGTTTAGAGAAGGCTTCAGTTACTACTTGTAATCATGCCCGCTCAGTTTGTATTTATATATAAGCAATGAATATGGAAATTAGTTCTCAGTACCTTATGATGAGAGAAACATGTTCTCTGTAACATATGGTTCGGGCTTAAACTTGAAAATTCTAACCTGCAGCATAGCATATCATACATCAAACCATGTAAATCTAATTGAAACGTAACCTACTCTCAATCTAATAGCAGATAACTTGTAACACCCCAACCCGGCAGGGGTAGAAGTATCACATTAATGGTTTCATATCAGATCAAAACACAGCATACATTCAATAGTAATACAAGGATTCTCAAAGGTTACAAATGTAATACTGAATACACAAGGCTACAAAGGAACAAAAGCTAAATACTAAGTCCGCAAATGCAAATCCTTCTAATAACTTCTACTTCAGAAAAAACTATCAAGATCTTCTAAGTCCAAAAGTCTCTTCACTCATACCCAGCTTCCAACTAAAACCTGCCGCGGGAAAAGAAACGCGGCTGAGCTTAAAAAGTCCGGTGAACAGATATATACAAACGAAAACGAAAACAAATGAAACGAACATGTATGGTTTAGTGCATTGGGATATATAAGTCATAGGCAAAGAATATAAATAAGAATGAAATGAAAAGAAAAGGAAATAAAAGGATCAGTAATCCTCCACGAGCCCGAACAAATCAAATATATTAACCCTGTAGCAATCTAGAGGGGATGCCTCACAAGTAACCAGATAATATGAGGGGTGACCTCATGTATCAAATTGGAGTGATCAGCTCCCGAACTTTGTGAAAGACGTGGTATGCACCCAGCATCAGTCACCGAACAATATATAATATCAAATCATGTTAACTCCACTAATACGAACACGAACCTAGGATGCATCCATACGCCCCCCGAACAATAATATAGGCCAATAATAAATATAATGTGCACGTTACGAACAATATGGGGACGGTGTGGAACATCACTCAACCACACTAAAGTTATGCCATTGGTGCATCAATGACACAGCCACGTTACCTTCATGGCTAGGAAACGAACTTGGCTCGGGTATCAAACTGGAAGGTCAAAAGTCAAAGGTCTAAATCACAGCAAAGGTCCAACTAGTCTAAGTCCAATTATCAAAGATTCATGGCAAAGGGTTCATCATCGAAGGTTCATAATCAAATGGTTCATTTAAAGTAATATTTATCAATTGATTTTATAAAAATGACCTTTAATAACGGTTTTCACAAAAGTAGTCTTGAAAAGTAGTTTTCACAAAAGCTTAGTCAAATTCTAAATAAAAGTGGTATCGCATATTTCATAAACATCATCTTTAAAAATAATTTTTCCTCAAAACGTTTCCATAATATAATTGAAAAGGTTTTCACATCTAATTACCAAAATCAAATGAACCCTCGAAGTATCAAGTGATTCGAATACTAATATCACAAGGTAACGAACGAATATCAAATGGATCATTATAGAAGCTCAAAGCAAAAGGGGTCATATCGAATATCAAGGTCAAATGAATCCAACAACGAACCAAAGTGTATGGGGATGGTATGTGCTTAAACACATACCTTTTCTTGACCAAAACCGGACCCAAATAGACAAAAAACTAACCAAAATGCCAAAAGATATTGTGTTTTTGTGTTTATATATGTGCAGGCAACGGATAAATGAAAAACGACAAAAGACAAAGAAAAATCTGGAAAACACGGGCACGAGACGTGGAAAAGATATTTATAGAGCCAAAGTCGGGAAAGATTCGTCAAAGATAATATTTTTTGAAGAATAGCCCTTGGATTATTTAATATTGGCAAAAATTGGTCCTTTGATTAAATTTGAAGTAATGGCAGTTATGGTCCTTGATGTTTACATATTTACAAACTTGGTCCCTAAATTAAACCCAACATTTACTCTAAACTAAAACAACCGGATCCACAAGAATAATAAAACCCCCAACCCAATCCTATACTAAACCCAAAGCCCACTTAAACCACTCAAACCCCACAGCCCATACCCACAAGGCCCAACCCCATCTATTTCCTAAACCCGACCCACCCATCCTATAACTAACTAATAATAGATAACACTCGGTCAAACCCCAATTCATTTCCAGTCAAGATCCTAATCAAACAAACCCTAATTCCCAACCCACCATTCACGCTCCATCTTCAATCCTTCTTTATCACTAATCCCCTCCAAACCCTCTGATAATCCTAACCATCACCATCACCTTCGCTACAAGCCAAACCATCACATGACCTTGTCTTTGGTCCCCTCCCCTCCACCTCATCAATCCGAGGGCAAGAGTATCATCCAACGATCAAGAATAAAAGAAGTGGAGAGCAAGTTTAATCCAAGGGTCAAGAAGATTGCAAAGAAGCACAAGTGAGGGACACACTCACAAAAGAAGCACACGATGAAACTAGGGTTTTACATTTTTTAGTATAAATAGTCGAGTAGCAGTCGAGTAGAAACTAGGTTTAATTTAGCATTTTATTTTTAAGGTACTATGTATTTTATTTTCAGTTGTAATTTACCATTATTTTAATTTAAGAATCAGTTGTTTTTTAGAAATCCAAAGTAGTTATTGCTTTTGCTTATGTTATGCTTCTTGTTATTAGCTTATTTGTTTTTTCTGCTTATTTGAAGTTGTAATTTACTCTAATTTTAATTTTAATATCAGTTTTTTTCTTTCTTGAAAGTCGAATTAGTATAGCTTATTTTATCTGCTTATGATGTTTTTAACATCAGTTTATTTGCTTATTTGTTGATTTCTGTTTTGAGTTTATTTATTGTCAGTTGCTTATTTGTTAATTTTAAAGAAAAAGAAAAAAAAAAAAGTAGCAGTTCACAAGTCATTTTGAGTAGTGTTGTTAAGGATTATAGCTTTTTGTCCAAATTTCATAGTTTATGAGTTCTAATCATCCTAAAACTGCTTGTTCTGATAAGCCATTAAAAAGTCTTCTCAGGTGCTCAGTTTGATGTCTAAAATTGTCTTCAAAAACTGGTTTTAAGATTTGAGCAAATTAAACTAACAATATCAAAAACTGGTTTTAAGTTAGTGTTATAAAGAGTTGGATTTAGAGTTGAAGAGTTTTAGGCAATATAGCAGTCTGCAACATTTGTTTTTTTTTGCCTCTTAAGCTCTTTTAGATCTCAGATTTAGTATAGTAAAATAGTATTTAGGTTTTGATTTTTGTCATATTAGTAGCTTGTAGTTTATCTTGATCTGTTTGTGTTTACTTTTAGCTTTATTATAGTTGAATTTTGTTTATTGATCTGTTTGTGTTTATTGTGATCTGTTTGTGTTTAATGTTTTTTTAAAGTTGCCACTCTTAAAAAGAAAGTCAAAGAAAAAAAGAAAAAATAAATAAATTGCAAAAACTGACCTCTGGGGTTTGAACCCAGGTCAGTCCATTCACAACACAAGCAACCCAACCACTGCACTCTTCACTCTTCTTAGTCAAACCTTACAAAATTTAATTTAAAACCCTTTTACTTTTTTTTTTTTTTTTTTTTTTTTTTTTTTTTCCTTTATAAGCTTATTTGAATCGTTTAGCTTATTTTTCAGCTTGTTTCCAAAAGCTTTTTCGTTTTTTACATTTCTCTCAACTTTCCAATAGTATTAAGTATTTTAGAAAAAAATTTCAGAATTTTCTTTTTCCATTTAGTATTTTTAATCAATTATTTTCTTTTAAATAGTTTTTAATTTATAAAAAATTATTAAAAAGTCAAAAAAATATTTTTCTTTTTTCCAAAATTTTCATTTTATATTTAAGTCGTAGGAAAATTATTTTGGTACTCGTAGGGTTAATTTTTAATAGATTTGACGTTTTTACTCGTTCGTAGTTTTTCGGTTACGTTATTAATTTTTCGTTTTTAGTAGATATTAGTAACACAAGAAACTCTCGTTTTTTTCAAGCACTTTAATTACGAACCGAAAACGATATCCTCAATTTCACGCCTCGTTGGGACCTTGACCCGGGTACACACTTATCCGGTTATTAAATCGATTTTGCGTTAAGTGTTGCACGTTGACTTTTCTTCGTGAGAGGTTGACTTGTGATATATTTTAACGACAAATCAATTTTTGGCGCCGCTGCCGGGGAGGTGTGTTGCGACAATATCGTCACGGTTTGACGATTAGTGACTTGAAGAACCTTCCTCGTGAAGTTTCGTAAATATCTTGTGAATATTTTTTATCCAAAAATCCAAAAAAATTGAAAAATCCAAAAAACCCAAAAATATTCTTCTTAACCTAATGTTCTTGGTGCATGCGCACACGTTCTTCTTCGTCATCGAGTCCCTTACTTGAACTCGTCGCAATTCCGCGAAGACGTAATCGTAGACGTGCTGCCTCATTAGTCGAACCCGAGATTCGTACTAATCCCGATCCTCCCATTACCGAAATGGCCGAGGATCAATGTACCATGCAAGAGTTACTCCAATGTCCCACCGTGGGATACGGAGATGCTATTGTTATACCCCCGATTCAAAACACAAACTTTAAACTCGAAACCGGTTTAATACAACTTGTCACGGGAAATCAATTTCATGGTTTTGAGAGGGAGGATCCCCACGCACACATCCGATGGTTTAACCAATTGACATCCATACACCATCATAAGGATGTCCCTCATGACTCTATCAAATTAAGGTTATTCCCATTTTCCCTCGGGGGGGCAGCCCAGATTTGGCTTGAAAAAGAACCCCCTCAATCGATCCATACTTGGGAAGATCTCGTCAAGAAATTCGTGAATTATTTCTTTCCTCCATCCAAAATGACTAATGCTAGGAATGAAATCACAAATTTCAAGCAACGATTTGATGAAAACTTTGGTGAGGCATGGGAACGATTCAAGGATCTCCTACGGAAATGCCTACATCACGGTTTCTCGGAATTACATCAAATCGATACGTTCTACAATGCCTTAACTCAATCAGATCAGGATTCACTCAACGCAGCCGCCGGTGGCAATATTTTGAGTCGAATGCCGAAAGATATCTTAACGATTATCGAAAACAAATCCAAAGTTCCCACTTCACGAAACAAACCGGTTGTTTCGAAAGTGAATTCTTCCACCCCTTCTTCTTCATCGGCCCATCCATCGGAGATGGCCGAGCTTGCCGATGCTATCCGGATGATGATGAAAGAGTTTAAGCTCCAGAATCAGAAACCGGAGCCCGTCAAAGCAGTTACAGAAACTTGTGTTATATGTGGTGGTCCCCATCCTTACTATAATTGTGCAGCTACCGATAGCCAAGTTTACAATGCTATCGTAGCAGCTGCAACCTACAATCAAAATGAAGGATTTCGTCCTCAAAATGTTAGCAACCAAATGGGACCACCCGGTTTTCCACCCGTTCAAAACAACCAAAACTGTTTTCCTCAAACCAACCAAGGTTACAATCAAAATCAAAATTACAACCAAAATCGGGGAAACAATTATCAAGCTCAACCGCAACAAGTCTATCAACCTCCTCCTCCCCAAGTTGCACCTTCTCCCGACTTTGCGAGTTATGTGAAAGCAACCGATGCTAGCATACGAACTATGCAAGGTCAAATCAACAATATGAGAGTTGAGCTTAAGAAAGAAATTGATACGACGATATCTCGACAAACAAATGAGCTTAAGCAAATGATGAATGGATTTCTACAAATGAATCAACCCTCAACCTCGGGAACATCTTCTCTTCCTAGCAACACAATTGCTAACCCGAGGGGTGATATAAAAGCAATCACCACCAGAAGTGGTGTTTCATATGATGGACCCACGGCTCCGACTACCGCTTCTTCTCTTCCTCCCAAGGTAGTCGTCCGTGAGACCGAGGTGACAAAGGACACGGAACTTCCTATTAATAATGGAAGGACCAAAAACGTCCAACCTCCGGTTGTCCAACCTTCTAAACTTAAGGATGTGCTTGAGCCCGAAAAAGCTCCCGTGAAAACAACACTTCCTTATCCATCGAGATTGAATGATCAAAAGCTCCGCGAAAAAGCTTCAAATCAAATGGAAAAATTCTTCCAAATCTTTCAAGAATTGCATTTCGATATAAGCTTCGCGGATGCTTTACTTCTGATGCCTAAGTTTGTTTCCACCATCAAGAGTTTATTGAGCAACAAGGAAAAATTAATTGAATTAGCAAAAACTCCGTTAAATGAACACTGCTCAGTGGTTCTCCTAAAAAAGCTTTCGGAAAAGCTTGGAGATCCCGGAAAATTCCTCATTCCATGTGAATTTCCGGGGATGGTTGAATGCTACGCCTTGGCCGATCTTGGTGCAAGCATCAACCTAATGCCGCTCTCCGTTTGGAAAAAACTTTCTCTGCCCGATTATACCCCCACTTGCATGACCCTCGAGCTTGCGGACCGGACCATAACCCGTCCACTTGGAATAGCTGAGGATGTCTTTGTCAAGGTTGGGAAATTCCATTTTCCCGCCGATTTTGTGGTGGTTGATTTTGATGCTGACCCCCGGGTTCCTCTAATTCTCGGAAGATCATTTTTGAGGACCGGGCGGGCTTTGATTGACGTGTACGGAGAAGAAATAACTCTAAGAGTTGATGATGAAAAAGTCACGTTTCAAATCAATCAGAACTCTAAACCGCTAACCACCAAAAGCAACGTTGCTGTGGTTCATCAAAAATCTGATCCCGTAATTGCTTCCAAAAGAAGTGATTCAATTCTTTCAAGATTTGCGGTTAAGAGTATGTCAGAAAAACGTGATGAGCTCAAAGCTCTGAAAATTACTCCCGGTTCAAGCAAATGGTTTGCAAGTTGTTCCGCGGATGTAAAGAGTATTCTTGATGATGATGAACCAGATTCGGAGATCACAACGGAAGTGGAGGAAATTGCTAGCTCTAAGAGCACACCACTTGTCCCACCTCCGGAATCGGTTTATCGAATTGAGATTATTGATTCTATTTCCGACTCTTCCCCTTCTCTCACACCGGTTGAGGGAAATGTTTCCACTATGGAAGAGCTCGATGAGCCAATTTCTCCAGAAATTGATGACACTGAATCTGATCCGGAGGGAGATACTCGTTTAATTGAAGAATTGCTATACAATGAGCCGTCATCTTCACTCCCTCCGACGGAAATTAAAGAAGAAAAGCTTCCTAAATCCGTTCAAGTTTTTGATTCTAAATCAGAAGAACAAAGTAGTGGCAGTACCACTTCTAGTATTGATTCTCTTCTTGAGGAGTTCGCCGATGAACTCGCTCACATCGATCCAATCCCACCGGGGGATGAGGACGATGACTTTGATTTTGAATCTGATCTTAAAGAATTGGAATTTTTGCTGAACCGTGATCCGTCTAAATGTGATTCTTATCCCGAGGAGTTCACTAATGAACTCGCTCACGACGATCCACTTCCATCAGATGATGATGATCTCTTTGACTTTCATGCTGATCTTAAAGAAGTCGAAAAACTTTTATACCATTCTCCATCATCTGATTCTTACACCGAGCTTAATGATTTACAAGATGATGATGACCTCTTCGATTTTGGGGCCGATCAAACCGAATGGAGAAATCTTTTATATGGCAAACCTAGTGATGAAAAAGGCCCTAAAATGGAAACCATAATTGAGGATGCTACAATTGTTTCTAATGACTTATCTCCTCATTCTCCCGAGGATGATTTCCTTTTCTCCATTGAGTCTCCCATCGAGTACCCTGCTGAGTTTTCTTGTGAAGACAAAGTGTTTAATCCAGGCATACTCGATGATGGTAAAATTCATCCTTTGATGAAATTGACTCTTGATAAGAATTTAAAGTTTCCCGCCTCATCAAAGGAACTTTTAATTCTGGAGAAAAATGATTCCCCTCTACTTCTTTCTGGTCAAAAACTCCCGTTCTACATGGAGTTATCTCTGATTGAAACTTTACTATCGTTTCCAGCCGGAAACGAAGACAAAGTTTTTGACCCCGGCATCACCGCTTTTATCTTCTAGAGCCGTGGGTATCTCATCGGAGTGGAACTTTCATATGCTTCAATGTTTATCCAAACATCTTGAATGAAAGTCCGATTGAGATTATCTCTTCCACTTGCTCCCCAAAGGACAACTAAATTCGGGGTCGAGTCAAGCTACGTGACTCGGTTATAAAAAACAAAGCGCTTCGTGGGAGGCACCCCATGCTTATCCATCTATCTTCTTATCTATTTTCTAATAAGTGTTGTGAGGAGGGCTACCTCTTCCATATCTTGTGTTTCGTGGTTTTCTGTGGTATGTCCAGGTTTGCCCGATTGATGAAGACTCTCGTTCTCGTGGTTTGCTTCTCTCCACTCGAGTTTCATCATTCGTTACTTATCCGATATCCTTAATCTTATCGTTTTACATCTATCTTTTGGCATAATTAATAAACGGCCGTAGATTTTTGTAGGAGAACCCTTACCTTTAAGACATTGAGGGCAATGTCTCGTTTTAGTCTGGGGGGTAATCTTTCGATTTGATTTTTGCCTTGCATTTTTTGCCGTTTACTCATGCAACCCCGTTTTTCCTCCAAAATTGAAAAAAAAATCCAAAAAAATGAGAAAATTTAAAATTTTTTGCAAAAATATAATAAATTTTGACATTTTGTTGACATTCCGCTGGTGAGAGTAGGAATAAAATTCTGACTTGACCGGGCGTGTTGAGCCCTAGCTTGTCCCCTTAACCATTTATAATCTATAAGCTCGTGCTAGTCTTTTACACAAGGAGCTATAAAATGCGAATTCTTTTTAAGAGTTTGCAAGTTCCCGTATCGACTTTATATATGCATGGCTTGATTATAAGGCTAAGCATTCGCGGATCTTATTATTTAAGATTTTAAATTTGCGAAGAACGAGAAATGATAGAGTTTATTTAGAAGTTAGATGCTAAGCGTGGAGTAGTTGGTTCTCTTTAGAGCTCATCGAAGTTACTTATGGCCTTTTGCTCCCACAAAATTGTTTCACTATATATATATATCTCTGTAAGAATAATTAAAGATGTTAGGTTTTGCCGATGATTAGTTCTTGGTCTTCTTAAAAGAATCCTTGTTTTAAAAATTGGGTACACATCAAGGTTCCTTAATAAATAAGTTTAATAATAAGTTAAGTGCTCTAAGCCACGGATTCGAGATCGGGCCTTGGATCCTTATTTCCGGAAGGCGTTTAGGTCTTGGCTACCCTCTTGCACCGGACCTTGGACCTCTAGTTCAGGAATGTGTGAGGTCTTGGTCTAACCACCTTGGATCCTCATTTCAGGAATGTCTAGAGTCTTGGAACTCTCCGTTGTAACGGCCCTTGGATCCTTTATCCCGGAAGGTGTAAGGTCTTGGAACTAAACCGTGAAGCTCCGTCGTTTAGGGTACGCAAGTGAAAAGTTAGTAATGATGATGAAAAAAAAATGAAAAAAAAAAAGAAAGAAAAAAAAAATGGTGATGAATGAAAAAGTCAAAAATAGAAATAAAAACCTTGATGTGGACCTCATTTTCAAAGCAACGGTTCTCGAGAGAAGATTAAGAACTACTTAGCGTCTTAATTTAGTATCTTTATCGGACTAAAACTTATCAAAACGAGAATATGAAGCAATTCATTTCTCGCCAAAAATAAAATAAATAGAGGAAATTAGGAAAAATGGGAGCAAGAGGTAATTACACAAGTAACTCTCATGGGTAGTGTTGGCATCTAACTTGTAAATAGACAATGATTTCGTTTTTAAGCTTAGTTTGGGGACTCGTGAAAAATCAGGAACGACGAATTTTATCCGTATGGTCACTTCTTTATGAGTCGTGTTTCCTACTCGATGACCCTAAAAGTTATCATGAGATAATGATTGTCAACAAAGCCGTCACATGATTATGAGGAAAATACAAAAATAGAATAAAAGGAAAATCGGGGAGTTTTTAGAACTTAAGATTTCTTAATCTCTTTTGAAAATTTTGCTACTTCTCAAAGTTAGTAAAAAGATATTAGAAATTTTTGGATTTAAAAACGTGTTTTTATAACATTGCGTGAGGACACAGCAATATCTTAGTCTGGGGGAATTTTGGTATGTGCTTAAACACATACCTTTTCTTGACCAAAACCGGACCCAAATAGACCAAAAACTAACCAAAATGCCAAAAGATATTGTGTTTTTGTGTTTATATATGTGCAGGCAACGGATAAACGAAAAACGACAAAAGACAAAGAAAAATCCGGAAAACACGGGCACGAGACGTGGAAAAGATATTTATAGAGCCAAAGCCGGGAAAGATTTGTCAAAGATAATATTTTTTGAAGAATGGCCCTTGGATTATTTAATATTGGCAAAATTGGTCCTTTGATTAAATTTGAAGTAATGGCAGTTATGGTCCTTGATGTTTACATATTTACAAACTTGGTCCCTAAATTAAACCCAACATTTACTCTAAACTAAAACAACCGGATCCACAAGAATAATAAAATCCCCAACCCAATCCTATACTAAACCCAAAGCCCACTTAAACCACTCAAACCCCACAGCCCATACCCACAAGGCCCAACCCCATCTATTTCCTAAACCCGACCCACCCATCCTATAACTAACTAATAATAGATAACACTCGGTCAAACCCCCAATTCATTTCCAGTCAATATCCTAATCAAACAAACCCTAATTCCCAACCCACCATTCACGCTCCATCTTCAATCCTTCTTTATAACTAATCCCCTCCAAACCCTCTGATAATCCTAACCATCACCATCACCTTCGCTACAAGCCAAACCATCACATGACCTTGTCTTTGGTCCCCTCCCCTCCACCTCATCAATCCGAGGGCAAGAGTATCATCCAACGATCAAGAATAAAAGAAGTGGAGAGCAAGTTTAATCCAAGGGTCAAGAAGATTGCAAAGAAGCACAAGTGAGGGACACACTCACAAAAGAAGCACACGATGAAACTAGGGTTTTACATTTTTTAGTATAAATAGTCGAGTAGCAGTCGAGTAGAAACTAGGTTTAATTTAGCATTTTATTTTTAAGGTACTATGTATTTTATTTTCAGTTGTAATTTACCCTTATTTTAATTTAAGTATCAGTTGTTTTTTAGAAATCCAAAGTAGTTATTGCTTTTGCTTATGTTATGCTTCTTGTTATTAGCTTATTTGTTTTTTCTGCTTATCTGAAGTTGTAATTTACTCTAATTTTAATTTTAATATCAGTTTTTTTCTTTCTTGAAAGTCGAATTAGTATAGCTTATTTTATCTGCTTATGATGTTTTTAACATCAGTTTATTTGCTTATTTGTTGATTTTTGTTTTGAGTTTATTTGTTGTCAGTTGCTTATTTGTTAATTTTAAAGAAAAAAAAAAAAGTAGCAGTTCACAAGTCATTTTGAGTAGTGTTGTTAAGGATTATAGCTTTTTGTCCAAATTTCATAGTTTATGAGTTCTAATCATCCTAAAACTGCTTGTTCTGATAAGCCATTAAAAAGTCTTCTCAGGTGCTCAGTTTGATGTCTAAAATTGTCTTCAAAAAACTGGTTTTAAGATTTGAGCAAATTAAACTAACAATATCAAAAACTGGTTTTAAGTTAGTGTTATAAAGAGTTGGATTTAGAGTTGAAGAGTTTTAGGCAATATAGCAGTCTGCAACATTTGTTTTTTTTGCCTCTTAAGCTCTTTTAGATCTCAGATTTAGTATAGTAAAATAGTATTTAGGTTTTGATTTTTGTCATATTAGTAGCTTGTAGTTTATCTTGATCTGTTTGTGTTTACTTTTAGCTTTATTATAGTTGAATTTTGTTTATTGATCTGTTTGTGTTTATTGTGATCTGTTTGTGTTTAATGTTTTTTTAAAGTTGCCACTCTTAAAAAGAAAGTCAAAGAAAAAATGAAAAAAAAAATTAAATTGCAAAAACTGACCTGTGGGGTTCGAACCCAGGTCAGTCCATTCACAACACAAGCAACCTAACCACTGCACTCTTCACTCTTCTTAGTCAAACCTTACAAAATTTAATTTAAAACCCTTTTACTTTTTTTTTTTTTTTTTTTTTTTTTTTTTCCTTTATAAGCTTATTTGAATCGTTTAGCTTATTTTTCAGCTTGTTTCCAAAAGCTTTTTCGTTTTTTACATTTTTCTCAACTTTCCAATAGTATTAAGTATTTTAGAAAAAAATTTCAGAATTTTCTTTTTCCATTTAGTATTTTTAATCAATTATTTTCTTTTAAATAGTTTTTAATTTATAAAAAATTATTAAAAAGTCAAAAAAATATTCTTTTTTCCAAAATTTTCATTTTATATTTAAGTCGTAGGAAAATTATTTTGGTACTCGTAGGGTTAATTTTTAATAGATTTGACGTTTTTACTCGTTCGTAGTTTTTCGGTTACGTTATTAATTTTTCGTTTTTAGTAGATATTAGTAACACAAGAAACTCTCGTTTTTTTCAAGCACTTTAATTACGAACCGAAAACGATATCCTCAATTTCACGCCTCGTTGGGACCTCGACCCGGGTACACACTTATCCGGTTATTAAATCGATTTTGCGTTAAGTGTTGCGAGTTGACTTTTCTTCGTGAGAGGTTGACTTGTGATATATTTTAGCGACAAATCAGGGGAAATAGCAATGGCTTAGGGAATTTTAAACGAATCAAAATAAGAGATCAAGAGAACGAAGGCACCTTACAAGAAGGGCAGAATATCTGTACCTTATTAGCTGAACACAAGGATAGCAAATGACAAGGATCAAATTACTCCTTCCTCGAACCTAAGGGAGTATAAGACAAAGTGACAAGTGGTTTTTAGTTATCTTCCCACTTTAAGTAACTTTCTATTTTTAGTAACTTTCCTTGTTAGGTAACTTTCCTTATTTAGCAGGTTTTCCGAATTAGCAAGTTTCCATAATTAGCAGATTTCCATAATTTAGAAAGATTATAATATCACCAATTTAGGTTAAGTCATTAATCAAGCCTTATTATGGGATTAAGGTATATTTTAGCAAATTACAAAAGTCTAGGGTTATTTATGACAAGTTTCTATAAATTAGGGTTTTAATTGTAAATATATCAAAGTTAAGGGTTTAAAATGAAATTATTACAAATTACTAGTTTAAAACACATAATGGATTCAGAATCACACTTTAGTCCTTTAAGTTTCATTATTTACAATTTACACCCTTTAGTTATTAAAATTACAAAATAAACCTTATAGTTACATAATTTACAATTTAACCCATATTATATCCTTAATTACACCACTAACCCTTACATTTAATAATTTATAGAATATGCCCTCAAACTTTATGTATGGTACGAATAAATCCCCAAGTTTCACATAATTACACATTTGGTCCCTTTAGTTTACAAAACTTATAATTTAAGTCATAATTCCAAAATAATTACACATTAAACCCATAATTACCCAAAATTACATACTACCTCCCTAATAATATTATTTACACAAAATAATCACAAGTTTCCTAAATTTACACTTTTAGTCCCTCTAATTAATTTAATTATAATTCGAACCATAAAATAACAATTAAATCATGTTCTTGCAAATTTTACACATAAGGACCTCATCTTATAATTTTTATACATTTGTACTGACCTAATTAACATTATAAAAATAACCTTTAAGTTTCAAAGTTGGCAAAACAAGCCCTTGTTATTTAATTTACAAATCATATACACTTATATAATTGCAAACCCTAACCCTAGCTCACCAATCATTGTGCAATCATTACCTCATCATTAATGTGCATTAAATGACCAGATTCCATGTGCAAACCCTAACCCTAAATCGTTATTAGGGTTTTCTTTTATTTTCTTTATTTTCTTTAATATCCGATTACAAAATAAATTAACCATGACTAATCTAAGCCTCCATAATTCGAACTATCATTTTTCCCAGGTTATATTATTTTTATAGAGTTCAAAATAAATAATTACAAGCCCTAGAAAAATCGCATGGCTCGATTTAGAATTTTTATACGTTTTAGCTCTCTAAGTTTATTATGATCGAATTAGCTTGCATGATCCATGTTATATATTTTATTTAGGTCTTATATGATCCAAAGAAAACAAAAAAAATGTTACATGAAGAATCGAACGTGTGGAAGGGATAATAGAAATTTATACCTCTCGGTTAGGGTTTATTTGACAAAACAAATGCCTAGCGATCAAACGAATGAATCCCACGACCTCCAAAAATTTTCCTAGCTTCTTTAGATGTTTTAGAACACCAAAAAAATGCCCAAGAATTTTTCCCCAAGTCGTACGAAGTAGAATCGATTTTTGTGAAGGTTTTTGGGTTTTCGGTATATTTTGTATCTATAGAATAAATAATAAAAACGGGTATATTAGGGGAGGGATCAAATATTTCGGCCCAAGATATTATATTTGAGATCAAATACTGATTTGGAAGATATCCTAACTTTATTTGTAATTATCTTACATTTTATATAATTTAAATTGATTTAATATTAATAATAATATACGAATTAATTAAATCCGGTCAAAATAAATACTTTGTATAATTTTGTACATTTCTAAAGGTTAAAATATAGTCATAAAAATTATTTGGCTTCATATCTAGCTCATTCCCGAAGGTTTGGAATTTATTTGGTGATTTATAAGCTTTTAAATAAATTTTTAAAATTGTAGGGGCATTTTGGTCATTTTGCATATTTTGGATTTTTAGGTATTACAACTTCTTCCCCTCTAAAAAGAAAAATTTCATCCTCGAAATTTGCAAAGAAACAAAAATGAAATAGAACGAAAAACGAACAAAGACACACCGGATCAAAATACGAAATGTGGATAACTCACTGTATCAATTTCTCGGTTTCCCAGGTAGACTCACGCCCTGGGTGATTCTTTCAAAGAATCTTTACGAACGGAATAACTTTATTTCTCATGACTCAAATCAAAATGAAATGGGTTCAAATTCCTCAGAAGGAGACAAATAATTTGATTTGATCCAAAAGGTCCATGCAACATAAAGTGGACGATAAGTGAATCTTCAGGATCTCATTTGGAATACGAACATGAGTTCAAATCAAATTGACTGGGTCAACAGAAAGAGCTTTTAAGAATTTAAGATCTATAGCTGAGGTCAACAGAATGCAAAACAAGATTCCAAACTCACCCAGATATCAAATGAACGAAAATAGAGTCCACGAATAGGTAGAATGAACCTAACGTCTCACTAATCACGAATAATCCAACGGGATTTAAATTCTAAACTTCCTAGGTACTTCCCAAGATATCATATGCCCACAACAAGTGCACGTTATATGATGTAAGTATTATCACGTTGGCCAGACGTCATAATACTGGCATCATATAATTATGCCCTCATGATGGTCATACTTATCTTAAGTCGTAATCAAAACCACCTATCTTAATCCACCTAGTACTTCTACAGTCTCATAGGTCAAGAAAATCAAATGCCATCGTCAAAAGAGAAAACAAAACGATTCGCAAGAGTATCGGAATTCCAGGTTTCCTAGCAGAAGTGAAGTACGCCGTCACAAGCATCATACCTTCCACAATTCGCCAAAATCTCTCAAAACAAAGCCATCACCGAACATACGAAACACGAAACTGAAATGCTACTAGGGAACTTGAATCATTAGAGAATCTTATTACTATATAACGAAGCCTAAGTGAGTAACGGAAGTGAAAGTTAGTCGTCAATAACTTCGGTCTTCACAGAATCAATTCTTCCAAACATAAAAGGTCAGTTTCAAAAATCCGTTCATTCAACACATCCAATCTCCTCAAGTCCGATTAATCTGTCTTCGTCTGTCCATCAATCGAAAAGTGAAACCAAAATTAGGAACTTGTGTCTGGTTCGTCGAGCCTCTTGCAGTTCTTCTTGGAATGTGATGGAGTAACGTGGATTTCTGGCACGATCTTTGAATCTCTTCATCATCCAGTCTGCTTCCGCTCTCAATTCATCTTGGTACAACCAAGATGAATAGGGAAGTTAGACTGCATGTCTTCATCAGCTCCAGGTTCGCCGTCTTGACTCGATTTTCTTCTTCTGCTTCGCCCACACTTCTGCTTTGTAAGGAATGTCTTCACTCTTCCGATAGCCGCTGATGCGTGGGTTTTGCAACCTTACAACAGGTTTTACCTCTCGAGGGATCTCAAGAGGCTTACAACCCCACCAGGCAGTGTACCCGACCGATGTAGTATAGTGTAGTGGTAAGTACGGGGGATTGATCGTTCTCCACAGGGAATAGTGTTCGTTAGGTATGAAAAACTACTCTAATAGGTCTAAGGGTTGAGGAAGATTCTTTTTTTATGTTTTTTATATTTTTATGAAAGCAAGTAAAATCTCGGGTTTGAAAGAGTGGGCGGAATTAGTTGCTAATCAACTAACCCAAATAACTACAAATGCAAATAAAATAAATAACTGAAAATAAAATGTGGTGAGAAACTTATGTGTAGAGAAATGTGTTTACTTAGATTTCCTTACTCCCTAACTATCTTTTACCGGTTAATTAGTGTGTATTAGTCGCGTGGATGACGGGTGTATTCCTTAATACCATTCGTGGGGTGGCGTACTTACTTCCCCAACTCTACAAGCTCCTACTTCACTCCTATGTCGAGCCGGCTAGGAAGCTCCTAACATGGGATCACTAGAATTCGCTTGTGCATTAAATACAACCATAAAAACCTTTAGTACGCATTTGGTTCATGTTTCTTAAGACGTTCAAGCAAGTTACCGAATAGGAAGTTAGCCAGTTTTCTTAAGCCTAACATAGATAAACAATCATCCAATACAACTAATAACACACTAATAACCAATAATCAATAGCTAGGTTTCATTAGATCTAAGCAAACACAAGATAAATTTAGCCTAACATGTTAATCAAAAGACAAGAATAAGATAAAATCAAACAACACATAGACATATTGAATGATTAATTGATAACTTATCTTCAATGTAACATGGAAGATCTCAAGGCAAAAAGCCTTGAAAAAGGAGCTAAATTCGTCTTAGGGTTTTCTCCCAAAATTCCACACACTAAGCTCTCCCTAATGACAAAAAATTAGAAAACTATATATAGATTTTTGGATCTGACGGCGTCACGTTATGGAGTGTGACGCCGTCACCTCGCCACTTCTAGGGTTCCCGGATGACCTTCTTGACGCCGTCCCTCTTTAGCTCTTCAAAATCCATTCTGGCTTATCAAGGCTTGACGCCGTCGAACCTTAAACGTGACGCCGTCCCCTTTTGATTTAAGCCGTGACGCCCTTGATCAAGTTAAAGCGTGACGCCGTCAGAATTCACATGCTATTTTCACTGGCTTATCATGAGTAAATTTCACGTCCACTTTTTCTTGCCAAGGCATGACGCCGTCTGGGGTTAAATGTGACGCCGTCAAAGGTAACTTTCAGCCGATTTTTGAGACTTTGCCGTTTTCTTCACTTTTATGCTCCAAAAACGTCCAAAATGCCTCCTTTTCCAGATTTCTCCTCAAAAGTACCTAAAATGACAAAAGGAACGATTTAGGGCGATATTTGATCAAATAAATACGATTTAGGGCTTAAATGACCCCTTAAAAGCGGTACACTTTTCGCTTCATCAAATACCCTTACACTTGAGATTTGCTTGTCCTCAAGCAAATGCGCTTTTATTCTAATCAAAATACAAGTTAGGGGTCATTTAATGCAAACATAAAAGTAATTACAAAAAATATTCGTTCCACTTCAATCATAATAAGCACGGAGATTACATACTAGCACCTCACAAGTAGTGTTTAGATACTCACATCTCTCAAGTGTCATCAAAATAAATCTCATAAATGAAAACGGATAATATCTCTCACTACCTGTCATAGCAAATAGATTACCATAGGCTTGGGAAAGGATCGAAAACCTCCTCCACTAGGCGTAAGCACCAAAGATAAACTCTCAAAGAGGGCTTTTAAATGGGTTATAACGTTAGGTGTAGGGAAAAGGAAAACACGGTTTGGTTGGATAAAGGATATTTTACTGGTGGCGAGTTAAAGATCTTGATCAATTACATGTACTATACAATGTTGCTAAGCCAAGACTCGACTCAATCTTAAGCTAATGAAAGAAAATAACAAAAACATAAAATAAACATAAAATAAAACGGGATGGTAGTCCGTATGTTTTTTTTTTCTACTTTTCTTTTTCTCATTTTTTTGTATTTTTCTTGATTTTTTTTTTTTTTTTTTTTTTTTTTTTTTTTTTTTTTTTTGCATACACTTTTGCCCTACCATCCAAAATAATACATCACAGGGGCGTTGCATTCCCCTTACACTTGAACTTTTACATAACTTTACAAATAACTATTCTAATGACTCGAATTAAGATAATCGAAACACTTGGAGTACTTTTAAAATATTTAGCACATATGGGGGTAATAAATGATGTTCTTCCCCATTACTCCATTACACTAGTACTTTACCCATGAGTCCCAATCGTCCCAAAACAATATGTACAAGGATATGACTCGACTTAGCAACCATGTAATCAACTAGATAATTAACTTGGGTTTAAACAAATGTTGTAACAATAATGCACTAAAAATGAGTGCATACAAGGTAGGCTAAGGCGATTTTGGTGTACATTTAAGTGGGGTGTAACAAATTCTTCCTTTAAGTAAAATGCTTAAAGGTCGAAACGAAAAGATAGGCTCTGAGGGGTGTACTAGGGGTATCGTGTACTAAAAATGAGTACAACGCAAAGGGTGTGGGAGAATTACTTGACCAATGTAGCCAACGTAATTATAACAAAAACACAGGTGTAAAACAATGGGTTAATCCTAATGCCTCTTATCATGTAGTAAATCTAACTACACGAATGTAGTCTCACTTGTGGCTTCGGAATGGTCCTAACGCAAGTTCTAGAATCTAAGTGCTACCGGTACACACATCATAGCATAATGCTTTTCCTACCAATTCTAGGGGCGAACCTCACATATTTGGGGTGGAAAATTTTTTTAGTGGTACGGTTTTTTGTGCTAGTCATATAACTCCTATCCGTGAGACGCTTATTAAGATCAAAGTTTCACTCCTATATGTTGTAAAAAATTTTAAATTTGGCACTAAAATTACCCTAACAAGTATTTCTCTCAGTTTTATTACACATCTACCATTAAACAAACAAAAGTCAAGCGCAATTGTATTCTCTAAAATCGTACTTTTACCCCCCCTTACACTTAAGATGAACATTGTCCCCAATGTTCAAATAACAAGATGTAAAAGAAAAAGTAAAAGAATGAAATCAAATACTCCCCTGATTCGCTCGGTGGATAATGAAATTACACGGTTAGATCTTCCTCCAAGGTAATGTTGAAGCTCCATGACTAATGCATCGCCATAAGCTTGATTCCATAAACATCTCCTTGTCCAAAATAACCTGTTAAACCTGAGAAAACAAACACGAAAACCTGCATAACATCGGCGGGATAAATCTATATATAAGGATATAATGCTTGTGGAATGATAATTTTGCAGATTCCTGGAGATTATAAGTTGGAGATTTTAATAAAAACTTTTTAAAAACAAAACTTTCAAAAATTTCTGAAAATTAAATCTGACGCCGTCAGGTTATAAACCATGACGCCGTCAGAAATGACCTGACAAAAATTTTCATTTTAAGTTTCCGGAAAATTTCTGGAAAAACCTTTACCTTACTTCCTGGAAATCCTGCAAAACATCATTATGACTCGATACAAGCATTTGACTCAAACAAACACTAATATGTATGTTAATTTAGTATTATTATGATTCATGTTCATTTGTGTTCTAATAAACCGATTTAGATTTCCCTTACACTTATCTTTTGCAAAATACCTTTATATGTAGTTAAGACGAAGTTAAAAACAACATAAAGCATTTTCACAATTTACTTTTGAACATGAATCAATACTAATAAAAAATTAAACACACATACGGAAGCAAATAAAAACAAACAATCAATTAAACAAACGCACAAAGCAAATAAAACAAATAAAGCTTGGGTTGCCTCCCAAGAAGCGCTTTTCTTTATTAACGAGTCTTGTAGCTAGACTCAAAGTCACGCTACCCTATATAAGTGAGCTCGTCATCGAGGACGTATTTAGGGTTAAGCTTGGATTGAAGTTTCCTATTGGTCCGCTTAGTACGATATATCTTCTCAAACTTCTCTCCATCCGGGTCATACAATGTCATCTTGATATGCCATGACCCATCTCCATCTTTGGGTGGTTTATCCCAATTCCACTTATGATCATCTTCCTCACAAATCCACTTATTCATTCCTAGGTTAATTGGCAAAACTCCTAGGAAATCAATCATCTTTCTAAAAACTAGAGAATCTTCAAATGGATCCAATTCGGTGTCCCTAGCCAAGAGTTGTTCTACCAAATGCGTTCGGTTAACAAAGTCCTCTTCTAGGTAAAATGGGCGTTGGGGTCCTATGAAGTCTCTATCAATCCAAGGTCCATATCTAGATGGTCTCCTATTTGATTCTAGCCAATGTGGTGTTGGTTCCTCACTAGTATCATAGGCATGTTTCTTAACATCATAGACTGACCAAGTATCTCCTTCTCCTACCGCTATCTTGGATTCCTTACAATCAATCATAGCACTAGCGGTCGCCAAAAATCCTCTACCTATCAACAAGGGGCATGTAGGGTCGCTAACCATATCAAGGACGTGGAAATCGGCTAAAATGGTTAGTTTTCCAATGTGCACTAACACGTCCTTAACTACTCCAACCGGGTAAGCAACACTCCCATCCGCTAAACCTATTATTACCTCGGTTTCTTCAAGTTTTCCAAGTTTTAGAGAGGTGTAGAGAGGTAACGGAAGTAGGTTAAGGCTTGATCCAAGATCGGCTAATGTGTCATAAGCCTCCGAATTACCGATCTTGCAAGGTAGAACAAATAAGCCCGGATCATCTAACTTCTTAGGTAGCATGTTTTGAACAAAGGCGGTCCCTTTTTCGCCTAACTTGAGCTTCTTCTCATCCAACACATCAACAACCGGACTTTCAAGGTGGAGCTCCTTGAATTCTTCGTCAAGGTTTTGAGTGGGAGGTGTTTCAACTATGTTGTTGACCAATTTGGATGTCATAACTTCTTGGTCATTTGGAACGACTTGGGTTTGTTTGAAACACGTGCTCATGGAATTGACCGAATAATATTGTGGACAAGAACTAGGGGACGAAACCGATGAAATAGCGTTGACGTTTAGTTTCGGGTTCTTGACCGTGTTGCTAGGGAGTGCTCCCATTTCTCGGTCATTGAGGGCTTTCAACAAGGTGTCAATCTTATTGGTCATCTCGCTTTGTTTTTGTTTGAAATCGGCTTCAAACTTGGCTAAACGAGCTTCTTGAGATGCCATAAATTGAGACATCAATCCTTCAAAGTTATTGGTACTACCATTGCCGGAAGGATTGTTGTTGAAAGTACGGTTCGAGTTGGAACCGCTTGATTGGAAACGATTAGGTGGGTTGGAAGAATTGGTTTGTTGTGTGTTTTGGTTTTGTTTCCACCTAAGGTTCGGGTGATTTTTCCATGAGGGGTTGTATGAATCACCATAATGGTTTGGCTCGGGTTTGAAAGTGTACCACTTGTCTCCCGCTCCGTCGGTACGCGAGGATGCGTAGTCCACAAAAGCTTGTTCGGGGAGTTCCATGCAATCACGAGTGTCGTGGGGACCACTACATAATTCACATGAAGAAGTGATTTTGTTCACTTGGCTTGAAGGTTTAGGAGCCTCGTAAGATTTCATGAGAAACTTGACTTGGTCTTCAAGTTCTATGATCCTACGGTCGGAAGTGCTTGAATTGTTCGAAGGCAAA
The DNA here is from genome assembly GCA_021014915.2 of Artemisia tridentata subsp. tridentata. Lineage (NCBI taxonomy): Eukaryota > Viridiplantae > Streptophyta > Magnoliopsida > Asterales > Asteraceae > Artemisia > Artemisia tridentata. The sequence goes on along the minus strand of CP139509.1, from coordinate 73,933,102 downwards.
GATATTGCCTTGACCGTTTTATTCAAATCACGGGGATCACTCCAACTTTCGTTGTCATAAAGAGCAAGATCCTCTAGGAGAGCCCATGATTGTTCCGCACTTAGATCACGTAGCTTGCCACCGGCCGATTGGTCAATGGTTTGCCTCGTGGAGAGATTGATATGGTCATAGAAGATTTGGACTTGGAGCCAAAGTTCTATGCCATGGTGGGGGACTTTTTGGAGTAAGTCCTTGAATCGAGTCCATGCCTCGTAGAGAGTTTCGCCTTGACGTTTTCGGAACATCAAGATATCATTCCTTAGCTTGGTAGTTCTTCCCGGTGGGAAAAACTGAGCAAGGAAACGAGTGGTGAGATCATCCCAAGAGGTGATGGATCCTGCGGGTTGACGTTCTAGCCACTGACTAGCTTGATCCCGCAGAGAGAATTGGAAGAGACGCAATCGGGTCGTCTCTCGAGTGGCAACATCAAGGTCTATAGAATCAACGATTTTAAGAAAGTCCTTGAGATGTTGATTAGGATCTTCAGAACGAAGTCCATGGAATGCGCATCCGCTTTGCACCAACCCGGATGGTGTCGGATCGCAAGGGTGTGATATTGGCTCCTTGAGTGAGCTCAATGGTGTTTCGATAGCCATGGTGGCTAGGACGGGAATACTCTCCTAAAGTACGGGCTCTAGGAGGTGGTGGTGGTTGTTGTGGTGGTGGGTTGTGGGGGTTAAGGATATTACCATCTTCCATGATGTCGGATGGTATGATTACGAACAAAGACACGAAGAAAATAGATAGACTAAAGAAAACCTAGAAAAATAAAATAAAAATCTCACTAGAAAGGAATCTAGTGAGTAGACCGAATAGAAATAAAAATCCAACCTAAACAATAACTATTCCCCGGCAACGGCGCCAAAAACTTGATGCGTGGGTTTTGCAACCTTACAACAGGTTTTACCTCTCGAGGGATCTCAAGAGGCTTACAACCCCACCAGGCAGTGTACCTGACCGATGTAGTATAGTGTAGTGGTAAGTACGGGGGATTGATCGTTCTCCACAGGGAATAGTGTTCGTTAGGTATGAAAAACTACTCTAATAGGTCTAAGGGTTGAGGAAGATTCTTTTTTTATGTTTTTTATATTTTTATGAAAGCAAGTAAAATCTCGGGTTTGAAAGAGTGGGCGGAATTAGTTGCTAATCAACTAACCCAAATAACTACAAATGCAAATAAAATAAATAACTGAAAATAAAATGTGGTGAGAAACTTATGTGTAGAGAAATGTGTTTACTTAGATTTCCTTACTCCCTAACTATCTTTTACCGGTTAATTAGTGTGTATTAGTCGCGTGGATGACGGGTGTATTCCTTAATACCATTCGTGGGGTGGCGTACTTACTTCCCCAACTCTACAAGCTCCTACTTCACTCCTATGTCGAGCCGGCTAGGAAGCTCCTAACATGGGATCACTAGAATTCGCTTGTGCATTAAATACAACCATAAAAACCTTTAGTACGCATTTGGTTCATGTTTCTTAAGACGTTCAAGCAAGTTACCGAATAGGAAGTTAGCCAGTTTTCTTAAGCCTAACATAGATAAACAATCATCCAATACAACTAATAACACACTAATAACCAATAATCAATAGCTAGGTTTCATTAGATCTAAGCAAACACAAGATAAATTTAGCCTAACATGTTAATCAAAAGACAAGAATAAGATAAAATCAAACAACACATAGACATATTGAATGATTAATTGATAACTTATCTTCAATGTAACATGGAAGATCTCAAGGCAAAAAGCCTTGAAAAAGGAGCTAAATTCGTCTTAGGGTTTTCTCCCAAAATTCCACACACTAAGCTCTCCCTAATGACAAAAAATTAGAAAACTATATATAGATTTTTGGATCTGACGGCTGATGCGCGTGATGTGTCGTTGCGGTTTAGCAGTTTTAATGCCTATTCAAGTTTTAAATTTATATTTAGCCGACTTATCAATAACACACACACTTAACGAGCAGTGTACCCGGTCAGTATGAAGATAATGGTAAGTAGAGTGTCGATCACTAAGAGTGGAACGTATAATCTCGTTAATCTAATCAGTATTTTAATATCCTAACGCAAGGGGGTTTCAGCCTGAGAGACTGGCACAGTTTTGTTTGCAATTAAATAATAAAATAAACAAATAGGCACGAATCAGCAAGTAGCACACACGTACACAGATAGATACTTGAGACAATAAGAGGGCTGTCCTTATGATTAAGTAGATTGTCACTTGTTTTATTGATAGCTTTATATGAAGTGTATGTAATTAACCCTTTCTCGTTGGTCCTATTCTCATCGGCGAGTAAACCCTTAATGACGACTTATGTCTAAAAGTTATTCCTAAGTGATCAATTTAGAAACAACCGTGGGAGCCACACCTTGTCCCGCAGTCGGGTGCCCGCAAGCCACTGATAAACACAGAGGTGGTCAATGCACTAATAAGTAGTAACCAAAGACATCAACATATAAACTTTAATTGATGGGAAAGCAAGTATTAAAGGGAGTGCAATCTTTCCGTTGTCACATTACACAAGCCACCAATCCTGATGAATTAAAGTTTGCTAAAACAATAAAACAAAACTACTTAATGAATTAAATACATGCAGCACCTTCTTACAGCTCTTGTATCTTCGATTTGGGTGTGTCTTGTGCTGCCTCTTGACTGAATTCGTCCTTCTCTTCTGTTCGGTCTTTAGGTTTTAGGGTTTCCGAATCTCTGTAACTCTTCTGGTCTACGGGGTATTTATAGTTTGTGTCTGAGGGAAGATGCGGCGCATCTACTTAAGTAGATGCGGCGCATGTACTTAACTTCGCGTGGGGTCCAAGATTATAATATTCAGGAATATTCGTACACCGCCAGAAGATGCGGCGTAACTCTTTATTAGATGCGGCGCATGTCCTCTTGTATCTTGGATCGTATCTGGTGATATCTTGATAGAGATGCGGCGCATGTTGATAGTGAGATGCGGCGCATCTGGAGCAGAATTGACTTGATCTTGTCCATGTCAGTAGACTCTTCACTTTATGCACGTTTTGCTCCATTATTAGTCCAAAATCGCCAAGTTTCACCAAATGCTTGTTTTTACCTGAGAATTACAAAAGTAAACGATTAAGTATCAATCCTCATACATAATATAGTAAAACAAGTCAAATTAATAGGATAAATGATAGTAATAAAATGTACTTATTTGAGTTCATCAAATATCCCCCACTTGAACTTTACTTGTCCCCAAGTAAACCTTAGATTAAATCTCATGAAAATGTATCCTAAAAGAAGTTAGGATTTATTTTTATATTTAAGCATGCATTCGTTTATTTCATAATCACACAACTAAACACTTAACGAATTAGAAGTAAAATAAAATAAGTCGATAAAAGCAAATCTAATCGTTTAACTGTCCAGTCGCGACGAATATTCTATCATAGGCTTGGCAAGTATACACATCTCCACCACTAAAGCTAAGGAATAACAAGTCTAAAGCGGTAAAAAGGGTTTTTAGGTTTAAGGGTTAATTATTCTTATTTACACTATCGATCTCAAATTCCAGAAAAGGCGACAAAATCACAAATACATGATCGAATCCACGAACACGATACTTGCAATTGCTCAAATCCTTAACTCGAATAGGCTAAAGATAGGTCCAAACTTCACCAATAATAATATATCAAAAAGGGCGACAAAATCATAAATACATAGCCGAATCCACGACTACGATACTTAAGATTGCTCAAATCCCTAATCTCAATAAATCAAAGGTTTGGTTGGATAAAGAACAATACAGGGTATGGATAACATTTAGGATATAAATTGGTGTAAAAATAAAAATAAACAAAACAAATAAATTAAAATCCTAAGTGTGGTTAATCACTATCCCAACCATCCCATGAATAAGACTCATATCATTGAATAACTCACGCTTTAACACTTGAAACACACGCTTTAGGTAGACACGAATTATACTCAACAAGATCTTAATCAAAGAATAAACCTTAATTGGCGTTCCCATAACTGCCAATTCCCATTCAATCCATAGATATAGTACAACAAATAGTGGTGATATCGACCACTTACATAACTTTACATCGTTGGCTTAAAATATCCAACTCTTTTTTCTTTCTTTTTCTTTTCTCATTTTTTTTCGATTTTTTTTTTTTTTTTTTTTTTTTTTTTTTTTTTTTTTTTTTTTTTTTTTTATTTGAAACATAAACATAGATGTGTAAAATTTCACCACATCACTACAACTTTCTTTCCGGATAATTTTTCGTACTTTTCATAACTTCAGAAATAATGGTAAATAGTGAAAGTAGTAAACACACGAAAAATAAACTCCAAAATATACAATATTTACTTTCACTCCAATTGCATTGTGCAATTTCCCGACCTAACCATAGATAATGAATTACGCACGCGAACACAGGTAATGTAAGGAAACACACTCTGCCTATAGCAATTAACCAACCACGGATTCTAATCTACAGGGTAGGCTAAGGTGTAAGGTGTAACGAAACATTTTAAACATAGGTGTAAGAAACGAAAGGAATGGCTCTGAATGTTTTTCTAGGGGTATCTTACTCTAAAAGTGAGAGTAACAAAAGGTTTTATACGGGGGTTAACTAACCAGTGTAGTTAGCTAATAACACATAACATATAAAGGCTTTTTGGGTGTAATCCTAGAATTTTACCAAGTTAGACAAGTCATTCCAATTAAATAAATAATACTCATTATGGTGGTCTCGAATAGTATACAAGCCAAGTTCTAAAGTTTACAAGTCACCGGCACACTCATAGATTTGTGAATTTTGGAAAATCACAATTTTTGAAAATAATGTCATGTGTGCAGTTATGCAACTTAGATCTTAAACAAAAACATGCTAAAAATTTTTAAGTTTGATATATTAAGCACAGTTTAAGCATAATTTTTGAAAAAGTTTAGGACAAGTAAGTGTTAAGTGTTCTAATTCTCCTATCCCCCCACTTAAGTTAAACAACGTCCTCGTTGTTTGTATAAAAGGTTAAAAACTGGAAAATAAAAAGAATTAGAACAGAAAAACTCCCCTGAGATTTGCTCGGTATGATCCTCCATTAGTATATGAGCAAAAATCATCTTTCTTGTGGATTAGAACGTTAAAGCTTCATGCTTGATGTATCCACAGGAAATCCAGAAAACTATAATACCACCAACACTTTTAAAACACACCTAAGATAAGAAAGGTTCAACTTGCATAATACATTAGTAGTTAGGTAAAAATAAAACTTAAAAATTAAAACTGAAAATCATCAGGTCAGTCGATGCGCCGTATCCTATTGAAGAAGATACGCCGTATCGAGCCTGGAATAAATACGGATCAGAATAAAGATGCGCCGCATCCTTAACCAGGGATGCGCCGCATTAAAATAACTGATAAAAGTTTTAAAGTCGAAAATAAAAATGCAGAAAAATAAAATAAGATATGACCATTGCAGGAGATGCGTCGCATCTCAGGACTGAGATGCGCCGTATCTTCGTGCGGCCTGGACTGACTCGACACAGAAAACAGAATAATAAAAGATAAATCCGGGTTGTCTCCCGGTCAGCACTTGTCTTTATTCCAGAGTCTTCAAGTTAGACTCACGTTCAGCTCCTTAGTATCTATCATTGAAGGAGTCGGAAACATCACGCTCCTTCATCCCCGGCAGCGGCGCCAAAAAACTTGATGCGCGTGATGTGTCGTTGCGGTTTAGCAGTTTTAATGCCTACTCAAGTTTTAAATTTATATTTAGCCGACTTATCAATAACACACACACACTTAACGAGCAGTGTACCCGGTCAGTATGAAGATAATGGTAAGTAGAGTGTCGATCACTAAGAGTGGAACGTATAATCTCGTTAATCTAATCAGTATTTTAATATCCTAACGCAAGGGGGTTTCAGCCTGAGAGACTGGCACAGTTTTGTTTGCAATTAAATAATAAAATAAACAAATAGGCACGAATCAGCAAGTAGCACACACGTACACAGATAGATACTTGAGACAATAAGAGGGCTGTCCTTATGATTAAGTAGATTGTCACTTGTTTTATTGATAGCTTTATATGAAGTGTATGTAATTAACCCTTTCTCGTTGGTCCTATTCTCATCGGCGAGTAAACCCTTAATGACGACTTATGTCTAAAAGTTATTCCTAAGTGATCAATTTAGAAACAACCGTGGGAGCCACACCTTGTCCCGCAGTCGGGTGCCCGCAAGCCACTGATAAACACAGAGGTGGTCAATGCACTAATAAGTAGTAACCAAAGACATCAACATATAAACTTTAATTGATGGGAAAGCAAGTATTAAAGGGAGTGCAATCTTTCCGTTGTCACATTACACAAGCCACCAATCCTGATGAATTAAAGTTTGCTAAAACAATAAAACAAAACTACTTAATGAATTAAATACATGCAGCACCTTCTTACAGCTCTTGTATCTTCGATTTGGGTGTGTCTTGTGCTGCCTCTTGACTGAATTCGTCCTTCTCTTCTGTTCGGTCTTTAGGTTTTAGGGTTTCCGAATCTCTGTAACTCTTCTGGTCTACGGGGTATTTATAGTTTGTGTCTGAGGGAAGATGCGGCGCATCTACTTAAGTAGATGCGGCGCATGTACTTAACTTCGCGTGGGGTCCAAGATTATAATATTCAGGAATATTCGTACACCGCCAGAAGATGCGGCGTAACTCTTTATTAGATGCGGCGCATGTCCTCTTGTATCTTGGATCGTATCTGGTGATATCTTGATAGAGATGCGGCGCATGTTGATAGTGAGATGCGGCGCATCTGGAGCAGAATTGACTTGATCTTGTCCATGTCAGTAGACTCTTCACTTTATGCACGTTTTGCTCCATTATTAGTCCAAAATCGCCAAGTTTCACCAAATGCTTGTTTTTACCTGAGAATTACAAAAGTAAACGATTAAGTATCAATCCTCATACATAATATAGTAAAACAAGTCAAATTAATAGGATAAATGATAGTAATAAAATGTACTTATTTGAGTTCATCAACGGCGTCACGTTATGGAGTGTGACGCCGTCACCTCGCCGCTTCTAGGGTTCCCGGATGACCTTCTTGACGCCGTCCCTCTTTAGCTCTTCAAAATCCATTCTGGCTTATCAAGGCTTGACGCCGTCGAACCTTAAACGTGACGCCGTCCCCTTTTGATTTAAGCCGTGACGCCCTTGATCAAGTTAAAGCGTGACGCCGTCAGAATTCACATGCTATTTTCACTGGCTTATCATGAGTAAATTTCACGTCCACTTTTTCTTGCCAAGGCATGACGCCGTCTGGGGTTAAATGTGACGCCGTCAAAGGTAACTTTCAGCCGATTTTTGAGACTTTGCCGTTTTCTTCACTTTTATGCTCCAAAAACGTCCAAAATGCCTCCTTTTCCAGATTTCTCCTCAAAAGTACCTAAAATGACAAAAGGAACTATTTAGGGCGATATTTGATCAAATAAATATGATTTAGGGCTTAAATGACCCCTTAAAAGCGGTACACTTTTCGCTTCATCAGCCGCCGTTGTTGTCAACTCCAGGTCATGCAGTGAATTATTGCTTCTAATTGTCCTAATGTATACGAAAAAAACCTTCTGTGCTGTAAGGGAAAATAACTGAGTCTCTTTCTAATTTATCCCAAAGATTGTTCCGATGAAGGTATGGAAACTAACTTCTATTTCAACTTTTCCAAAACTCCATTCTAAATCAAACTAAGCTGTTTCTCTCCGTTCACGAATATTTCTCAATGGTATCCTAAGTTGCAAACATCTTCCAGAATTCTTCTGCAAGGTTCAAAAGGTTTCAGTTCTCCTTTCTGTTATCGGTCTTGACCACTTGGTGATAGTTTCAAGGCTTGTGGAACTCAAAGAGATATCCTCCATTAAGAACATCGTTGCCTCTACAAATTTTCAATCTCTCAGAATGCACAAATGATCAACGAATTCCCTAACAAAGTGCAAAGATGATTTTCATGCTCTTCCTCGTTTCCGAACGTACAATTAAGTCATACAATGACCATTTGCCCAAGTACTCACGAGAAAAACATTATTTATCAAATTCACAAAACAGTCAGAGCTTTAGCTAATACTATTAGCGTCCCTAATCGTCATAGCAGTCGTTTACGAATACAGAAGGCGATTCTAAGAATAAAATTAATTCATCAGAAGGAAACTTCGCGCTCTGAAATTAAACAAACACGTAGTCATTTCAGGGAGGATGAATATTGGCTCCTAACAGTAATACAGTTCAGTTATCTCCAGTTACCATCCTTCTTTATCGCGAGCGAAACTAAAACACGCCCAGGAAATACACTTAGGTAAACTCACTTCCTGGTCTTCGGTTGCTGCTCTTCCCGGTTGTTCAACCCAACTGACATGACTCCGGACACATCTTGAAGACACCTTCGCTTGGTGACTAGACAATGTCCCAGTAACTTGTGAAATCCTACTTCACGCTTCGGTGGACAACTTGGTGGTTCAACCAGGAATTATATTCAGAAAACTCAGGGTGCCCAATAACTCTCAAGATGAGGTTCATTCATTGGTGCACGAGATGGGTTCTAGGAAAACTTCACAATCACGAAAGTAACACACGAGTCTCCAGAGTAATAGTGATAGAAGGGGGTCTAACAATCGGTAATCATGGTAGGGAGTTCAAAATTGTTGCAAACGTCAAAGGTGAGACATAGAAGGGTAGTTGTCAATATTTGAATGTTCAATCAACCAATTCCTTGTTAGAATAAAATCGAAGTTAACTATCCCAAGAAAGACGGATCACAAATCAAATCTTTATCATTCAAAAGTGAGGGGGGAAAGATTTTTATACTTGTGGTTACACACCACAAGACCTCTCATAGGAATAGAGATGGGTGAAACGAAATCAAATAGTGTCAGAAGAATCATAGATTCTTATCAAAAGCAAGAGACAAAAACAAAACATATCAAGTACGTCGTCGTCATGGGGGTTCTCAGAGTGACCGAAGAGGTATCAAGATGATTGACGAAAGGATCAGAGGTCAGAGTAAAATCTGAAGATAAGGATCGAATAGTGTCAGGTAATTATTGTGCTATTCTTAATGCCTTCAAGTTAATAGGTTCAAATCTTAGGTGGTTCAAAGTATAAGCTTTCTATTTCCAAAAGTGATATCAGATATCAACAGGATCTAACCAATAGTGATAATTGTCAGGATTCTCATAGGAGTAGTAATGGATCACTCAGAACTGAGTAGTATCAGATGATACACTTCATATCCGACATGAGTAATGAATTCGTAGAATGTGTCAAACACATTATGGTTGAATGACCATCTGGATGGTCGGAAGGGTATCAAACCATTTATCAAACAAATCGGAAATGGGGATTCAAAATCAGGAAGTGAAACTTAAATGGTGCAAGGTATCCATGTAGTTCTCGAGGGATTTCAAACTTACTTGGTTACTAAACTTAGGTTGCAAGCTTTCTAGCTTCTGAAACAAAAGTTCTTATAAGGCTTAGCTAAAGGCAAAGGCACGAATCAGAGTAATGCGGAAGCAATGATACTTAAACAAATACCTTATAGTCTACCCATTCCTCACCGGTCAAAACTTACGTTCCTATTGGGAAATCTTAAAGCAAATTTTCAAAGGTTGTCTTACGAGCGCCTACAGGGAAAACTTAGTGGTCCTAACTTACACAGGTCAAGGGTAAATGTATTACGAATCGCAGCCTGTCTCTGATACCATAAATTGTAACACCCCAACCCGGCAGGGGTAGAAGTATCACATTAATGGTTAAATATCAGATCAAAACACAGCATACATTCAATAGTAATACAAGGATTCTCAAAGGTTACAAATGTAATACTGAATACACAAGGCTACAAAGGAACAAAAGCTAAATACTAAGTCTGCAAATGCAAATCCTTCTAATAACTTCTACTTCAGAAAAACTATCAAGGTCTTCTAAGTCCAAAAGTCTCTTCACTCATACCCAGCTTCCAACTAAAACCTGCCGCGGGAAAAGAAACGCGGCTGAGCTTAAAAAGCCCAGTGAACAGATATATACAAACGAAAACGAAAACAAATGAAACGAACATGTATGGTTTAGTGCATTGGGATATATAAGTCATAGGCAAAGAATATAAATAAGAATGAAATGAAAAGAAAAGGAAATAAAAGGATCAGTAATCCTCCACGAGCCCGAACAAATCAAATATATTAACCCTGTAGCAATCTAGAGGGGATGCCTCACAAGTAACCAGATAATATGAGGGGTGACCTCATGTATCAAATTGGAGTGATCAGCTCCCGAACTTTGTGAAAGACGTGGTATGCACCCAGCATCAGTCACCGAACAATATAAAATATCCAATCATGTTAACTTTACTAATACAAACACAAACCTAGGAAGCATCCATACGCCCCCCGAACAATAATATAGGCCAATAATAAATATAATGTGCACGTTACGAACAATATGGGGACGGTGTGGAACATCACTCAACCACACTAAAGTTATGCCATTGGTGCATCAATGACACAGCCACGTTACCTTCATGGCTAGGAAACGAACTTGGCTCGGGTATCAAACTGGAAGGTCAAAAGTCAAAGGTCCAAATAGTCTAAGTCCAATTATCAAAGATTCATGGCAAAGGGTTCATCATCGAAGGTTCATAATCAAATGGTTCATTTAAAGTAATCTTTATCAATTGATTTTATAAAAATGACCTTTAATAATGGTTTTCACAAAAGTAGTCTTGAAAAGTAGTTTTCACAAAAGCTTAGTCAAATTCTAAATAAAAGTGGTATCGCATATTTCATAAACATCATCTTTAAAAATAATTTTTCCTCAAAACGTTTCCATAATATAATTGAAAAGGTTTTCACATCTAATTACCAAAATCAAATGAACCCTCGAAGTATCAAGTGATTCGAATACTAATATCACAAGGTAACGAACGAATATCAAATGGATCATTATAGAAGCTCAAAGCAAAAGGGGTCATATCGAATATCAAGGTCAAATGAATCCAACAACGAACCAAAGTGTATGGGGACATAGCAATGGCTTAGGGAATCTTAAACGAATCAAAACAAGAGATGAAGAGAACGAAGGCACCTTAAAAGAAGGGCATAATATCTGTACCTTATTAGCAGAACACAAGGATAGCAAATGACAATGATCAAATTACTCCTTCCTCGAACCTAAGGGTGTATAAGACAAAGTGACAAGTGGTTTTTAGTTATCTTCCCACTTTAAGTAACTTTCTATTTTTAGTAACTTTCCTTGTTAGGTAACTTTCCTTATTTAGCAGGTTTTCCGAATTAGCAAGTTTCCATAATTAGCAGATTTCCTTAATTTAGAAAGATTATAATATCACCAATTTAGGTTAAGTCATTAATCAAGCCTTATTATGGGATTAAGGTATATTTTAGCAAGTTACAAAAGTCTAGGGTTATTTATGACAAGTTTTTATAAATTAGGGTTTCAAATGTAAATATATCAAAGTTAAGGGTTTAAAATGAAATTATTACAAATTACCAGTTTAAAACACATAATGGATTCAGAATCACACTTTAGTCCTTTAAGTTTCATTATTTACAATTTACATCCTTTAGTTATTAAAATTACAAAATAAACCTTATAGTTACATAATTTACAATTTAACCCATATTATATCCTTAATTACACCACTAACCCTTACATTTAATAATTTATAGAATATGCCCTCAAACTTTATGTATGGTACGAATAAATCCCTAAGTTTCACATAATTACACATTTGGTCCCTTTAGTTTACAAAACTTATAATTTAAGTCATAATTCCAAAATAATTACACATTAAACCCATAATTACCCAAAATTACATACTACCCCCCTAATAATATTATTTACACAAAATAATCACAAGTTTCCTAAATTTACACTTTTAGTCCCTCTAATTAATTTAATTATAATTCGAACCATAAAATAACAATTAAATCATGTTCTTGCAAATTTTACACATAAGGACCTCATCTTATAATTTTTATACATTTGTACTGACCTAATTAACATTATAAAAATAACCCTTAAGTTTCAAAGTTGGCAAAACAAGCCCTTGTTATTTAATTTACAAATCGTATACACTTATATAATTGCAAACCCTAACCCTAGCTCACCAATCATTGTGCAATCATTACCTCATCATTAATGTGCATTAAATGACCAGATTCCATGTGCAAACCCTAACCCTAAATCGTTATTAGGGTTTTCTTTTATTTTCTTTATTTTCTTTAATATCCGATTACAAAATAAATTAACCATGACTAATCTAAGCCTCCATAATTCGAACTATCATTTTTCCCAGGTTATATTATTTGTATAGAGTTCAAAATAAATAATTAAAAGCCTTAGAAAAATTGCATGGCTCAATTTAGAATTTTTATACGCTTTAGCTCTCTAAATTTATTATGATCGAATTAGCTTGCATGATCCATGTTATATATTTTATTTAGGTCTTATATGATCCAAAGAAGACAATAAAAATGTTACATGAAGAATCGAACGTGTGGAAGGGATAATATAAATTTATACCTCTCGGTTAGGGTTTATTCGACAAAACAAATGCCTAGCGATCAAACGAATGAATCCCACGACCTCCAAAAATTTTCCTAGCTTCTTTAGATGTTGTAGAACACCAGAAAAATGCCCAAGAATTTTTCCCCAAGTCGTACGAAGTAGAATCGATTTTTGTGAAGGTTTTTGGGTTTTCGGTATATTTTGTATATATAGAATAAATAATAAAAACGGGTATATTAGGGGGGGGATCAAATATTTCGGCCCAAGATATTATATTTGAGATCAAATACTGATTTGGAAGATATCCTAACTTTATTTGTAATTATCTTACATTTTATATAATTTAAATTGATTTAATATTAATAATAATATACGAATTAATTAAATCCGGTCAAAATAAATACTTTGTATAATTTTGTACATTTCTAAAGGTTAAAATGTAGTCATAAAAATTATTTGGCTTCATATCTAGCACATTCCCGAAGGTTTGGAATTTATTTGGTGATTTATAAGCTTTTAAATAAATTTTTAAAATTGTAGGGGCATTTTGGTCATTTTGCACATTTTGGATCTTTAGGTATTACATAACTTACGGTTCCAATTTGATCTCCTAATATGAGTAACCGTGCTTCAATATCATAGCACAATGCAGTTACAGGTACACCACTTAAGCCTCATCATCCTCACTCTACATTGTTATAAGTAAAATCCTTGTTCCATTATACAGAAGACCTTAAAGTGTGGGATAACAACTAACCACAAATTATATAATCTAAAATAACATTACATTACTTTATATATTTACATCGAGCTACTAAGATTACCTCAAGCTATATGAAGGTGATCTTACAATAAAGCTACTGAGATTACCTCAAACTTCTGTACCACCACCACCTCCTTTGCTTCCACCTCCACCACCACCTTTGCCGCCACCTCCGCCACCTTTTTCGCCCATATTTAGTTTGGTTTTAAGAAAATATTTAGTTGGAATGAATTATATGGCCAAAGAAATTTTAGTTAAAAATTTATGTTTTGTAAGATTTAATCAATCGAAGGAAACAAAGAAGCTTCTCTCATTAGTTCTTCAAAGTCCCATTCTTCAACCTTTAGTCCATCTCCTCCTTCCCAACAATGTCCAAACCCTGCGGCTATGGCTTGTATCTTGTGCTTGCTATTGTTATAACATTGATTAATGATAATGTTGTTCATGTTGTTAGTCATGATCATGGTGATTCTATCATCAAGATTTTCTATTTTCATATCTTGATTCTTGTGAGGCAAGTTATCCTATTTATTATCTCATTACTTATATAAAATGAAACTTGGATTTGGACTAAGGCAGTGTGCGGTATTTTGAAAGTGATCAACGGATTATTGCATTTTCGACTTTCTAGTTACAAAATAGTTTTTTATGTATAGATATATTGAATAGTTATCTGATTATTTTAATATTTAAGGGTCACATGCTTGATTTTGAATAATGATTGCAATTTTCAAGTTGCAAATCAGTACTTTATATTTGAGTTCTTAGATAAACAGTATGTCAAACAACTATGTAATATAATCTACTTATCTGATAAGAGTACAATTTATGTAATATAATCGAAATTTGAACATTGTTCAGGTCAAACCAAACTCCATTTCACACAAAACTCATATACACTCATGTCAATACATTCTCTTTTCATATTCTTTACTGATAGAATAAGAATAAGCAATACAGGTGGACAACTTAATCCAATTCACATAACAGTTAAAAGAGTATGATTACACCACAAAGGTTTCCAACATATGCGACTATAAGGACTCCAAATTTGTCGACTTCTACCAGGGAAGTTAGAACTGAAAATGAAGTCCATACTTGACAACTTTGACTTTTATACCAGTCAACTTCTTAGAACAAAAGATTGCAGATGCAACCTAGCATTGGCTGCTACGGTGATCGATTCGTCATCTTGCTTTTCTTTTGCAGCAGCAACGGCAACCATGTAAGCTTCTTGTGCCTCTGTACAACTTGGTAATTATGCGGCAATCTGGGACCACCTATACGAATTCAAAACATAGTTTAGTTAATAGACATATATTGCATAATTGTATTACACATAAAATACTGTATGAATGCATGGAGGTTGGCTTCAGTTGTAAACAAACTACTGAAATAGACAGTGGAGTGTCTTCAACTCAAAATTTATATGTGGACACACACCTAGATCAATCACCCCTTTCACTTTTGGACAATTGTGTTGTGTGAAGGAGTATAAATAGCTCAAAGAAGAAGTAAGTTTTACAATTGGCAATAAATGAGATCATTATTAAGAGTCATCCAAAGGTTTAATAACTCCATGTTATTAAGCAAACAACCTCTTTATATCCATGCAATTACTCAGGTCGAACAATAAAGGTGACTCCTTGTGTGCACGCAATTACTCAAAGACACATTCTAACTACACTACATTGCAAATGAATGGTTAGTAATTAAGCAAATGAATAATTGGTGTTTCATTAAGATAAATTATATATTAAATACCATGTGATCAATTCCGGCAACCCTTGCACTTTCATCTCGATGTTGTATATACTTTACATTAAATTTGGGACTCCATCTTGAGTGTCTTGATTACTTCACATTTAATCAAGGGACTCAATTTTATAGTATTATAGATTTCTAGTTTACCTTTCACAATATTTTAATACTTCATTGGTTATTACTCCCTCCGTCCCAAATTTATTGTCATCTTTTCACTTTTTAAAGTCTTTCTTTATCAACTTTAATCTTTAATATTTTTGTTTGTATTATACAATACTTGATGCAAATTATATCAATGAAAAATACATTTTAAAATCAATCCATTCATATATTTTACAACAACTATTATATAACAAAAACAAAAATATTTAAAATTAAAGTTGAAAAAATAAGACTTCAAAAAGTTAAAAGAGGACAATTATTTTGGGACGGAGGGAGTATTATTTTTAATTATATATTTTTAAATGCAAAAATGCACATATAAATCAATAGAATTTTAAATGCAAACTAGACTTTAAAGTTTCAAAAATATTATTAAAATGGGAGAGTACCTCGAGAACCGATCTAAATAACTCTTGGAGTTGTTTTTTTTGATAAAATTACCATAAAAGCAAAAAAAAACGGCCTTTTATAAAAATCAGGATAACTTTTTGAAAGCAAATGATACAAAATGCTAAGTGCTAAACGCTAATTCAATGATTATATATTTTTATAATAATAATTATACTTTTCATAGTTACCTCGACATGATTTTTTGAACATGCAAGTTTTTTTACATTGTTCATAATACAAACATGTTTACAAAAATATACTTTACAGGATGTATATTTGTAAAACTATTTTTTCTTAACATAAAGATTCTTTTTAAAGTTTGATATGGCGCTTTTTAAAGAAAAAAAAAATTATTTACTTATTAGGAGGTGTAGATTATTACATACATATGTCATAAAAAATTGTTTTTACTTACTTGCGATACGGGTCACTGTCAACTAGTATGACTACACTCTCATAATATTACTGACTACTGCCTCTTTATGGACGCAACATCGTTCCACCATTATAAAGTTTTTATATGAATTAGTTTGATATTGTTCATCACTTTTCGTAAAGTTACTCAAACTCAATATTCCCGCTATTGGAAAAAGTTATTGTAAGAAGGAAGGGTGTGGTGGCATGGCGTTGTGCATGTCGTTTTGTCAAATCATCGTCACCTCAGTATTTCACATTTCACATTCACACATCAAAAATACCCCGTCTGAAGTGGCTCATGCCGTTTCGTTGTTTTTGGTCCCCACCAATTTTTTTTCTTCCATTTTTCAAACAAACTAAATTTTCATTCATAAAATAAAAATACAACTTACAATACGAAATTAAAGATTAAAAAAAAAAAGTTACGAAAATTAAAAAACACATACGAAACTAAAAAAAATCAATAACTAATTTTGTCGCTGTCAATATTTCCTCATTATTTCATCTTTTTGCATTTCGATGAGGAAGGCTCGGTCCGATGGCAAATTAGGGTCGGTTGGAGTCTTCTCGTTTGAGTCGAAACTCATTTTACATAACACCCGCAAATTTCGGCTGGTTTACTTCCTGCGGTGCTCGACGACATTTCCGATTTTGTTATTTTTGAGGCACGTGGATTGCCCGAGGGACATGGTCTCGGATCATCGCCAAATAGCTCGGGATATCCGGTGAGATCAACCGGGTCAACGAGGCCGGGCGAATCCCACTTGGCGTGTTGTTTCAATATTCCCCACGACCCGTCTTGAGTAAACGCTTTATTTCCCGATTTGGACTCATCACGATATGCTTGCCTAACACACTTCATAAGATCATTGTCGTTTTCCCCACTCGACCCACACGTTTTAAACGTTTGTAGATAGCATTGGCCCTTTGACAATTAGGGTTCAAAGTTGCACACTTTTCCATCAACATATCATTGGTAAGTTTGTGATGAGAAGCTTTGTTGAACTCAAAAAGAAATTTATTCCAAAATGAAACGTCCTTTTGGTCATTTCTGACTCAGTTATCCTAGGAAACGCTAACATAGCACGAGGCTAATAAAGTTTCCACCGCCGCTGTCCAACGAGAATGAGCTCGTATGGGTTCGGGTTCATTTTCCTCGTCGGGTACCTCGATTGTGTTACGTTTTGCAGATCGTTTTCTTTTCTTCAGAACTTTTGTTCGTCGCGTGATGAAGTGGGCTCGGTTGGTGGTGGCATCGATTGTTTTTATTGTGTTTCTTGTGGTGGTGGATTTTGTTGAAGATTTTGAAATTGTTGGTAAAGCAATAGTTGTTGGTATTGCTGATATAGTTGTTTGGGGGTTAATGTAGACATATAGAATTGAGTACCAAACGGAAGATATTGAGAAGATGGCGAGTGTCCGGAAGAAGGTGTCGGAGGGTTAGATGAGGAATTGAGGATGATTGTTGCGACATATTGGGAAGATTTTGGAAAACTTTATCGTTAGGGTGTTGAGACTTTTTTCTTGTAAGTGAAAGTAAATATGTTTAGTGTGTAAAGAAATGAAGGTGGAAAGTAAGTAACTATATGTAAAAATGGTTGTATATTTGGGTTTATATAAAGTGGTAAAATGTATTAGTTTTAGTTTTTTAAAAATTGCAAAAACTAGCCGTTTAGGGCCTCAAACGGTCAAAAAAATTGAAATGGGTGTGCTTTTGGCTAGAGTGACTTAAGTCACTTGGGAAATGGCGTTGGTTTCCACCGGTGTGGTAACATGCATTTGGCGGTGCCATTTGCACCTCCAGGTAGGAATGGCGAGCTCCCAAAGCCATCATTCCCTTCCCTCTAGGGTGGAAACGAGCCGAGCCGAGCCTGAGCCTGCAAGAGCTAAAGCTCGGCTCGTTTATAATATAAAGCTCAAGCTCGGGCTTGAGCTCGTTTCGAGCCTCATATTTTGAGCTCGAGCTCGGCTCGGGCTCCTATAACTTATATAACGTGTTGAATGAAATAAATCTCGAAGGCTCGTTAATCACACCAGGCTCGAGCTCGTTTATATTTTTAAGCTCATTTATATTTTTAAGCTTGTTTATACATGGTTATATGTATAGAAAATATATATGTGTGTATATTTTTAGGGCTCGTTTAAACTCGTGACCCTAACTGATCTTTATATATAAGGCTCGGGCTCGAGCTCGATTATTAAACGAGCCCAAACTTAGGCTCGAACTCGGGCTCGATCTCGTTTAGGCTCGGCTCATTCGAGCTTTTTACCGATCTAAGAAAAAAAACAAAAATGAAAACATTTTCATCGAATTTTTTTTACATGGTATCCGTTGTCGCAACTTACGGATACCTACTAGTTAGTAGGAATCATCCATCCTATACATTAGGGAAGTGATTCGCATACTCCTATTAGTTATTGGGATTTTATGCTTCAATTAGTTGTACAAAACTCACACTGTGCTTTATTTGCTTGTACTGTGAGTGTGTCAATTAATAAATTGAGTGTGCAAATTAGTTCACTATATATTATTGTCAAGTATCATTTCTAGAATGTAAACTCTCTAAAGCATTACATCCTAAAAAGTGATTTTGGTTAGATATTTAGCCTCTTAAGAATAACACTTGCTAATAATTACCGACATGTAATCAACGCCAAACTAGACAAACCACCTATTACCTATACTAGACGATTACTCGTGCATTGGAACGGGATTTTATAGCGGCATAAATATATATATAATGATATTTTGGTTAAGTGTTTTGTGTAACGTTTGCGTAACCAAAGTATCAGTATAACTATTTGCCGCTAAAAAAACCTCGTTGTTATGCACGGGTAATCGTATAGTGATAATATACATATACATATACACATGCACAAATCATATATGAAACCATGTCAATTCAATGTTTCAGTTCATTTCAAAAGTTATCTATTAGCTATACGTGTATATTAAACCATGTAAGCGTTTATGTAAGATTGGAAAGTATATGCATGTAAACAATATTGGAAAGTATCAAACCAGTTGTAACCACCATGTATGTGCTAAACAATATTGGAAAGTATTAAATAATATTGGAAAGTATTTGAAAGTTTTCAAGTGTAGGATATGTATAGAACAAAATTAAAAGATTAAGAGTTTTTTTATCCATACTTTATAAGTAGTTAAGATAAATTTTGCGGTTTACTTAAATATTAATAATATACATGCATCACATACCATCTATAAAATACATATAAAGCATGCATGTATTTTTCCTTAAAACTTAAAAAACTTAAAATTATGAGACGCTTAATCAGGGTCAGATCAAATGAGAAAAATCCTTAAAATAAGAATGATGAGAAATAACTATATTTACACATTAGAGATGCATTAATTTGAATTAGATGCATCCCTAATTTTTTAGATGCATCATAATATATTTGCTACCTAAAAATTATATGCATATATATATATTAGATGCATTTCATCAAGTTAGACGAATCTTATGTATTTTTCGTCCTATGTGGGTCAAATTTGTTGCCATACTACTTTGCATCGTTTTCACTTCAAAATTACTTTCGAAACTAATTGAATAGAGATGCATCTAATTCAAGTCGATGCATCTCAAATATGTGGTTATAGTTATTTCTCATTCTTCTCATTTTAAGTTTTCTTCTTATTGGATCATTACCCATGTTTAATCCCCAAAATACTCTTCCAAACTTAAATTCACATGAAAATTCAAACAATGTTTCCTTAATAAAATAGTTGCCTTAAATTCCCACCCAAAATTTCAAAAAAAAAAAAAAAAAAAAAAAAAAAAAAAAAAAAAAAAAAAAAAAAAAAAAAATTGCATGACAACTTTTTTTTAATATAGTTTC
The DNA here is from genome assembly GCA_021014915.2 of Artemisia tridentata subsp. tridentata. NCBI lineage: Eukaryota > Viridiplantae > Streptophyta > Magnoliopsida > Asterales > Asteraceae > Artemisia > Artemisia tridentata. Next base: position 73,913,158 of record CP139509.1, on the reverse strand, counting down.
TTGAAAAATAAAGAAATAGATTTTTTTTTTTTTTTTTTTTTTTTTTTAATGTAATCCCAACACTAATAATTCATCCACAACTCTAGTATATAAGACATCATATTACAACATTTTTTTTACTATTATGTTAGTTCATAGTTGATGAAAATGAATTAACCACACAACTATAAAAGTTTGACACTATAAAATCTCGTTGTTATGCACGGGTAATTATGTTGCTTTTGTTAAACAAAAATCCATTTTTTTGTGAAAACACACAACCAAAAGAGAGAAAAAATAAATAAATAAACTCATGTTTTAAACCGGTTTAAAAGTTGAAAATGAAAGTCTCTCAGTATTTTCCAATTTCTAACACTATCAAATATCATAGTTGGCATATATAATTGCTATATAGAAGTTGCTTGTGAAGTGTGAACTCATTTTAATACTTGATTCGACCTGAAGCAATTAAATGTAAGCTCTAAGTTTTTATTGGGACACTCACCGTACAATCAATTAAATCATGTTATACTTAAAGTACAACTTTTCAATGCGTACACTGGAGTGTCCCAATAAAAATAGAAGTGTGTCAATCACTTCCCAAATGAAAGTGGTCGAAAACCACATATCTACACCTAAACTTTCACCACCTTTCCTAAGATCAGGCACCCTATTCTTATATAGTGAGATTGGTCTATATAGTTTCACTAAGGGGGTTGGCAATGCATGCGTGAAGGCACGGGATGAGATCCAGTAACGAGTGATGGAAAAAGTAAGTGAATGATGTGGCATAAGGGGATTGGTTGGGAGTGAGTGATGGGATTTTGGGTGAGAGATGGGTTGTCAACCCCCTAACATTACCTAAGAATGACAAAAAATAATTACACAATACTACCTCCGTCCCATAATAAGTGTCCACTTTGATTTTTTTAAGTCTTTCTTATTAAACTTTGACCATAAATATTTTTATTTGTGTTTTATAATACTTGATGAAAAATATATGAATGGATTAGGCTTTAAATGTATTTTCATATGGTATAATTTTCATCAAGTATTATATAACACAAATAAAAATATTTATAGTCAAAGTTGAACAAAAAAGACTCAAAAATGTCAAAATGGACACTTGTTATGAGACGGATGGAGTAGCATTTACTAGCTTAATGCTACTGTTTATCTACAGTAAACTTTTAGAAAACAAAAAAAATGCTCATTAAGTTTATTAGTATATCTATTTCATTTATAAAAAAAAAAAAAAAAAAAAAAAAAAAAAAAAAAAAAAAAAAAAAGTTTATTAGTATATCAGTATCCTTAAAGTTTAACACACTAACAAAATAACCATGGAACCATTAAACTTTATGTTTTAAATCCTTTACATCATTTTTTTAAACATTTTTACTGAAAAAACATATTATTATTAAACTCTATTTAGTAGCTAAAAAATAAATGTTTTTGCACATGTTGCAAAGCTCGAACAAATATACCTCATTATATATATATATATATATATATATAATATATATATATATATATATATATATATATATATATATATATATATATATATATATATTAGGCAAGTGAAAACGAAAAGAAATAGCTAGGAAAATATTTGGTGATATGAAGCAAACACGAATGATGTAGCAATAAAAACAAATCAAACACAACTTCAAATAACTATAAAAAGATCCAAACCATGAAACACAAGAAATACTCCCAGTCGAGACAAATGTTATGGACTAACATATGCATCACTTCTACAATGCTAAATATAAATGAGTTCCGATAAAAACTTTTCAATCCAACAACTCTGCAAGAAACTCTACAATGATTTGGAATCAACCAACAACGATATCTCAAGTGCAGCTTTCTTTAATATCTCTTCATAACAAGAAGCCGTCAAAACCTCATCATGCGCATTTGCCTAATCAACATAGCAATAAAACTATCAACGTACAGGAATTTACATGAAAGGGATATATAAAAAAGGTATGAAAAATATAGTTAGCTAGTTTAAAAGTGTGAAATGGTTTACTTGGGACATTTAAGAAAATAATCTGAAAGGAAAACAATTTACATAGTTTCCAAATCATTTTGTGATCTTGTTTATTTCTAAGAACTTTTCTCTTTCTTTCAGTGCGCAGTATTAAAGTACTCCCCCGTCTCAAAATAATGGTCAACGTTTCCTTTTTGGGATGTCTCAAATTAATTGTCCACTTTCCATATTAAGTACCAAAAAGAGAATTTAATGAGGGAATATTCTATTTGAGTGTTTAAAAATTGTAATGGTCCTACTTTTATTAAACTGTGTGATTTTTGTCTCCTGACAATAATTTTGAGATGGAGGGAGTAACATTATTAAAAATATATATTTGAAGCTACACATATAAGAGCAGAAAATAACTTACCTGAACATGAAATATAAACATGCTTTTGTATTTATCCGAAGATATTTTAATAGAAATGACATTAATTTTGTACTTTTCCATCACAAAGCAAATTCTAGTAATGAGTTGAGACTTCTTGGAAGAGCAAATGGTAATGTACGCATCCACACCGGACATATCTAAGCTAACATTAGGGGAACTCCAAGTTTGAAAGACTGGCGGTGAAAGTCTTGTGAAGCAAAATGGGGCGATCCGAGGACGAGACGCTGTATCCAATTGGGCGGTTGAGGAACTGGCACGGAACTTCTCTAGCTTCCGGTTCTCAAGCTCCTGGATGGTCTCTTCCAATGTCTTGACGTAGGCTATAGCCTCATCAACTATAGTAGTCAAGTGTTCCTGAGATGCAAAAAAAAGTACAAGATAGATTACATATATGGTGATAGCAATTTTAGAAAACTAATTGGAAAAAAATTAATAAGCTAAACCTTAACTCAAAACACGAGATGATTATAACAACTTATAAATCTTAACTTAAAATCAAGATATAATTTAGTTACTAACATACTGAGAAAATAATACTCGTAATCTTTTTAATGTTTCTATCTTTTAAGTAAATTATAGGATGGCCGGGTACATTATAACAATATAAAACATGCTAATAATAATAACTACAACTTTTGCTCAAAAAAAAAAAAAAAAAAAAAAAAAAGCTGCCACTTTTATAGTATGATTTGTAAAAGAACGTTCACATAGCTAGGACTCCATTATGATCATCTTAAAGACAAATTGTATAATATAAAAGTATTAGAACCTTAGGTGATGAATGACAAGGGAGTAAAGCCTGAAGGTCTTGAAACATGATCGTCATCTTCTTCCTCCTTTGTCGTTCTGTCCACAAATGTTTAGAAGGACCACATAATTGCAAATCTTTTATTTCCTTCTTATCTTCAACCCCACTTTCCTTTTTCATGTCGCCATTCGTTGTCACCAAAGTACGCTTGTTTCTCTTCATACCACCCCCAACAGCTACCGGCATCGTCTCTTTGGCGCCACCGTCTGAACCCTCCACGAGTCCCATATCAAGTTGCTTCTCCGAGCTAAATTAACACGTATGCTTGAATTGCAGAATTTGTTACCACATTCAGTTATGCTTGAATAACTGAATTGGATGTGTGATGAAAATGATAAGAATGTGACAAACCATAAAGTCTATTTATAAAGTGGTAGTGACAAAATACTGAAATAACACAAAATAGGCCGTTACGCTAGCTTAAAATAAAATATTCCAAACAGATTTGTTTTTTGTGAAGAGACATCTCATTTCCTACTTTTGCCTAGTGCATGAAGCATGAGGCACAATATAATTTAGTAAGAAAAACCGGGTATCTGCGCGTTGTGGTGACGGATATCATGCAATTAAATCTTTAGCGAGACATGTTTAACAGTTCTATTTTTTAGATACAATAACTTTACGGATGACGACAATTTTAGTTTTGAATAATTTTAAGCAATAACAAGTTAACTCATTTGAAAACCGTAGATTACTACCCACGTGGTGTTGTGGCAAACAGAGGCAGTAGCGGGTATATTATAGAGGTATGAGGTTAAAGTAGGTAACAATATATGACCCGTAGTCGCAAGTTATTTTTAAATACAAACACTATATCGAATTTTAAATTTTATTTACATCATGTTAAGAAAATTTAGTTCTATAAAAATACACGTTATAAGTATTTTTGGGCACTTTTATTAATTGTTAACAATGTTTATTATATTTATCTCACATAGTAATATATACAAGTAATAGGTGCTTATAAAAATAAAGAAAACTTAAATGTTTAAGAAATCATGTGGAGTAACTTTGAAGAGTATAATTATTATCATATGAATATATGTAATAAATATAAAATCATATAATTGGTATTTAACACTTTGCACCTTTGCATTTTTTGCTTTGAAAAATTCGTCCGATTTTTATCAACCATAGTATTTATGGTGAGTTTTATCAAAAAAAAATCTAAAAAGTGTATATGTTGGTTCTCGAGACATGCTTACGATTTAATAATAGTTTTTGAATATTGTAATTTATTAAGCATTTTGAAACTCTATTGATTTAGTAATATCTTTACGTTGAAAATGAGAATACATTTTGTGTTATATTGGTTTGTATAATAAGTTTAATAACTTAGTTTTCATTTAGGGTGTGTTTTAATAATGTAATTATTAAGACGTTGACCAGTCAACCTTTTATATGTGTTAGTGTATTATTGCTTGTACATAGTCCTTAGTGATTTGTAATTGCTTAAATTTTATTTATGGAAATCTTAAAAAAAAAAAAAAAAAAAAAAAAAAAAAAAAAAAAAAACAAAAAAAAAAATGTATATATAATGTCTAGAATGCTTTATATGTTGTATAGATATCAATTAATAAGTTCTTACTATGACAATTGAAGAACGGATTAAAATAATGTTAACTTTTTTTTATCATAATACATTATAGAGAATACAAAATTGCTTAAAATTATTTTAAAATATATTCACTCTGCCATTTTTTTATTTGATAAAAAAGGAAAATTCGATGCAAAAAAATATGAGTTATTTAATTATTTTCTTGTTGTTCATAAAATAATTATTCTTTCCAACAACATAATATTTTAACTAAAATGCCAATATTATTTCACAAGCCAACGATGGAAAGAGGTCAAATAAAACGTGTAGCATTACAAAATTTATTGAATAGACTATTAGCACAAATATTTTTTTTCTAGATTTTATCATATTCTGTGTGTAGTGATGACATGTAAGAGTATACTTATTGCAAATGTAGCATATCAACGACGGGTAATAAAATATCAATTGTAGATAGTAACACATTGATAAAAGTTACAAATTGTATAAATAGCTTGCATAATAGAAAGTTTAATAAGATGGTCTAATAAAGCTTAGTATAATGTGATTTTAAAATAAAGGTCAATCATTTTGTCTTTTTTTCTTTCTTTTCAAAATAAGGTATACATCAACACATATCATTAAACTAGACGAATACCCACGCAAAACGACAATGTTTAGCGTCAAATAGTTATATTTGTGAACTTGTGGTTTGGTGTGCTATTGATACAACACTTACGAGTTTAATTTGTAGTCATTGCGAGAAAATGGTTTATGATTTACATACTCAAAAACTTTTAAGTTTCAAGAAAATATCATGCACGCATTATAAGTTGCATAGATAAATTATTAATAGAATATATTACTCATATGTTTTTATTTATTTCCTATATTATATTGTGATGACAAATAATAATATTTTTCGTAAATGTAACAGGTAAAAATACACAAAGTTTAATAACAAAATCTTATAAACGTCTGTATCATGTGATTCTAAAATAAAGATATTTATTTTGTCTTTTCTTTCTTTCTTTTCCATATAAGGTATGCATCAATGCTATTTATTAAATAAATTACTCATAAAATTTGATTTTCATTTGTTTTATTCTATTTTTTGTTGTAATCACACGTAAAAATATATTTATTGCAAAAGTAACAAATCCCCGATATTCAATATAGATATAACACACTGACGAGCGTTACAAATTTGTATGAAATGATTACATAATGCAAATTAACCAAAAGAATCTTAATAGCATCGGTATAATGTGATTTTGGGATAAAACTTATTGATTTTGTTTTGTTTCACTTCTTCAAATACGTGAATCTTGCTTGGTACACGGACAAACGTTATTGTAAATTTTCAAGTTTGTTATTCTTAATATTTGTATTGTCAATTATTTTAAAAATTATTATTACATGTAAGCATAACTTATAAATGGGAAAGATAAAATAAAACTCAAGTTTACTATGTAAATGATTAAAAGGATTTTGAATAAACAGATGCAAAAAAAAATGTAAAAATTCACATGGGAATAAAAAATCACTAACATATAATTGTAAGAAAATAATATTATATGATAAAAATCGCAACATTTATGCATCAAAATTTGGTAAAAGAACAAAATTAAAAGCTGTCAAGAATAAGTTCAGCGAGATGTTATACTCGCGTGTTGTAGTAGATGATAAAAACATTTTAGTTTAACAACAATATAAAGTTTTCATGTAAGTGTATAAAGAAAAATCAAAATTAATAAATAATTAAATATGTATGACAATTAATTTAATACAATAATATGATTATACATAATTATTAATAATAAATATATATCATTTTACTATCTATACAACTTTATAAAGCATTTATGCTTAAACTTGAAAACTTAAAAAAAATTAAAAATGAGTAAAATATTTTCGTAAACTACCCTTTATTAACACATGATTTTTAAACTTTAATCTTAAATGAAAATTTCTAAAATGACAATGTAAACAAACAATGTAAACTTAAAAATAATAAAAAAAATACAAAAATAAACAGCTAAATGGTTTATAAATTGAATGAAAACTTTTTAATATAAATTGAAACTTTTTAATAAGACATGGTTTTTAATTTCTAAAAACAACTACATGGTTTACTAATTTTGAATGGAAGCTTTTTTATCAAACGAAAATGAATAATTAAAAAAGATAACTAAAAATTGAACTCGTAAGTGTTGCATCAAGAGTTATACCAAAATCACCAGTTCGCAAGTATAATTATTTACCGCTATATATCACCGCTTTGCCCGGATATTCATCTTATATCTTATTATTCAAAATGTTTTTTCATAACAATACTAAAAAGTACTTATGTAAATAAACTTAAAAGTAAAGTGGGTTTTTACTCCCTCTTTTAAAGTCGAGCCTATATAGAAGTAGGATTTTTCTAATATATGTCCTCAAGCACATGTTAAATGATATTTATTAAATACAAACTTTCTTTTTATACCAGAGAATGCATTTAATTCTCATTAATTATAGCTATAAGTTACCATAACTGAATATAAATTAGAATTTAATAATCTCTGACTTTACTTTTATATAAACTCAAACGTGTGTCCTCGGGACACATTTTAGAAAATCCCATAAAAGTAAATATGGTTTAGCTAGTTATCACTTGTCCCCTATAGTTATAGCACTACTCGGGATTTATCTGCAAACTATATTTGTTGAGAATATATTATGTTTTTATTTATTTCCAATTTCGTGTTGTGATGACAGATAAGAATATTTTTTCGTAAATGTAAAAGATCGATGACAGGTAAGAATATACAAAGTTTAATAACAAAATCTAATAAACGTATGTGATTCTAAAATAAAAATGTTGAATTTGTCTTTTCTTTCTTTCTTTTCCATATAAGGTATATATCAATATTGTTTATTAAATATAATTATTCATAAAATTTGATATCCTTTTGTTTTTCTATTTTGTGTTGTGATCACAGGTAAAAATATATTTGTTGCAAAAGTAACAAATCCCCATTTTGTAAGAATATATTCAATATATATAACGCCCTAAACTAAATAGGACTTATAAAATACGCTATAAATTAAAACTTGAATTATATAACATGTTATGACTCAAAAACATACAATATGAACGCATAATCTAAAGTATTATATGAAATTATGTAAGAACCTTATGATATAAATTATGGCACGTTTAAAAGTATAACATATAGGCCGAAATTATTTAAAAACTTGTGCACAACATATTTAAAAATGATAAGTATGAAAATTTGGCTAATTTTGGAAGGTGCTAATCACCCTTTGATCCCCCCCTAAATCACGGCCCAATCCCCCCTAACTCCTCTCATCCATAACCGAGTATTACATGCATATCTTCAAAAAAAAAAAAAAAAAAAAAAAAAAAAAAAAAAAAAAAAAAACCCTAACGTCTTTCTCTCTATCTCATTTGTATGGCAAAAACCAAACCAAACCCTAAAAATTTGTTCTAGTCGACATCAAGGAGAAGAGGAGGAACAATTGCTTGATCATTGTCATTATTCTATTCGTATCATCACAAAGGTAATCAAATACACATCATTATTTTGTCCATTCGAATTGTTGAATAAAAACTTAACCGATCCATACACTATTTTCTTCATTCGATCTTGATCAAGGAAAGGAGAAGTGTTGGTGATTCGTGAGGCCTTGTTCTTTAATCCTATTCGAATTATATAAGAGGTAACCATGTAAACTTTAACCTATAACAATATTTCGGATCAATATATATATATATATATATATATATATATATATATATATATATATATATATATATATATATATATATATATATATATATATATATATATATATATATATATATATATCAATATGTGTTAATATGATTAATTATGTTATTGAAATCGGACCTATGTATGAACAAACTAATCTGTCAGAAAATTGTGCTACCTAAACGAATTTTAGATTGATGATACAAGCATGAATTTTAGAGGTTCTTTGGTCTAAAACTGAATTCAATGAAATAGGGATCAAATAAAAATTGGTTTTATGATTTTTAGAGGTCTAGAAGGCAACCATTTGATTTTTAGAAATTAATATGTCAAAACTGTATTTCGGGTTATGAAAATTCAATCGTGGTTCATGATTTTTAATTTAATATCTATAAGGAATTAAGACTTGAAATTTTGGCAGAATGAAATTTGGTATTTAAGTTACATTGTGAAATTTTTGTATATTTTTCTGAGATGTTTAACCTGGGTGAATAAATACATACTTTCGGGGTGTTCCAGCAGATCCAATTCGGGTAGATGTTGTGGTTGTCGATTTTTAGTTGGTACTTTTACTACTTAATAAAATCTGGAAAAATTATGTAAAATACTCAAGACATATAGGTATATCTGGGTAAAATTATAGAATTTTATGAGCTCGTTTAAGGTGTGTTAAAAATAGCTAAAGTTGGACCTGATTTTAATGTTAATTCTGAAATTAAGTAATTACTTGTTTAAAACACTTATAAGCTAAATTGCTTCACTTTTGGAACCTAAATAAGCTAATGGTCATCTTAAAAGTATTTAACTTATGTTTGGATTAATTTTCATATTAACCTTTAACTTTGGCAAAATTATAATAGTAACCCTAATCTTTGAATAATGATAATATGGAACCCAAATTTTATGAATTAAACACTAAAACTGCTAATTCGGGAAATATGACTTAATTATGACCTAATTGAATGTATGAAACCCTAATTGGAAATTAATTACTTTAAATGATCAATTAAAATGACTTGTGTAATTAGAAACCCTAATCTCACAATTACTTAATTTGGAGACCCTATTTTGACTTGTAAAACTCTAAATTGTGAAATGACATCATTTTATAATTATATTAATATATGAAACTCAATTTCGACATTAATAACTATTTAAACCTTTTTAAATACTATTTACTATTTTTAGAAACCCTAAATTGCTTTTAAACCTAAATATGGAAACTTACTATTTTTGGAAAGTTACTAAATATGGAAACTTACTATTTTTGGAAAGTTACTACCTTGGGAAACTTACTAATTATGAAAACCTGCTAAATATGGAAAGTTACCTAAAATGGAAAGAAAACTAAAATGAAACCTTTATGATTATGAAACTATGAAACTTATAAATAAACTTATGATTAATGTAGATCGGGTGAAGAAGGAGTGATCATCTGCTTCCATTCATCTTATTGCTTTGATTTGTGTGCTTTGATAAGGTACAGATATTCTTTCCCTTTTCAGTAGGGATATTTCTATCGATCCTATGCCTGATATGATTCCCTTATTTGACTCATGACTTTCATTGTATGATTGTCATTCTTATTGATTCATTCTGACATTTATTTAAATGTCTCTGCTATGCTATACTTATGCTTTGCCATGCTTATTGAGTTACTATCTTGTTTCTCTTGCCATGCTAGATTATATTGTTGTATGCTATGATAGATCTGTGCCTGAGCTAACCTAGTTGTGGAGGTACCATGACCATGTCTTTGATGGCACCCTAGGCATGACACTCCCGTAGAGGTGTGATAGATCTACGGCGTTCCCCCTTATGTTATGATTTTGTGTACACTATTGGCCAACTTTATATGTGTGACCAGTCTAGTACTGACATACATACTTATGTTAGGGAGCGTATGGATGCATCCTAGGTTTTATGTTTATATGATTATGGTGACCAGGTGGTGTGTGCCTTACACTCCTTCTCACACTTTTATTACTTAGAGGTCTCCCCTCTTCGTATACTTGTATTGCTTTAGTATGATTTGACGGATTATGTATGTAGTTCCTATGGCACATCCTTATATGAACTTTTCCTTTATTTCATTATTTCTCTTGATTCATTTCTATTCAGTTCTCATGCACTCTTGATTCTTAGTTCTCTTTAAGATTCGTATGACTTTCATGATTATGCTTTTCGTTTTGTATTCTTATTCCTTCGTTGCTTATGCTTATTTACCGTTATGTTATGTTATGTTATATATATCTGTTCACTGGGCTTTTTAAGCTCAGTCGCATGTTTTCTTTTCTTATGCGGCAGGTAATAAGCGGGGCGACGGGCTTGGGAATGAGAGAGCATAGGACTTAGAGACCTATTTATTTATCATTTCGTTGTCCATTGTTTTGGACTTTCATTTCTTTCAGTACTTTGAATATTATCTCTTTACTTGGTTTTGTTTGGTTAACCCACTATGCATTTGGGATTATCTTTTGATACCAGTCTTGATGTTTTGAGACTCGGTTATTTATTTAAAAGACTTCCGCTTGCGTAATGTATGCTTTGTATGACACCATAATGTGATATCTTGGCCTTGACGGGTCGGGGTGTTACAGTTATGGTATCAGAGCAGTGGGTTTGACCTGTAGAACCTTAGAAATGACCTGTGAGGATATTGGGTAGACACTAGGCTTTTCGTTTGACGCGATCTCTTCCTTCATATTTTGATCCTGACGTTTGATTTGTCTTCATTGTTCATTTTGATCCCTACGTTCGGGTTCGTCTGAGCAGAAGAAGTTGTGGGACCAGGTTCCATCTCCTCCATGTGTTGACTGTGAGAAGTTTCATCTGGGTGATCGTGTTATAAGACGTTGGATGCCGGTTTCAGTTGTAGTGTGATTGGACGTCGGACGAAAGAGTGTCCGAAGGTGAATGGTAACAACCGTAAGAATGAGAATGATTGACAGCAATCTGCCGAGGGTCGAGTGTTCGCTCTGACCAGGGACCAGGCTACTTACACATCAAGTACCGTTTCGGGTATTCCTTACTTATGCGATCGTGCTGCGTGGTTTTATTTGATACGAGAACGACATATCCTGTGGTGTCTTTTGCTTTTACTAAGCACATTAAGTCCCCTCTGCATTATTGAATTGCTATTCCTAATTCTATCTCTATGAGAATCTTGTGACTATCCATCACGAGTGTAGATTATCCTGTACGGTTGAGGATGTTTGAAGATCAATTTCATTCTGCTAATCTGATTTCTTTGGGAATGTTCGATTCAATTTCATTCTGGTCATGTAATTGTTGACTGAGCATTGAGATGCTAACAACAGTTATGATTTTGTCATCTCTGACGACTTATGAAACTCAAACTTCGTGCCCAGGTTTCTGACCTGGCATACTATTATGACCACCTTTGCTTTGAAATTCCGTATATTAATCCCTCGCGTTTGTGAAGATATTCCATTTGATGTAACTCGCTCAAGAGTTTTCGATGTTGAATTTCACGATGTATTCCTTGATGGACTACTAAGATTTCCTCTCGAATGTAATTGTTTTGATCGGTTTATTAGAATGTGTTTTGTCACGACTTGAGGTAGGTTGTGATTGCAATAAAGGCATGTGTATATGATGCAAGTATTATGACGTCTGGCCAGCGTGATAATAGTTACATCATATACCTTGAACTTATTGGAGTCATAGAATGTCTTGAGGAGTGCCTGAGGTCAGTGTGTTATTTGAATCAGAACTCTATTCATGTGTAAGCGACGTTTTGCCTATTTCCGAAATCCCTTACGAATGACATACGTTGAATGAAGAGTATTGAAGGACCTACTACTAGGAAGTGGTTTATCCGTCTGTGTGCGTCTCTGTGTTGTGTTTTAGTTTGGTTATGAAGAAGAATGACGGTGGTATGAGGTTGTTCGTGGAATTTTGGAATCTTAGTAGTATGGTGATTAGGACTGATACCGCTATCGACGACTTATCTAATCAACTTTAGGGTGAAGTTTTCTCTATGATCGATTTGTAATCTGATTATGTCCATTTTCATGTGAAGGAGCAAGATGTTCCTAGCATTGATTTGTATCCGTTATAATCTCTATGAGCATTGTGATGCCAATCGTATTGGCTACTGCTTCGACTATTCTTGTGAGCTTGATGAATCATGTATTTCATGAATGCTTGGACAATTGTCATAGTATGACGATTTAGTATATTCAGGGACGAAAGAGAAACACGGGAATCATCCTTGTATTTTGGTGTTGAAAATTTCTACGTCAGAAGAGCTCGATGTAAGTTTCTCGAAGAGTATAATTTTGGTAGGGATGAAGAATAAGTTGGAGAACTTTTGGAAAGTTAAGAGGGATATTTGTTTCTACTTGAGAAGAAGGTCAGCTATGTCCTTAAGTTATACGGAATGATTGCTAGTGATGCATCTATGCAGATAAACCGTGGGAGGTGAACTATCAAGCGCACGACTGGAGATTGGTTATGACGGATGTGAAGAAGCTCAGGAGCAAGGTGGTGGAATTATGATCTATGTAGAAGATTTGAATGAAACGGTTATGCTCGAAGCACCCCGTTCTTTTCGCTCTATACATATTAGTTGTACTATTATGTAGAGACTTTTGGCATAAATTATGACGGGATGGTATGACAACGGATGTGAATGCTTTGATGGCGAAGTGTCTAGCATGTCAACAGATTGGGAGTTAGCATCAGCGTACGAGTGGTTTTCCTCATTTTGGATGTTCGTATGTAGAAGTGGGATTAAAACTGTCAGCAACTTTGTAACAGGATTTACGCGCACATTGGGAAGGACAAAACGATGTGGGTTGTAGTGAATCATTCAACTTGGTGGCACACTTGGAAGATCGGCAGAGATTTATTGCAACAGAAGATTATCCAAGCTCCTTGGCGCACCTGCAGTGATCGTGTCAGAAAAATCGAGTGTTGTTTCACACTTCCAGAAGAAATGCAGAAGACCTTCAAGACCGGCTCGAGATTTTATGGCGACTACTCACTTTCAGATGGATGGACGGACAGAGCAACTATGTTGAAATTGAAGATGTATGGGACGGAGAGTTTGACAAGTGTTTTGGCATGATTGAGTTTGCCTACGGAGGTGTAGAACACCTTTTGGATTGGATTAAGTTGGAGATTTGCTAGTTTAAGGTTCGGGGTTGATTACTGTGATTGGTGGATTGGTTATCCTTGTAGAAGAGAAACCTTGAATGGTGGACTATGAAATTTGTATGTTTCGTACGATGTCCCCGTTGTGGAGAGTTAGACGTTTTGGGCGTATGAAGAAGATCTGGTTCACGATGCGTTAATCCTTTGAGTTGTTGTTTTCCATGCGATTATCTGACCTATTCCGTTATGCTCTCCGATACGTTCTGATCCTCCGTTATGTGCTTAGTTTATTGTCTGTACGACTACGTTAGCTCTTTGATGTGTTTTATTTGTATGATTATTCGACCTATTTTGTTTTGTTTTCTGATGCGTTTCGATACTCCGATTTATACTCTATTGATCGTCGGTACAAATATGCTACCCATCTCATTATGCGTTTCAATACAAATTGATATTTCGAGTTGTACTCGATTGATCATCAGTATAATTATACTATCTATCTCTTATAAAACTCTTGATACATTTGATGATTCGTCACGTGCTTCATTGACCGGTGGTACGTTCCTTAGTTCGATCAGTATCTGTTTGAAATTGATGAGTTCTTCTATAATGATGCACTAGTTCCCTTTTCGTTAAGAATCTGGACTAAGTTGATGAGGTTTTACTCTTTAGTACTACCTTCGTATTGCTTACAAGCATGAATGTTTCATGTATCTCTGTGTGAGATTTAAATCGTTATCCGCTACATTGTTGTTTCGTATTCCTTGGAACGAATTCATTGTGAATTATGAAAGCCTAGGGCTTTTCTGTAACACCCCAACCCGACGAGGGTAAAGATATCACAAAATGGTTTCATATCAGATCAAAACAAAGCATACATTTACAGTAATACGAGAATTCTCAAAGGTTACAAATAAAATACTGAAATTACAAGGTTACAAATGCGAATACAAATTCTAAAATATAATAACTTCTAATCAACCCTAATCCAGAATAACTATCAAGTTTTCTAAGTCCAAGGTACTCTCCACTCATTCCCAGCTTCCTACTAAAACCTGCCGCAGGAAAAGAAATGCGGCTGAGCTTAAAAAGCCCAGTGAACAGATATATATAAACGAAAACGAAAGCAAAAGGAAACGAACATATATGGTATAGTGCAATGGAATAACATAAGGTATAGACAAAGGTACAAAGTAAGAAAGGGAAAGGGGAAGGTTAGTAATCCACCACGAGCCCGAACACAAATCAAATATAGTAACCATGTCTTCATAATCATATAGAGGGGAGACCTCTCAGATAATCAGATAATATGGGGGGTGTCCTCATTCTTCAAATAGAGTAGCTAGCTCCCGAACTTGTGAAAGACATGGATTGCACCCAGCATCAGTCACCTAACAATATATAATATCAAATCATGTTAAGTCCACGAACACGGACACGAACCTAGGATTGCAACCCATACGCCCCCCGAACAATAATATAGGCCATAATAAATAATAAAGCGCGCATAGCAAAATGGGGACGGTGTGAGAAATCACTCACCCACACGTGAGTCATGCCACTGGTGCATCAAATGACACGGCCATGTTACCTTCATGGCTAGGAAACGAACTTGGCTCGGGTATCAAACTGAAGGGTCAAAGGTCCAAATCATAGCAAAGGTTCAAATAGTCAAAGGTTCATGGCAAGGTCATATCCAATATCAAAGTCAAATGAATCCAAACGAACTGATCAAAGGTTCATCATCAACTGGTTCATTTTAAGAAATCTTTATCAAATGGTTTTCATTAAAAGTTTAGTAAAATTCCAAATAAAAGTGGTATCGCATATTTCATAAACATCATTTTAAAATAAGTTTTCCTCAAAACATTTCCATGATATAATTGAAAAGGTTTTCACATCTATTTACCAAAATCAAATGAACCTTCGAAGTATCAAGTGTCTCGAATACTAATATCACAAGGTCACGAACGAATACCAAATGGATCACTATAGAGGCTCAAAGCAAAAGGGTCATATCGAACATCAAAGTCAAAACGAATCAAACAAACGAACCAAAGTGTATGGGAACATAGCAATGGCTTAGGGAATCTTAAAAACGAATCAAGATCAATGAGTAATGAGAGGGAAAACACCCTTACTGAAAAAGGGTAGAATATCTGTACCTTAAACGGTCACGATGCTTTAGTACGAAATCTGAACTTAATTATGTGGCAAGCGATCTACAATAGTTAACGAAATTCCAAGTTAATAACTACCAAACTAACTATTCTTTTAGACTTGAATAATTATGCTTATAGTTTTTGTTATATAATCTAAAAACATTGTTACTAAAATATAAGTATAACTTAGATATATATTAGTTATTAAGCTCCTTATCGAATTTTCAATAAAAGGAATTTCTCAACATGTTTGTTTATGTTCTGAATTTTGATAGAAACATGGTCTTAATATATATATATAATATATATATATATATATATATATATATATATATATATATATATATATATATATATATATATATATATATATATATATATATATATATATATATATATATATATATATATATATATATATCTTAGGTCTTAATATATATATATAATTTTTAACTAGAAGCATGCTCACGTTATGAAGTGTGCCAAAAAAACCCGCTTAGTAATTTTTCTTCTTAAAAAAAAGGAATACATTTACCACTATCAGTAGCCACGTCTTCTGTATCACACCCATTTCGTCAGGTACATGTGTATTAAACCATGCAAGCCCATAACTCATACTATCAAGCATTATATATCGAAACATGTTTATTTATCTCTTTTTCTTTCATTTGATTCATATACTACTGATTCTTACATAATCTCATATTAAGATGATAGTTTTAAAGATTCTGTAGGCTGCATTAAGGTTTGATCGAATAGAATGAAAACAAAATAGTTTCAAAATACATACGACACCTCTTATACATATATGTTCGAAAGATAGTCATGAGTTATTATACGAGATGTAGCGGCAACATGATTTAGATTAGGGCCTATCTTATATCGTATCGTATATAAATTTTATGTATGACAAGTATGTTTAACGAGTGGTACCTTAAGGCTGAAAAGAGGATCGAAAGGAACAAGAACACTTGTATTCGAACACAACCACACACGAATACCCCAAGAGCTGCCACGACTAGAACACCAAGGCTGCTACTCTAGACGCGATCACAGCCTCAGTAGCCTTCGACTCTTTATCTTTGCCAAGAGAAAAAAAAATGCGTCTTGGAACTTTGTTTATTGTTTTCAATCGGTTTAGGGAGAAAGAGTTGAGCAGGACATGTTATACACGAATGAGGTATGATTGATCTCTTCAAACCGTGTTTAGCATAAATGGAATGCAATGTTTATTGTTTTGGTATTAGACAAGGAATTATAGTATACGTATCTTCTCATATGAAGGGATTATATATTCACAAATGATATGGTCTTATCTTGTTAAACATGTGGAATATGGACAAAAGGAATGCATCGATTTAGTCAAAACTGTTGTGGATAGAAAAGGAAATGTCGTTTCTGCATATTAGGCAAGAGTGTGATACATATCTTCTAAAGGTTATATCATGATTTGGTCTCATCTTCCTACTAAACATGTGGAGTAATTAATAAAAGAAAAAAATGTTGTGTATTATTATTAAGGTAAGAGTGGTTGTGTATATCCTCTAAAATGGTGATGATATTACACGACGCGTAGCAAATCTCAACAAAACGTGGGGAGTGTTCAACAAAAGAATGTGTGTCATTTAATATAAGGTTACGATAAGGATTAAGAAACGTATAAAGTTATTTAGTTTAGGTTAAATATTAATAACTTGTATTTATTTCATAACATATAGTATTTATTTTACTTATTCATTATTTAAGCTTTAGAGTATAGTTAATATACGTTCATCAAAAGTTCAAAATTTAAGGGTATTTTAGGTATTTTACGCGTTCAAAATTTTTGGGTTTTACAGATATAGTTCAATTTTCAATGATTTTGATCAGGTTGGCGAGGTATCTCATCGCTTGGCGCTACCTCCCCAATTATCGCATGTGCATGACGTTTTTCATGTGTCACTTCTTCGTGGGTATAATTATCATCCGCTCCATGTTGTGTCTTGCCCGTTCGATCAGATTCGGAAAGATCTTTCGTATAGTGAAGAACTTGAGGCCGTTTTAGAGCGTCAGGAAAGAGTCATGAGAACTAAAACCATTCCATTCGTAAAGATTCTTTGGAAGAATCATCCTGAGAGCGAGGCTACTTGGGAGACCGAAGAATCGATACGATCCAGTTATCCACATTTCTCTTTTTGACTTGGTACGTATTCATTTTGATATCGCTTTCGATTTCGTATTTCTTTTTCGATTTTGTATTTCAATTTCGCGGACGAAATTTTCTTTTTAGGAGGGAAGAATTATAACGCCCTAAACTAAATACGACTTATAAAATACGCTATAAATTAAAACTTGAGTTATATAACATGTTATGACTCAAAAACATACAATATGAACACATAATCTAAAGTATTATATGAAATTATGTAAGAACCTTATGATATAAATTATGGCACGTTTAAAAGTATAACATATAGGCCAAAATTATTTAAAAACTTGTGCACAACATATTTATAAATGATAAGTATGAAAATTTGGCTAATTTTGGAAGGTGCTAACCACCCTTTGATCCCCCCCTAAATCACGGCCCAAACCCCCCTAACTCCTCTCATCCATAACCGAGTATTACATGCAAATCTTCAACAACAAAAAAACCCTAACTTCTTTCTCTCTATCTCATTTGTACGGCAAAAACCAAACAAAACCCTAAAAATTTGTTCTAGTCGACATCAAGGAGAAGAGGAGGAACAATTGCTTGATCATTGTCATTATTCTATTCGTATCATCACAAAGGTAATCAAATACACATCATTATTTTTTCCATTCGAATTGTTGAATAAAAACTTAACCGATCCATACTTTATTTTCTTCATTCGATCTTGATCAAGGAAAGGAGAAGTGTTGGTGATTCGTGAGGCCTTGTTCTTTAATCCCATTCGAATTATATAAGAGGTAACCATGTAAACTTTAACTTATAACAATATTTCGGATCAATATATATATCAATATGTGTTAATATGATTAATTATGTTATTGAAATCGGACCTATGTATGAACAAACTAATCTGTCAGAAAACTGTGCTACCTAAGCGAATTTTAGATTGATGATACAAGCATGAATTTTAGTGGTTCTTTGGTCTAAAACAGAATTCAATGAAATAGGGATCAAATAAAATTGGTTTGATGATTTTTAGAGGTCTAGAAGGAAACCATTTGATTTTTAGAAATTCATATGTCAAAACTGTATTTCGGGTTATGAAAATTCAATCGTGGTTCTTGATTTTTATTTTAATATCTATAACGAATTAAAACTTAAAATTTTAGCAGAATGAAATTTGGTATTTGAGTTACGTTGTGTAATTTTTATAGATTTTTCTGAGATGTTTAACCAGGGTGAATAAATACATACTTTCGGGGTGTTCCAGCAGATCCAATTCGGGTAGATGTTGTGGTTGTCGATTTTTAGTTGGTACTTGTACTACTTAATAAAATCTGGAAAAATTATGTAAAATACTCAAGACATATAGGTATATCTGGGTAAAATTATAGAATTTTATGAGCTCGTTTAAGGTGTGTTAAAAATAGCTAAAGTTGGACCTGATTTTAATGTTAATTCTGAAATTAAGTAATTACTTGTTTAAAACACTTATAAGCTAAATTGCTTCACTTTTGGAACCTAAATAAGCTAATGGTCATCTTAAAAGTATTTAACTTATGTTTGGATTAATTTTCATATTAACCTTTAACTTTGGCAAAATTACAATAGTAACCCTAATCTTTGAATAATGATAATATGGAACCCAAATTATATGAATTAAACACTAAAACTGCTAATTCGGGAAATATGACTTAATTATGACCTAATTGAATGTATGAAACCCTAATTGGAAATTAATTACTTTAAATGATCAATTAAAATGACTTGTGTAATTAGAAACCCTAATCTCACATTTACTTAATTTGGAAACCCTATTTTGACTTGTAAAGCTCTAAATTGTGAAATGACATCATTTTATAATTATATTAATATATGAAACTCAATTTCGACATTAATAACTATTTAAACCTTTTTAAATACTATTTACTATTTTTAGAAACCCTAAATTGCTTTTAAACCTAAATATGGAAACTTACTATTTTTGGAAAGTTACTAAATATGGAAACTTACTATTTTTGGAAAGTTACTACCTCGAGAAAGTTACTAATTATGGAAACCTGCTAAATATGAAAAATTACCTAAAATGAAAAAAAAAAACTAAAATGACACCTTTATGATTATGAAACTATGAAACTTATAAATAAACTTATGATTAATGTAGATCGGGTGAAGAATGAGTGATCATCTGCTTCCATTCATCTTATTGCTTTGATTTGTGTGCTTTGATAAGGTACATATATTCTTTCCCTTTTCAGTAGGGATATTTCTATCGATCCTATGCCTGATATGATTCCCTTATTTGACTCATGACTTTCATTGTATGATTGTCATTCTTATTGATTCATTCTGACATTTATTTAAATGTCTCTGCTATGCTATGCTTATGTTTTGCCATGCTTATTGAGTTACTATCTTGTTTCTCTTGCCATGCTAGATTATATTTGTTGTATGCTATGATAGATCTGTGCCTGAGCTAACCTAGTTGTGGAGGTACCATGACCATGTCTTGGATGGCACCCTAGGCATGACACTCCCGTAGAGGTGTGATAGATCTACGGCGTTCCCCCTTATGTTATGATTTTGTGTACACTATTGGCCAACTTTATATGTGTGACCAGTCTAGTACTGACATACATACTTATGTTAGGGAGCGTATGGATGCATCCTAGGTTTTATGTTTATATGATTATGGTGACCAGGTGGTGTGTGCCTTACACTCCTTCTCACACTTTTATTACTTAGAGGTCTCCCCTCTTCGTATACTTGTATTGCTTTAGTATGATTTGACGGATTATGTATGTAGTTCCTATGGCACATCCTTATATGAACTTTTCCTTTATTTCATTATTTCTCTTGATTCATTTCTATTCAGTTCTCATGCACTCTTGATTCTTAGTTCTTTTTAAGATTCGTATGACTTTCATGATTATGCTTTTCGTTTTGTATTCTTATTCCTTCGTTGGTTATGCTTATTTACCGTTATGTTATGTTATGTTATATATATCTGTTCACTGGGCTTTTTAAGCTCAGCCGCATGTTTTCTTTTCTTATGCGGCAGGTAATAAGCGGGGCGACGGGCTTGGGAATGAGAGAGCATAGGACTTAGAGACATATTTATTTATCATTTCGTTGTCCATTGTTTCGGACTTTCATTTCTTTCAGTACTTTGAATATTATCTCTTTACTTGGTTTTGTTTGGTTAACCCACTATGCATTTTGGATTATCTTTTGATACCAGTCTTGATGTTTTGAGACTCGGTTATTTATTTAAAAGACTTGCGCTTGCGTAATGTATGCTTTGTATGACACCATAATGTGATATCTTGGCCTTGACGGGTCAGGGTGTTACAATATAGATATAACACACTGACTAGCATAACAAATTTGTATGAAATGATTACATAATGCAAATTCAACAAAAGAATCTTATGGCATCGGTATAATGTGATTTTGGGATAAAACTTGTTGATTTTGTTTTGTTTCTAATCTTCAAATATGTGAATCTTGCTTGGTACTCGGTCAAATGTTAATGTAAATTTTCATGTTTACTATTCATAATATTTGTATTGTCGATTATTTTAAAAAGTTATTATTACATGTACGCATAACTTATAAACGGGAAAAATAAAATAAAATTCAAGTTTACTATGTAAATGATCAGGGCTGTCCTGTGAATTCTGAAGGCCTATGCAATATTTACATTACGGGCCCTTTTGAAAACGAAAATAATTCAGACGTATAAAAGAAATATATGTTACAAAAGAATAATTAAAATTAAAATATGTAGAAGCAACAGCTCTCAAATAATGCGACATTTCTTTAAAAAGAATACGTAAAGTAACTCTGCTATATATGTAACATATATCATCATTTATTCATAAAGTGTTTTTCTTTTTTAAATGTTTTCAAACAGAGGTTGAAAATGCTAACTTTATAAACTCTTTATACTTATTTAAAAATAAAAGTTTAAAAGTTGGACATTTGTGTAAAATCTGAAAACCCTAGGGGGCAATATGTAGATAACCGAAATAGTCATCTTTCTCACCCTGTTAAACAATTCAGATTCAGACAACGACAGCCCCTGCGTATACCCCATTTTTCTAATATTACTTGCTTCTAATCGACATTTTATGTGAAATTTAATTATCTTTACGTTTCTGAACACGTTATTACCGACTTTTTGCTAGCAATCTAATAAAACCGGGCCAAATGTCCAAAATCGTGGTGCTCCTAAGAAATTGGGGCCCTGTGCCATCGATCATCCCTCACATGCTAAATCCGGCCCTGTAAATGATTAAAAGGATGTTTGAATAAACATATACCAAAAAATATGTAAACATTCACACGGGAATAAAAAATCACTAACATGTAATTGTAAGAAAACAATATTATATGATAAAAGTTTCAACATTTTATGCATCAAAACTTGGTAAAAGAAAAAGGGTTAATAGATAAAGAAGTTACTAAAGTTTGGGAAAATGTTCGCCTAAGTTACTATAGTTTAAAACGTTACAAACAAGTTACTCAAGTTCACGGGTTTATCAATTAGGTTACTAAAGTTTCAAAAATGTTACACTAGGGCTACTCCCAAGGTGGGCAACCGATTGATAGCCGGTATCCCAGCCTGAAACATATTCCACCTCAAAGAAGTTACTAAAGTTTGATAAAAAGTTAGCCTAAGTTACTAAAGTTTCAAAACTATCATCTAAGTTACTCAAGTTCACGTGTTTTATTTTTTGTAAAAGTCGGTTTTGCAATAACTACGATACATAATAAAATAGGGTAAATCCATAGATGTACTAACTGAAATGATTCATTATACATAACCAACTAACGAAAATACCATTATAAACAAAGAAAATTTGCACGTTTGGTCCTTTTTGTTGCAGAATCTTGCAGCGTCTTTCCTTTTGGCCAAAGGGCGTTTGTAATTATTCTCAAAAATTTTGGTTAATATGTTTTCATCCGCTATTTATCCGTTTTATATGCTTGCATACGTTTTATACGTTTTCGACGTTTTTATACGTTTGTGTACATTTTTATATGTTTTTATACGTTTGAGTATGTTTTTATACGTTTTTATACGTTTTTGTACGTTTTTTCCACGTTTTTATGCATTTTTTTTACGTTTTTATACGTTTTGTGCGTTTTCTTACGTTTTTATGTGTTTTTTTTTACATATTGTACGTTTCCATAAGTTTTTATCCGTTTGTACAAGGAACTGAAAGATAGTGCACCCGTCTCTTATCACAACAAACCCACTATCCCCCAAATTGATGGCATGAAGATCCTTGCCTATAAGGGAATATAATCCAGAATTAGACATTAGTGAATAGGAATACAAACCCATTATCCGTTTTAACTATAGTAACTTAAGTGAACATTGCCCCAAACTTTAGTAACTTATGTGAACATTTTCTCAAACTTTAGTGACTTATTTTTCTATTAACCCATAACACATCAGTGTCACGTAGGAATTTAACCGGTAGTAAAGGGTTAAAACTAAGACAGTAACTTGTGTAACCGGTGAGAAAAAGTTGAGTAACTTGTTTGTAACGTTTCAAACTATAGTAACTTAGCCGAACATTTTCCCAAACTTTAGTAACTTATTTGTGTATTAACCTTGGTAAAAGAAAAACAAAGTTGTCAAGAATAAGTTTAGCGAGATGCTATACCCACGCGTTGCAGCAGATGCAAAAACATTTTTATTTTAACAATAATATAAAGTTTTCATGTAAAATAATAAATATATATCATTTTACTATCTATACGACTTATAGAGCATATATGCTTAATCATAAAAACTTTAAAAAAATTAAAAAATGAGTAAAGTATTTTCCAAAAAAACACCCCTTATTAATACCTCTTAATGCTTTTTAAACTTTAATCTTAAATGACAACTTCTAAAATGGCAATTTAAACAAACGATGTAAACTTCATAATAAATAAATAAATAAATAAATAACATGGTTTATAAATTGAATGAAAACTTTTTTAAAAGACACGGTTTTTTATTTCTAAGGAGAGCTACATGGTTTACCAATTTTGAATGGAAGCTTTTCTATCAAACAAAAACGAATAATTAAAAAAAGATAACTGCAAACTGAAACCGTAAGTGTTGCATCAAGAGTTACACCAAAATCACAAGTTCACAAGTATAATTTATTTGCTGCTATATTACGTCGCTTTGCACGGGTATTGTCTTATATTTTATTATTCAAAATGGCTTTCATAACATTACTAAAAAATAATGATGTCAAGAAACTTAAAAGTAGAGTAGGTTTTTACTCCCTCTTTTAAAGTCGAGCCTATATAAAAGTAAATATGGTCTAGCTAGTTATCACTTCTCCCCTATAGTTATAGCAGGATTGGGGAATTATCTGCAAACTATATTTGATGAGAATATATTATGTTTTTATTTATTTCCGATTTCATGTTGTGATGACAGGTAAGTATATTTTAGATGACAGATAAGTATATTTTATCATAAATGTAACATATCGATGACATGTAAGAATATACAAAGTTTAAGACCATGTGTAATGGGAGTGGAAACCCCTGTTTTTGCATCTTCAGCGCCCCTATAACGCCCCACCACCATTACCAACCGGCGTGGAGATCCAAAAAAAACCGACGGGGCTTGGAGATCTCCGCGCCCGCGCCCCTGTTGACCACCATTTAATTCTTTGACTCTCGTAGCTGATTTAGGGAAATAAAGAATTACTAGAACCCTTTTTTATCTCAAATGGTTTCGGGGGGTGGTTTGTTGAAGGAGGAGGAGTAGGTGGCTGTGGTCCAGATGGTTTCGGAACAGGAGCTTGTGCTTCGGTTGATGTCTGTGGCGGTGGTGGTTGTGGTGGAGTTGAAGCTGATGCTCTGGAGGTCGTCGGTGATGCCTTCGGTTGTCCATGGTGGCTCCATTGCCGGAAAATGTGGAGAGAAATGATGGGGTGTTTGGGGTTTGGAAATATGTTACGTTTATAGTTAGGTTTGATATGATGATAGTATAATTTTGGTGATTAAAAAAAAGAAAAAAAGAAAAGACAACCAGTGCCACGTGTCGCACCATGCCCTATCTACCATTACACCACTTTTCCTTCCAAGCCCCATGATGGCCCACAATGCCACATGTCAAACCATGCCCCATCCTTCTTACACTACCATTACACATGGTCTAATAGCAAAATCTGATGAACGTCGATATAATGTGATTCTAAAATAAAGATATTGAATTTGTCTTTTCTTTCTTTCTTTTCCATATATAAGGTATATATCAATATTGTTTATTAAATATAATTATTCATAAAATTTGATATCCTTTTGTTTTATTCTATTTTGTGCTGTGATCACAGATAACAAAAAATTTATTGCAAAAGTAACTTTGAAAAACTAGAATGGGGTTGAATAATTTTACCAATTTATCGTTTTAAAATTATGTTTTCGGAAACTTTAGATTCTAGTTTATGTGAGATCAATCGACAACAACATGAACACTCAACACAATGAACAATATCAACTAATAACTATGAAATAATGAAAGTAAAGTAAACCTAAAGAGTTAGATAATATGACACCGTGATTTATTGTGGTTCGGTAACGAAGTTCTTCTTCGTCCTTCTTGTCACACCCCAAAAATGGCGCAGCAGAATGGCATTTACGGGGTATGACCTCATAGTCAAGAACACAAGGTGTCGCAATAGAGAAATACTAAATGTATAACATAAGACAGATAATAGTCGCAAACTCCCACAACTGGGATAAGTACAAAGATCCAAAATAAACATAAGTCTCAGAGTTAAACAACATCACTAGGGAATATCCAAATGCAACTTCACGAGATATAACCCGGAAGGGTCTTGTTTTAAGTCTTGCTAAGCCAGGCCAATACTCAACCTTCTAGTGTAACTTCAGTCTTAGCACCTGAAAATGGATACTCGAAAATGTCAACATAAAGTTGGTGAGCTCGTAGGTTTAAAAGTAAGACCATTGAGCTGTGAATAATATAGCGTAGGACAATAGTGCACATGAATACCAATTACAAGCATGTTATCCAAACAGTAGTAGTGTCGCGCCAACTGAACCTATTGTGTTTGATGTGTTACGTGTGTGTACAAGTTATAAATTTATAAGGGGTGAATTACCGAATCTATAAATAACACATACGAGCAAGTGAACTCGTCCGTTGTAGAAAGATTATGATGGTAAGTCGGGATCGTTCGCAGGATTTGTGAGTGAATCGAGTTGTAAGTATAAAAGCTACTAAAAGTAAATCTAAAAAACAAGCAATAATGATAATATGATAATTCAAATGATTAAAACTACGCTTGCTTAGACTAGTATACTACTCTAGATAAGCATGATTGTGATAACTTTTGTTAACATGTTGGCTATGATAATTAGTTGCTGAACTAATCTATTGTTCTTACAAGTTAAACTTTCGTCAAGATTTTAGTTTATAAAAACAAGCATTAAGTTTAACCCAATCAATTCAAGATTAATTCAAGTTTCATAAGTTTGGATTAACAAACTTAAACACAAAAATAATCTTTTGTTTTATTAAATAAGCTTAGGAAATGGTCAATACAAAAGGTTACCGATCATAGACAAAAAGGTTACAATTGATTGTAAACTACTAATCTTTCGACCTATGAGATGGTTTTCAATCAATCCAATTTGATAGACAAAAGCATTCTTATTACAACCACAGTTAAGTTTCTTTGTTTAACCAAGAATATTGGGTAAAAACAATCATTCATAGACAAATGATTATAACTAGTTGAATAACAATAAACCTTTCGACCTTTAGAATTACTAACAACTAGTCAAACTTGATTAACAAATGTCACTATGAAACTTAAGCACAATTGGATCTTAGAATTAACTTGAAATTGAATTAAAACATGTTATCACAATCATACACAAATCATTAAGTAATATACATCATCTAAGCAAGTGCACAAAGGCACTAGCCACTCATAGCAAGCATGAACATAAACTCAGAATTTTGAACATTAGAAATCATGATTAAAAGTCTTACAATGATTGGAATGAGATTACAAATGATAAGGTAATGATACCCAAAGTATTGGTGTTGACTTCTTGAAGTTTTGACTTCTAAATGTTGACTTCTTGGACTTCTAAAGTTTCCCGGACTTCTAAGGACGAATTTGAGAGCTTTTGAGAGTGGTTTATGATTAGAGAGAGTTGTTGTCTTAATTGTTGTTGAATTGTTCTCAAAAGGCTCTATTTATACTCATCTCAAGGCCTAGGGTGTTAAATGCTGCAACTTGGCTTCCAAGCAGAGTAGAAGGACCTAGAATACACATGAGAAGAGTCTAGAATCGTTGGTAGCAAGATACAATGCTTAGTGATGAAGTTTGGCCATACAGGCACTCTCCAACCGATCGGTATTACGTCCATCCGATCGGTTGGCCTCTAGATGCAGCCTCCATCCGATTCGGTTGCGGGCTACGTCCGATCGGATGGAGATGACCTGTAGAGTCAATCTTGGACTTTTGTTTTCTGCTTGTATCTTTCTCATAGCTCTATGTTCTTTGTCCAAAATTGATCTTTTCTTTGTCTTAGAACTTGGAGTAATGAATACTTGAATCTTCATTCTATGAAATGCCTTTTCGGAGTGGATCTTGACATGGGAATCTTCGTACAATCGTAAATCCTTGTTTCCTTCATCAATCTTTCACTTTTTCTTCCTTTTTCCTGTACTTGGCTACATATACTTTGCAAACATACTTTGGTGCGATTAAGTAACAAAAGCATATAAATATAACCAAATAATATATACAAAAGCACGAATAACGCTACTAAAAACATGCACAATTTGAGCGTTATCAAATTTCCCCACACTTAAACTTTACTTGCGCTCAAGCAAATCTAGAAGTAAAAATAATTATCCACATGGTACTCGAAATATGTTTAGGAAAAATGTGATGCAAATCTATCAAGTACAAGTACAAGTTAAATCCATCATTTTAAGCTTTTCTAATTGAAGCATTGAGATATTTGACAATACCCAATTGATTTTCTTGCTTGATGAACATTACTAATCACCTCACGAAAAAAAATGAAATATAATTCACTCAAAACACTCATTTATATGGTTGGTGGAGTATATAAGAGAAATCCCACTCATTGCTCAGTCATGATCTAAATATTACCATAGGCTTGTACAAGAAACAAAACTACACTGATATGGCGTGAGCACCAAGTATACATATCAAAGAGGTCTTTTATTCGGGTTTAAGGCTTCAAGGGTTATATCATACTTACGTGCAAATATCTTATGCAAAACATAATAGATCGCTGGCGCGAATTCTTGCATTACCAAACAACGGATGGTCACAAAGGATAACCTTAGATCGCTGGCGCGTTATCTAATTCCTCAAGAACTCGGATAGTCACTATATGTCAATACACTTGATAATTTCACAAAGCCAAAAGGTAAGGATAAGACATGGGATATGTTTAGAAAGGTTAATAATAAATAATATACAAAATAGTCAAAGTCTACTAACCAAATGTTGCTAGCTATTTTGAACCACTATCATGCAATCTTGAGAAACTCCATACTTGATCGATCAATACATTATTCCATAGCTCATTGGCAATTCTTGTCACCTTATAGTTGCGATGACTTATTCTCTTTTCTTTTTTTTTTGAACATAAACTTCACTTGTCATCTTGTAGTTGTGATGACTAATCCTTCACTTTGCTTTAATCACTGCTTTTGGAGTTTACAACTTTCTTCGTACTTTCATGATTTTCCACTTAACATCCATCTTGCCATATAGCTAGCAACCAACCATGACTTGACTAAGGGTAAGGCTAGGCTAAAAAGTGTACACTACTAGAAAAAGGTCTATCCTTGACTCGCATTTTATGACGCACACTAAAAGATGACGCGCAAATAGCAGAGTCATAAAATAAGAGTCATAACGAGTAAATTTTTTATTGGGGATGACTCATTTTCAAAAGCGTCATAACATAGGGTCATAATCAGTTAAAATTTAGCCTGCTAGATGACGCTTGTTTTGCTTCGTCATAAACAGGGGTCATCTATGTTTTTTTTAGCATCTGATTGTTTAATTTTTGGCAAAAAACACTTCCCACTCTCAAGTCCCTACAACTAATAAAACCCTACCTATCATCTTCTCTTCTTCATTATCACTTAAACTCACATACTCTCTCTCTCTTTCTTCTCTGCGCCGCCAACTGCCACCACCCAAGACACCATCACCGCCACCCGAACAAGCACACCACCACCAAAACACTCACCACCATCTCCCCTTCCATTTGACGTGACTCACGCACTCAAACACCACCTCACCGTCACTCTAGCACCACAACGCGCCACTAAAAACCTTGCTCATCACCTTGTATCATCACCACTCGTGTAGATCTAAGAAAGAAGGTAGGAAATATGCTATGTATGCGAGAGTTGACTCGGTATGGGCTTATTTGATCTTGATGTTCTTGATGTTGTTCCGTTTTTGTTGTTATTAGGTTATTATTATGATTTTGTTGTCGTGAAAGTGATGGACCAAGAGTCCCTTTCGATTGATAAATTGTTGGGTTTACAAACTTTTCTATTATTGAAATATGCTAATGTGTTTACATTTTTTCATGTTATGGCGGAACTTTCAGTGGTGAAGTTATTTAATGCTGTAAGTAACTGACTTATGAATTGGATACTGAGTTTCAATGTTTCTGTCACAGCTATGAGCTACATTTTTTGGAATCAAGCTTATTTTTGTTGGTTGTTTATAGGTTAGCAAGGCACAAAGTTCGCAGAAAGGTTTGAATCCATTAAGATCTAAAGATGCTAAAGGTATGCATAACTACATAACATAGTCTCCCTCCCGTTAACTTCTATTTATATGGAATGAAACTTAGGTTTCTGTCTCTGTTGTTCAGTGTAATTTGCTCATGAAGTAGTAAAATAGTATGCTTGTATAAGTTGCTATGAAACTTGAGATGTGGCTTTGGTCGTATATGCTTGCTATGGGTTGTAACTCATGCAAGCGTTAACTGTTGTTTCTTTTATAGGGGTAGTTAGAAGTGTTCTATAAAGAGTTACAAATATAGTATGTCAAGTAGGCTAAAAATGTATATTGAAAGATGACGCTGTTTTTTTTCATGAACTTCTAAAAAAAAGATATATCTCAAAAGATGTTAAAAAGCATTCTAATGTGGACCGTCTGTTAATTCAGTGGTAACCTATATGATCTTTTTTAACTGTTACCTTTTCCCATGCCTGTTTATAAGTCCTGAACTTTGTTATGCATTGTCTAACAAAGTAATTCTAATTTCATTGCTTGGATTCTTTGCAACTATATGTTAAGAGGTCACAATAAAGGCCGGTTGAGTAACGGGTCAAATTGAGTTTTGGTTGAAACAGTTAATTTTAAGTACAAGTCAAAGGGAGTCGGGTTGGTGAGCCGTTGGCATTTAGCGTGTGTATCTCTCAAAATTTCTTATAGAAAAGAGCTAAAGACAGTAAAACTACAATTATTATCTAAATCTTCGAGATAAAAAATTTCAGAACTTGTCTACAATAATTATCTAAATCTTCGAGATTAATAATTTCAAAGGTTCTATGCATTCAATACATACCTAGTGCAACTTCAATCCATTTGACCGTTCTTTCAGCTAATATATACAGCTGAACACTTGAACCATTTGACCTCTTTACCGAGATTGACACTTTCATAGTTTGATGGAAAAAGATTGTATATAGTAACTTCTAAAGATAATTGATGTATGTTCTATGACTTTTCAGTGATTCAGAAACGGAGGAAAGAAGCATTCTTTTCTGAGCTGGGCAAAGGTCCATCAGCATCAGACGCTAAGGTGATGCTTATTTATTTCTCACTGTATATATTTCAATTTGTGTGATTGCTTACACCCATCTTTTATTTGCGTTACAGGTTGGAAGTGCAGGCGATGGAGAAGGTCCTGCTTGGGCTCCTTTACGTGATAACTATATGCTTACAACGTCTAAGTTAAAGGATTGGGATAAGGCAGCTGTAAGAGAAACTGAAACTCCCACGTCTATATGCTTACAACGTCTAAGTTAAAGGATTGGGAGAAGGTCCTGCTTGGGCTCCTTTACGTGAAACTCCCACGTCTGCAGGTAATTAAGAAGCCTTAACTTTAAGTGGTAGTTCAAAGTAATTATGTGGACATCATAGCAAGTTGTTATTAGATTGGTCTGATACATTGTTGCACAGTCTCAATTCAAAATATTAGCAGGCAACTAAAAGCAAGGCATAAAAGCCATATCAAAACCATTCAAGCCAGAAGAAGCGTCGGCGGCGAAATTATTCAATGCAAGTCTTGAATGCCATTTTTATATTGTGCAATTTAAAAACTTATTGTAATTCTCATTTAGTTTATACGAATCCAGATATTGTATAATAGTTAAAAGAAAATTGCGATGATAAACTCAATGACTGAAACCGTCTTTCCTATTGCATATGGTTTGAAGTAGCAATTTGAACATACTGCTCTTTTGTGTGCATCATATGTATAACTATGACTTAAGACTCTGATTTGTATGGTTGTAGGTACCTGTTGTGGTGGTAAAGAGGTCGTTGAGACAGAACATGGTAAAAGTGCAATAACATTCTATGCCAACTTTTTCATAGCAGGTATGTAATCTAATCATTGCTCTACAGGTATGTAATCTAATCATAGCAGGTATGTAAATACTTCTATTCTCTTACATATCTTATCGAAGTTACTGTTCTAAAGAACGAATTTCCTATTTGATGCAAGCTCATTTGTCATTCTGTACATAGTAATGGTCATATCAAAGGTTAGTTCTGTATAATAAACGGAACATATAAAATCTGTTTTCAGAAAAATATTGATTAGGATAGTGCAGAAATGTGGCTGTATCTAACTTCTTCGCCTTTTCCTTTCAGTTGTATATTATTAGGAATGATAGCCTCTCATAGTGTATAGGTACCTGATTTATAAATTTAATTTAATTGCAGTTGTTGATGGATAGCGTGTTATAGTCAGTGTCGTACTTGATTGAATTTGTTTGATGTGCTATTGAATCGTGTAAGTAACCGGGAACCAAGGTGTTGCTGAAATGTTTGCGTCTGTAGTTTTGTTGTAAATCGTGTGAAACTAGAAAAATAGTGTCGTGTACTTTAATTTATAAGAAGTATGAATTTAGTCGTGTGAACCTAGAAGAATAGTGTAGTGTTGTTTGTGCGGTTTTGGATGATTGAATTTGTTCGAAATCTGTCGGTTAGTGTATGTGTATGTATATCAGACTGATCTGTTGATACCATTGCTTAAGTGTCTATTGTTTGTGTACAAAATGTATGGCTTTATAGCATTTTTCGATTGATAGCTTGTTAAAGTCGTTTGGTTTTAGAATTGATTGAATTTGTCCCAGGCTAGTAAAATGTATTGATTTTCATGGCACGTGTGATTACGTTCTTAATTTTGGTGTTAGAGTTAAGAGAATTTGTTGGATGTGTCGATTTCTTAGTCATTAGCTAAGTATCTATGTTTCCGTATATGTACTGTGGCTAGTAAACGATGCATTTGACCTGCAACTTGATAAAATGAACCCTTTTCATGTGACGTATGTGCTTAAAAAGTCTGTAGTTTTAAATCAGTTACTGGGATGGATATAGGATTTGGGTAATGATTGTATGTTATTTGTACTTCTTTACATATACTGGAAGATGTTATCATAAGATATACAGTTAGCGTCATAGGCAGTCATTTGCTGCTAGTTTTTTTTATGGTTCTAGCCATGTTACAGCGAGCGACATTCTTTTATCAGTTACTGATGTGAATTGGTGATTGTCTTGCAGAAAAATCGAGCCATTGACGAGGCTCCTTTAGACAAACGACGAAAACTAGGCACTGGTAGGATTATGGCCTTAACAACCTCAAGTCGAGGCAGACAGGCTCTTGCCCCTGTGACTACTAATCAAAAGGAAGGCGCTGCAGCACCTTCTGAAGCTCAGGTTCCTGAAGATGAAAATATCGAGTTTACAAAGGAGGAAGTGGATGCACTATTAAATGAGAAGTTTAAGGGAGGGAAGTTTGATTCAAAGGTATAGCTCGTGTTATGTCATACTATTCTGAGATCATGAACAGAACTGTGGTATTACTATGTTTTTTAACTGTGTATTTAGTCATCTTCTTCTGTATTTCAGGCAAAACAGGTTTGGATAACAGATTATATGAAGAGGCTGAAAATTTGTATAAAATGGTTTCGGAAGAGTTTAGAAGACCTTGCTATGGAATAGGATAACTTGCATAATAAGCTTGATTCATCAGACAGAAAATGTGTGGAAGCAGGTTATATCTTTGACTGAAGACTAAAATAAAGTCACTTTAAATTACACGATTTAACTTCGTATTAACACTGTTTTACATCTATTACAGAGGCTGCAATGAAAAAGAAGGAAGAAGAATTAAACGCTACTATTTGTAAACTGGAAGCAAATATATCGTCTTTGAAAGCTAGTTTGGCAAGCGAGGAGTCCCAGAAATTAGTAAGGGTTTTATTCAAATGCTGGTGTGATATCTCGCTGTCATTTTTTATTTTTTATTATAACTGATTTTTTGTATACTATCGATATGTAATTTTTGTCGTTAATTAACTTGTGACTTATCGTGAATTAGTACTTGAATTAACCTCATTGTTTTGATATATACATATATATATATATATATATATATGAAATGCGTTATTTTGATATTTGTGTTTTTAATTTTGGATTATCAGGTTTTTAATTGTCATTTAATAGAAAATTAGGAACTGAAAAAAATTAATTTTTTTAAAAAAAAAAATTAGGTTATGACTCGCAAAAAGGAGAGTCATAAAATGTGAGTCATAAAAAAAAATTAGGTTATGACTCGCAAAAAGGAGAGTCATAAAACGTGGGTCATAAGTGCGAGTCATAGAAGGATGACGCACAAATGCGAGTCATGAAGATTTATGACGGGTCCTTCCTTGACTCGCATTTGCGCGTCATAAAGGCTCTTCTTGACTCGCATTTGGAGTCAAGAATGGCTGTTTTTCTAGTAGTGGTAAAATCTTTTTGTATTTTTCTGGATTTATTCAAAAGAAAAGATTGGCTCAGAAGGTGTAACTAGGGGTATCTAGCGTTAAAGATAAACGCAAACAATAGGGTTAAGTTTATATTGGTGGTTAACTAGTCAGTGTAACTAGCTAAATATCAATACGGAAGGCTATTTGGGTTAAATCCTAAGGTTGCCTCTTATCACGTATATACACTTATATCACACACGAGATGTGATCTCACAACGGTCTCGTAATGATTTACAAGCACAAGTTCTAGAATAAATAAAATCACCGGCACACTCATAGCAAAAGAATCAAAGCATAAAAGATGTATGCTAAATACAGAACAGGCTCAAATCCTCACAATTTAGTGAAAAGGCTATAATATGTGCTAGCTAATGTTATCGATCCCAGAATGGATTGCAATATTAATCGGGACACATCTCAATTTTTTAAAAATTACAGGTTTCACCAGTGGATAGATCCAGTTATTATAATATATTATCCTAAAAATGACAAATAACTAGATCACCAGGGCAAACAAAATTTAAAATCTAGCTCAAAATTTACAAGTTATCCTTATTTTCCTATTCACCCCCCCCCCCCACACACACACACTTAAGTTAAGCATTGTCCTCAATGTGATAAACGAACTTCAAAGTATGAAAATAGGGAAATAAGAGAATAAACCATATTTTCCGTTCTTCATATGATTCTTTGATCCAAGTGTCCAAGCTTAGTAATCATTACCTGCAGTAATCTTAAAACAAACAAAACAAACACATGAAAATATTTCTACGTTTTACTAAAAAGTCAGTGGTACACCCCCACACTTAAGTTCAACTAAGGGATTAGAGAAACTTTGGGATGTAATCACTTTGAAAATAAAAATAAGAAGTAAAAATAGCAAACACACGGGTTGCCTCCCGAGAAGCGCTTATTTTATTAACGAGTCTGATGAACTCAAATAAGTACATTTTATTATCATCATTTATCCTATTTATTTGACTTGTTTTATTATATTATATATGAGAATCGATACATTAATGTTTACTTTAGTAATTCTCAGGTAAAAACAAGCATTATGTGAAACTTGGCGATTTTGGACTAATTATGGAGCAAAACAAGCGAGATGTCAAAAGTCTACTGAAATCCAGAAGATGCGCCGTATCTCACTCAACAAATACGACGCAATATCATACTTAGATGAATTCGAAGACCATTGCCTGACTTTGAAGAATGCGCCGCATGCAATTCTGTCATGCGCCGCATATGAAACTTTGGTCAAAGAAGAAGATCAAGCTCGTTCTACTCCAGATACGCCGCAATTTACTTCTAACATACGGCGTATCACTATCAAGATTTCACCAGTTACAATCCAAGACAGCTAAAGTACATGCGCCGCATACAAAGATCAAGTTACGCCGCATCTGAAGACGGTGTACGAATATTCCAGAATATATTAATCTTGGACCCCACGCGAAGTTAAGTCAATGCGCCGCATCTATCAACTCAATGCGCCACATCGATTCCTCAGACAGAAACTATAAATACCCCAAGGTCAGACGAATTTAAGAGACCTTAGACCTTTTGTATAACCCTAGAGCCGAATTCAGAGGACCAAGCAGCACAAGACACACCTCAAACAAAGATACAAGAGCTGTAAGAAGGTCCAACATGTATTCAATTCATTAAGTAGTTTTGTTTTATTGTTTTAGTACGCTTTAATTCATCAGGATTAATGGGCTTGTGTCATGTGACTACGGAAGATCATGCACTCCCCTTAATATTGCTTTCCCATTAATTAAAGTTTATATGTTGATGTCTTTGGTGACTTTTATTAGTGCATTGATAACCTCTGTGTCTAGCTGAGTCTTGCTTGGGTCGCCATGCCCCTTCCTCGCCTATTTATTCTAGCGTCTCTAGAAAAGTAGGATAGACATAAGTAATCATTAAGGGTTTACTCGCCGATAAGATTAGAGCCAACGAGAAAGGTTTAATTATATACACTTCATATAAAACTAGCAATAAAACAAGTGACAAGCTATTTAATTATCAGGACAGGTCTTCTTATTGTCTCGAGTATCTATCTGTGTACGTGTGTGCTAATCGCTGATTCGTGCTCATTAGTTTAGTTTTCTATTTAATTATAACCAAACTGTGCCAGGCTCTCAGGCTGAACCCCCTTGCGTTAGATTAGGTTGTATAACTAACTTAGGATATTAAAATACTGATTAGAATAACTAGATAATACGTTCCACTCTTAGTGATCGACACTCTGCTTACCATTATATTCATACTGATCGGGTACACTGCTCGTTAAGTGTGTGTGTTATTGATAAGTCGGCTAAATATAAATTTAAAACTTGAGTAGACATTAATACTGCTAAACCGCAACGACACATCACGCGCATCAAGTTTTTGGCGCCGTTGCCGGGGAGTGAATTGTTATTATCTGCTAATTTGATTAAGTATTTTAATTAGGTTTTTCTTTTTAGTTTTTTTTTTAGATTCTAACCACTAACCCTGTTGTATATTAGATAGATTGCATTCATTGTATAATTTGCATATTTACTGTTTTTGTGTGTTTTTGTTTTCTGTAATTTTTGTTTCTTTTTGTTTGTTTTTATTTTTGTTTTCTTTTTTCTGTATTTTTCTGCATTCTGCTGTCGTTGTATTGTGCTGATACAAACGATACGGCGCATCTGTTT
The DNA here is from genome assembly GCA_021014915.2 of Artemisia tridentata subsp. tridentata. NCBI lineage: Eukaryota > Viridiplantae > Streptophyta > Magnoliopsida > Asterales > Asteraceae > Artemisia > Artemisia tridentata. The sequence goes on along the minus strand of CP139509.1, from coordinate 73,876,417 downwards.
TCACAGATACGGCGTATTGCGTTTAATTTTTATAAAATACAACGCGTTTAATAAATTCGAGTACGACGCATCTTTCCCCAAGATACGGCGAATTCTGTTTTTAATAAGAAATTTTTCTAAACCCTAACGCCATACGACGCATCTGTTTTAACAGATACGGCGTATTTTCTATTTAAATTAAAAACAGTTTTTTCGAATTATTAAACAGAAGCGACGCATCGATCTTTATCGATACGGCGCATCTACTAAATCAAAAATCTTGTATTTTGAAATGTAACGAAAATACGGCGCATTAGCTTTTGTTAATACGACGCATTTAATTTAATAAATATAATTGATTTTTGATATTCACTTTGATCGTTTCACTACTCTCGTGCACAAGTTAGTTTACTTTCAGAATAAATGATGGCTTAAGCATCACTATGGAAGATTACATTCTGAACCTAACCAAGAGATGCTAGCTGGAGTGATCAAACCTTCGATGACTGGAAGGTTGTAATAAGACGACAAGAGTATAGGAAAACTCAGTACTGGTAACATTGAGTATCTTAAATTCTTGAAATAGAATTCCAGGTATCCTTTACAATAATTCACCTAGCCTTAAGGAGAGTTCTCTACGAAACCTCTCCCGAATATTTGACGATAAAAGAAAATTTCCTTTACTTTAATCTAACTATTACATGTTCATGTCTGAAAAGAAATTTTTTAAGAAACAGGTTACTAAAAAGTGAAAATTTCATGCTAAACACTGATATAAACCTCTCTTCTTATAAATTACCTAAATACAAAAACACCGAATTCCACAACGAAAGTTGTGATTTCCGTAAGAGTTCTTCAGAAATTGATCTATGTAATACATCAGGTTCAAATTATAATCTCAATTTTGTAAGCTTAAAACGATATTTGCTCCTAACCTTGGAATAAATCATTATCCACTAAACAATAAGATTATAATCATTAATAAAACGGATATGCCTATTGCTCTTATCTTGAATTTATATATATCATATGGTATACCGTTTTACCCCAATTTGATGTATAAGGAAATGTGTTGCGGAGGCCAAGGTACGTTCCCTATTTAAATTTTGTTCACTGGCACAACAATACGGCGGATCTTAGTATTCTAAGCGCCTTATCTCTGACTAATTAACACTTATTGACCAGTCAACGAATTTAGATAAATACGGCGCATGATAATTATGCGATACGGCGCATCGTATTTGCCCTATAAATATGAAAGAGATGCGCCGGATTTTTACTTTTTACCCAAAATTTACACACAGTTAAAAAAAACGCACACCACTTGTCTCGAATCAAACCCTTTAATCTGAGTTCTTGACCGAATCCTAAGCGTGATATAAGGTAATAATCCTATTTAATTTTGTTTAAATTTAAAAATTAGGGTTTATGCAATATATCGATTTTGATGGAAAATTTAGGGGATTTGATTAGAACTTGGACTAGATGATTTCCCCTATATTAATTTTGGATAGATCATTTAATCTCAAACCGATTTGATTTGAATAAAAATTAGGGTTCGGGGGGATTGTTTTTGAATTTTGGAGGGAAAATGATATCATTGTGGTAAATGGAACTTTTAGATTTTGATATATGGGTAAATGGAACCGTGATGTTGAGTGGGAGTTTACGTCACGGGGCCGGATTCTTGGAAAACGTGCCTGACCCCCTTTCTTTTATACTGATACATTGCTAGATGCGGCGCATCTAAGTTACTTGATACGGCGTAACAACCTATTTTTAATTTAAATATTTCCACTATTGTTGCGACGTATTACGTAATTTCGATACGACGCATCCTCCATACGCCGTATTTTATTTATTGGATACGCCGTATTAGTAATTGTTATTGCGTGCTCCGCATCTTTTTTATTTTGTGCAACTAAGATACGCCGCATTGCTTCATCAAATGCGCCGTATCGACCATATTTCAGAACTGTTCTCTAACCTTAAAATTTATTTCAGATGGCATTACCAGTTGGTGAACGCAGGCATTTGTGGCTCCGTTTTGAAACCATGGGAATTACACCAGAAACTGAGGCTGACTATGAAAGGAGACTAAGGGCGATTTTCTTTAGGAAAATCTTTAGGGTTTTGGTTTTGGATTTTGAGGGTGTTGGTATGATTAACGGAGGGAATGCTGCTGATAGTCTTCGTGATAGGTTAGAGATGGTGGTGAGGAATGAGGATGACGATGTTGTGTTTAGATCGTATGCATGGGAGAGGTTGTTTGGTATTGATGAGCCTCTGATTAAGGAGCTCATGCTAGAGTTTTTTAGTACGGTTTATTACAGGGAGACTGATGTGGAGTTAGATACAGCTGATACTCTGGTGTTTAGGTTAGGTGGGGTACACAGGCAGATGTCGATGCAGCAGTTCATTTTGGCCATGGGATTACATACTGAGGAGGAGGAGATAGGATCTGCTGGGTTTGCTAGATACTGGACTGAGAGCTTACGGGTAGTTCCAGATAGGATGTTGCTCGGTGATTACTGGGAGTGGATATCCTCTGGGGGTGATTCCACCACTACCACCCCATCCTACACACTCATCAGAGAGCCTTTGAGGAGATTGTGCCACCGGATGATTGCGTTGACCGTTGCTGGGAGAGGTTAGTCACCTGAGAAGGTGACCACTCTTGATCTCTTCCTTCTCAGAGCATGGATGAGGGATTGGTGGTGAACATCCCTCACTTTTTGGCACATTTCCTTCATAGAGGCGCTTTAGAGAGAGACAGGAGGAGCCAGATGACCGGGGGACATTTTGTGTCTAGATTGGCCTGGCATTTTGGTGTGATTGGTGATGAGATCCCTGCTGGTTTAGAGATTGAGGTGACCAGTTTGCCGGTTATTGTTCAGGATTATCTGGTTAGGTTAGGGATTTGTGAGATGATCATGGGGGGATGCTATTGGGTAGCATTGGGTCCCGTTAGACCAGTAGAGGTAGAGACGGAGCAGGGAGATCCCCAGGGAGCTCCAGCTGCTGCTCCAGCTCAGGAGGAGCCACAGATACCCCCGCCACCAGTTGTACGTACTGTCGGTCAGAGAGTAGAGCGAGCTGAGGAGGAGGTGAGAGCTTTGAGGGGTATAGTTGACGGTATGAGGGCTGACGTTGCTGTAGTCAGGAGGGATATAGGTTGGCTAGTTGGGAGTGTGAGTCAGATTCTGGAGCATCAGGGCACGAACCATACTCGCCCAGATGGTACTTACGTTAGAGGCATGATCAGATACTCCCGGCTCCCTTCACATGGCACACGCAGAGTCTGACCTAGGACCGATGATGCTAGCACCTCAGAGACTCGCTCGGCTGAAGGAGACGACTCCCCACATCCTTGATTTCATGTGTTTGAATTTATAGACATCGTTCCTCGTACATTTTTACTCTTTTGGGATTGTACTAAATACTATTATCATGTGTTTATTTAATGTTTCAGTTTATGTTTCTTATTATGCTTGATGGAGACTGGCATTAAGTTCAGCATGAGTGAACGAGAGTACCCGAGAGGTAAACCGTGAAACGTGCCAATTTTACAACAGACTGTTAACAGTCTGTTTGGTAACTACATGCGCCGCATTTAGTGAAATAGATGCGACGCATCCTATCCTTTATTTTATTTTATTTCGTACTTATTCCAGGCTCGATACGGCGTATCTTCTTCCATAAGATATGGCGTATCGACTGACCTGATGATTTACAGTTTAATTTTTTAGGTTTTATTTTTACTAACTACTAATGTATTATGCAAGTTTGAACCTTCTTAACTCAGGTGTGTTAAAGTCTAAATGGTATTATAGATTCCTGCATTTTTGTGGATACATCATTTATGAAGCTTAAACGTTCTCATCCACAAGAAAGTTGATTTTTTCTCTTATACGAATAATGGAGGATCATACCGAGCAAATCTCAGGGGAGTTTTTCTGTTCTAATTCTTTTATTTTCTAGTTTTTAACCTTTGACACAAACAACGAGGACGTTGTTTAACTTAAGTGGGGGGATGGAGAATTAGAACACTTACTTGTCCTAAACTTTTTCAAAATATGCTTAAAATGCGCTTAATATATCAAAATTTAAAATTTTTTTAGCATGTTTTTGTTTAAAGTCTAAATTACATAACCGCACACATAACTCTATTCTTTCAAAAATATTAAAACTTTAGTGTGCCGGTGACTTATAAACTTTAAAACTTGGCTTGTATACTATTCGAGACCACCATAATGAGTATTATATATATAATTGGAGTGACTTGTCTAAATTGGTAAATTTCTAGGATTACACCCAAATAGCCTTTGTATGTTATGTGATATTAACTAACTACACTGGTTAGTTAACCCCCGTATAAACCCTTTGTTTACTCTCACTTTTAGAGTAAGATATCCCTAGAAAAACCCTCAGAGTCATTCCTTTCGTTTCTTACATCTTTGTTATAATGTTTCGATACACCCTTACACCTTAGCCTACCCTGTAGATTAAAATCCGTGGTTAATTGCTTTAGGCAAAGTGTGTTTCCTTACATTACCTGTGTTCGCGTGCGTAATTCATTATCTTTGGTTCGGTCGGGAAATTGCACAATGCAATTGGTATGAAAGTAAATATTGTATAACTTTTAGTTTATTTTTCGTGTGTTTGCTACTTTCACTATTACAGTTATTTCTGAAAGTATGAAGAGTATGGAAAAATTATCCGGAAAAATAGTGATAGAAAAGTTGTGAAATTTTACACATATATGTTGATATGTTGAAAAAAAAATAGAAAAAAAAAAGAAAAAGGAAAAGTTGGAAGTTTGTTTTAACCAACTTATGTAAAGTTTTGTATTAAGTGGGAGATATCACCACTATTTGTTGTTGTATATTATATTTATGGATTAAATGGGAGTTGGCCGTTATGGGAACGCCAACTAAGGTTATTCTTTGATTGAGATTTTGTTGAGTATAATTCGTGTCTACCTAAAGCGTGTGTTTCAAGTGTTAAAGCGTGAGTTATTCAATGATATGAGTCTTGTTCATGGGATGGTTGGGAAAGTGATTAACCACACTTAGGATTTTAATTTATCTGTTTTGTTTATTTTTCATTTTACACCAATTTGTATCCCAAATATTATCCATACCCTATATAATTCTTCATCCAAACCTTTGATTTATTGAGATTAGGGATTTGAGCAATCTTAAGTATCGTAGTCGTGGATTCGGCTATGTATTTATGATTTTGTCGCCCTTTTTGATATAATATTATTGGTGAAGATTACTTGGTCCTATCTTTAGCCCATTCGAGTTAAGGAATTGAGCAATTGCAAGTATCATGGTCGTGGATTCGATCATGTATTTGTAATTTTGTCGCCTTTTCTGGAATATGAGATCGATAGAGATTAAAAAGGATGATCAACCCTTAACCAACAAACCCTTTTTACCGCTTTAGACTTGTTACTCCTTGGCTTTAGTGGGGGAGATGCGTATACTTGCCAAGCCTATGATAGAATATTCGTCACGACTAAGCAACTAAACGATTTAGAATTGTTTTACATAAAAAAAATATTTTGGTTTCTACTTCGTTAAGTGTTTGGTTGTGTGATTATGACAAAACGAATACGTGCTTAAATATAAAAATAAATCTTAATATCTTTTAGGATACATTTTCATATGATTAATTCTAAGGTTTACTTAGGGACAAGTAAAGTTCAAGTGGGGGGATATTTGATGAACTCAAATAAGTACATTTTATTATCATCATTTATCCTATTTATTTGACTTGTTTTATTATATTATATATGAGAATCGATACATTAATGTTTACTTTAGTAATTCTCAGGTAAAAACAAGCATTATGTGAAACTTGGCGATTTTGAAATAATTATGGAGCAAAACAAGAGAGATGTCAAAAGTCTACTGAAATCCAGAAGATGCGCCGTATCTCACTCAACAAATACGACGCAATATCATACTTAGATGAATTCAAAGACCATTGCCTGACTTTGAAGAATGCGCCGCATGCAATTCTGTTATGCGCCGCATATGAAACTTTGGTCAAAGAAGAAGATCAAGCTCGTTCTACTCCAGATACGCCGCAATTTACTTCTAACATACGGCGTATCACTATCAAGATTTCACCAGTTACAATCTAAGACAGCTAAAGTACATGCGCCGCATACAAAGATCAAGTTACGCCGTATCTGAAGACGGTGTACGAATATTCCAGAATATATTAATCTTGGACCCCACGCGAAGTTAAGTCAATGCGCCGCATCTATCAACTCAATGCGCCGCATCGATCCCTCAGATAGAAACTATAAATACCCCAAGGTCAGATGAATTTAAGAGACCTTAGACCTTTTGTATAACCCTAGAGCCGAATTCAGACGACCAAGCAGCACAAGACACACCTCAAACAAAGATACAAGAGCTGTAAGAAGGTCCTGCATGTATTCAATTCATTAAGTAGTTTTGTTTTATTGTTTTAGTATGCTTTAATTCATCAGGATTGATGGGCTTGTGTCATGTGACTACGGAAGATCATGCACTCCCCTTAATATTGCTTTCCCATTAATTAAAGTTTATATGTTGATGTCTTTGGTGACTTTTATTAGTGCATTGATAACCTCTGTGTCTAGCTGAGTCTTGCTTGGGTCGCCATGCCCCTTCCTCGCCTATTTATTCTAGCGTCTCTAGAAAAGTAGGATAGACATAAGTAATCATTAAGGGTTTACTCGCCGATAAGAGTAGAGCCAACGAGAAAGGTTTAATTATATACACTTCATATAAAACTAGCAATAAAACAAGTGACAAGCTATTTAATTATCAGGACAGGTCTTCTTATTGTCTCGAGTATCTATCTGTGTACGTGTGTGCTAATCGCTGATTCGTTATCATTAGTTTAGTTTTCTATTTAATTATAACCAAACTGTGCCAGTCTCTCAAGCTGAACCCCCTTGCGTTAGATTAGGTTGTATAACTAACTTAGGATATTAAAATATTGATTAGAATAACTAGATAATACGTTCCACTCTTAGTGATCGACACTCTGCTTACCATTATATTCATACTGACCGGGTACACTGCTCGTTAAGTGTGTGTGTTATTGATAAGTCGGCTAAATATAAATTTAAAACTTGAGTAGGCATTAATACTGCTAAACCGCAATGACACATCACGCGCATCAGAGTCGTCAGCCTGACTCAAACTTCCTTTAGTCTACGTTGGTGCAATTTTTGGTTTCTTCCTCGAGGATTTGGGAACATACACCACGTTTCCTATCACTATTCCTTCTCCAGTTTCATCTATGTCTTCCAATTTCACTCTTTCCCAAGCTCTAGGAAGAACATCATGGATAAAACCAGTTTCTTCGGCCCAAGGAGTGTTTTTCTTATAATCGGCCGGAAAGGGTGCCATGAATGTTATAGCTTCATATTCTGATTCAGGCGGAATTTCTTCGATAGAAATCTCGTTCATTTGCTCCTTATCATAGTACAATTTAATCCGGTGGCCATTAACAATGAAACTTCCACCCTGCTTGTCATATAATTCAACATATCCAGATGGAAATCCATGTTTCACTATATATGGTCTGAACCATTTCGGTTTTAGCTTAGGAGCTTTAAACTTGTATTTCATATTGAAAAGCAGAACTTTATCTCCAGCTTTGAATTCTTTCCATATTCTAAGCTTTTTGTCATGATAAGCTTTGGTTCTAGCTTTGTAAAGCTTGGAGTTCTCATAAGCTTAGAGTCTTAGTTCATCGAGTTCATGCAATTGCAAAAATCTCTTCTCTCCAGCTATTTTGAGATCAGGGTTATAGTTTCTGAGTGCCCAGTAGGCGCGATGTTCGATTTCGAACGACAAATGACAGGTTTTTTCATACAAAAGTCTGTATGGTGTTGTACCAATTGGAGTTTGGTAATCCGTACGAAATGCCCACAAAGCATCATCAAGTTTTCTTGACCAAACGGCAGGATTGTCTTTGACCGTTTTTACGAGTATCCTCTTGAAGGCTCTGATGGTGTTTTTGACTTGACCACTGGTCTGTGGATGATAAGCTGTAGCAAAACGATAATGAACTCCATATCGTTTCATAATTTTCTCCATTTGTCTGTTACAGAAATGGGTTCCTCGATCACTTTTTAAAGCTTTAGGAATTCCATAACGAGCGAAAAGCTTTTTGAGAAAATTAACAACAACTCGTGCATCATTTGTGGGTAGAGCTTCGGCTTCTGCCCATTTGGAAACATAATCAATAGCAACGAGAATGTATTCGTATTTGTGCGATTTAGGAAATGGTCCCATAAAATCGATTCCCCAAATATCGAATATTTCGCAGACTTGAATGCTTTTTTGAGGCATTTCGTCTCTGTGAGAAAGACTACTGGATCTTTGGCAAGCATCACAGTTTTGAACAAGAGTATGAGCTTCTTTGAAAATTGTCAGCCAATAGAATCCAGCATCAAAAACTTTTTTAGCTGTGGTGGAAGGACCATAGTGTCCCCCAGTCGGGCCATGATGGCATTCATCAAGAATTCTTCTTTTTTCAGAACCATAAACACATCTTCTGATCATCCCATCGGGACACATCTTGAAAAGATAGGGCTCTTCCCAATAATAGTGTTTTAGTTCTGAAAAGAATTTACTTCGTTGGGCGTGAGTTAATCCTTTTCTGAGAATTTTTCCAACGAGATAATTTTCAAAATCTGCAAACCACGGAATTTCTTTTTCATCAATTGTGTCAACAGTCATGAGAGTTTCATCAGGGAAATAATCGTCAATTTCATCTTCCCTTAACTCTTCCAAATTTGGATTCTTGAGATGAGACAAATGATCAGCAGCTAGATTTTCTGCTTCCTTTCTTATCTTTGATTTCTATGTCAAATTCTTGGAGTAGCAAAATCCATCGGATAAGACGCGGTTTTGCATCTTGTTTGGTAAACGGATATTTGAGCGCTGAGTGATCAGTAAACACAATCATTTTTGAAAGCACAAGATAAGATCTGAATTTTTCGAAAGCAAAAACAACGGCTAACAATTCCTTCTCCGTAACCGTGTAATTTTGTTGAGCATTGTTAAGTGTTTTACTAACGAAGTATATAGGACGGAAATGTTTTCCTTCACGTTGTTCTAACACAGCTCCAACAGCAAAATCACTTGCATCGCACATGAGCTCGAATGATAGTGACCAATCAGGTGAAACCATAATAGGTGCACTAGTCAATTGATTCTTTAATGTTTCGAAAGCCTTAATGCAATCTGCATTAAAGTCAAAAACAGAATCTTTTTCAAGAAGTTTTGTCATGGGACGAGATATTTTGGAAAAATCTTTAATAAAATGACGGTAGAAACCGGCATGTCCTAGAAAACTTCTAACAGCTTTAACGTTGGTTGGAGGTGGTAATTTCGTGATAACATCAATTTTTGCTTTGTAAACCTCCATTCCTGCACTGGAAATTTTGTGTCTAAGCACAATTCCTTCAGTCACCATGAAATGACATTTTTCCCAGTTAGGAACAAGATGTGCAACTTTACATCTTTCGAGCATTTTATCGAGATTAGAAAGGCAAGCTTCAAATGAGTTTCCAAAAACTGAAAAGTCATCCATGAAAACTTCCATAGATGTTTCAAGCATGTCTTGGAATATTGCAATCATACACCTTTGAAAAGTTGCTAGTGCATTACAAAGACCGAAAGGCATACGCCGGTAAGCGTAAGTTCCAAAAGGACATGTGAATGTAGTCTTTTCTTGATCAGCAGGATCAATAGGAATTTGGAAATATCCTGAAAAACCATCAAGGAAATAAAAGCACTTGTTCCCTGCTAGTCTCTCAAGCATTTGATCCATGAAGGGTAGAGGAAAATGATATTTTTTGGTGGCTTTGTTTAATTTTCTGTAATCAATACATACTCTCCATCTAGTGACAGTTCTAGTAGGAACTAATTCATTTCGTTCGTTAGTCACTTCGGTTATTCCTCCTTTCTTCGGAACACAGTGAACTGGACTCACCCAAGGACTATCCTCGATGGGGTAAATGATAACTGCATCAAGAAGTTTGATGATTTATTTCTTAACAACTTCTTTCATGTTGGGATTGAGTCAACGTTGTCTTTCTACAATGGGTTTAGCATCTTCTTCGAAATTGATTTTGTGTCTACAGAAATCAAGGCTAATTCCTGGAATATCAGAAGTTTTCCAAGCAAAAGCTCTTTTATGCCCCTTGAGAACAGAGATTAGACATTCTTTTTCATCATCATTGAGCAACGAAGATATGACTACTGGCAGAAGTGAATTTTCTTCCAAGTAAGCATATTCAAGATGATTGGGAAGTGGTTTTAGCTCAAGTTCAGTTGGTGGTTCTTGAAGAGAGGTTTTGATCCTCAATTGATCATTAAAGGTGATTTCCTCAAAATTCTCTGCCACTATTTCTCCTTCTTCAATATCTTCTTCGAATTTTACTTCCATAAAATCAGTGAATTATGTATCAAGATCTGTTTCACTAATTTTCTCCGAAGTAGTCATGAATGGATCAGAATCGTTAAGTAATGCATCCAATTCTTCATCAGTGACTTCATCGATTACGTCAATGTTAAAACAAGTGTCATCACTGGAATATGGATATTTCATTGCTTTATCGATTAAAAAGGTAATTCTATCTTCTCCAACTTCAAGATTGAGTTCTTTACTTTTTACTTTGATGATAGCATCAGCGGTGTTTAGGAAAGGTCTTCCTAAAATAAGAGGGACTCTACTATCTTCCTCCATTTCTAAGATCACAAAATCCACGGGAAAAACAAATTTACCAACTTGAACAAGCATATTTTCAGCATCCCCAACAGGATATTGGTAAGAATGGTTGGCTAATCGAATACTCATCTTTGTAGGTTTCAAGGTATTGATGGAAAGTTTAGAATATAACGAATAGGGCATCAAATTGATACTTGCACCAAGATCGGCTAAAGCATCGCATATGATGTTGTTTCCTAATGTGCATGGAATCAGAAAACTTCCGGGATCTCCGAGTTTTGGTGGAATTTTGTTTTGAACAATAGCTGAACATTCTTCATTGAGAAAGCTAGCGGATATTTGTTCCAACTTGTTCTTGTTATACAGAAGTTCCTTTAAAAATTTTTCATAATTGGGCATTCCAGCTAGAACATCAATGAGGGGTACATTGAGTCTAACCTCTTTGATCATTTCAACAAACTTCTTATAACGCTCTTCCATCTTTTCTTTCTTAAGGCGTTGAGGATACGGAATCTTTGGTGTGTACGCCTTGACTAATGGGATGGATTTTTCTTTGGTGGGTGTATTTGGAGTATGTTGGGAATAAAATGATCAAAGTCAAAGAGCCTGCCAATGATATGAAGAGCCTGCTAGTTGATTTTGAACAAGTATGAAGATGTTCTACCAGTACCTTCTGGGTAGAAGGTACTGCTGGTTGATGAAGAGCCTGCCAAGCTTATGTCAAGTCGATTAGATATTTTGTAATAGATATTTAGTTAAATTATTAGTCTTTGTACAAAGTTATACGTTATGTAGAAGTAGATTAGTCTTCTGTGTTGACAGAGGAATATTATCAGAGTTGTACATGGGTAGTTGTATTTAATTGTAGGCGCACATAATAGTCAAAGTATAGTATAATACTCTTCCACTTGACAACATGTAATAAGATATCCTTATCTTATAAAAGGATATCTTAGTCACTACTTCATGCATGCATCTTCACAAACCAATTAACCAAAAACAAACTATCTCTCAAGTAACTTAGTTACTTCAAATCACAAATCCTTTTACAATCAAAGATTCAAGATTACTTTGTAATCCTGGTGATACTTAGATCATCCGTATTATTTCATCAATAATATTGAATCGTTTTGTGTTAACCAAAGTTGTGTTCTTTGTTCATTGCATTCTCACGTTTACTTAAACTCACCACCTTGTGTTCTTTTAAAGTGTGTTGTAGTAGATTCCGCATGCTAAACACATTCAATACATAAATATCTCTCAAACACATTACTAAAATTCATATCCCAAGTGTTTGAACTTCGAACAATAACGTTCCACAAGTGGTATCAGAGCTAGGCTTGATATTTACTAATTTAAAAGAAAAATGGATGTTGAACATATTCAAACCAATGTTGCAGCTAAACTTCCATTACTCAAGCAAAACGAGTTTGAAATGTGGAGACTAAGGGTTGAACAATACTTTCAAGTGCAGGACTATGCACTTTGGGAGATCATTGAACAAGGCAATTCATTTAAACCCCAAATCACCACTACAACAGTAAATGATGCTCTTGTAACAAGAATACAAGAACAACCATCAAATGCAGATGAAAAAGTTCAGAAGAGAAATGATCTAAAGGCAAGGAGTATGTTACTGATGACTATTCCAAATGATCAACTTCTGATCTTTAACAAATACAAAGATGCCAAAACCCTTTTTGAAGCTATTGTGGCTAGGTTTGGTGGTAATGATGCTACCAAGAAAACACAGAAAACACTTCTCAAACAACAATTTGAGAACTTTACAGCCACAACCAATGAGTCTTTGGACAGTATGTTCAATAGACTTCAGAAGCTTGCAAGTCAGTTAGCCATCCATGAAGTGATGATAACTCAAGAAGACCTAAACTCTAAATTTCTTAGGAGTTTACCTTCAGAATGGTCTATGCATGTCATTGTATGGAAGAACAAATCAGATATTGACCAGATGAGTCTCAATGATCTCTACAACAATTTCAAAATTGTAGAACATGAAGTTAAGAAGACTACTGGGTCAAGTTCTGGAAATATGGCTTTTGTTTCATCCCCAAGCATCTCAAAGGTTGATAATGAAGATAAAGGTGGCAGAGAAGAAGGTACTGCTAACACAACTTTTGGTACTGCTAGTACTTCTAGTAGTACCAAATCCATTTTAGATGAAACAATTGGGTGTGCTTTTCTTACATCTCAACATAATGGGTCCGTATTAACATTTGAAGACCTTCAAGAGATTCATCCTGATGATCTTGAAGTAATGGACATAAAGTGGCAACTTTCACTTTTAAGCATTAGAGCTAAGAAGTTGATGATGAGGACTGGCAAGAAGTTACTGATAGATGGAAATGAGCCTGCTGGCTATGATAAGTCAAAGGTGGAGTGTTACAACTGCCACATGAAAGGTCACTACTCTAGAGAGTGTAGAAGACCTAAGAAGCAGGATAACAGAGGTAGAGGGTTTGACAACAGAAATAAAGAAAGCTTTGAGAAGAAAGGAAGCTTTGAAAGCAAGAGTAAGGTTGTTGAAGTTGCTGAGCCAAAAGCAATGGTTGCTATTGATGGCATGGGTTTTGATTGGAGTTTCATGGGTGAAGATGAGTCAACTTCTGATGAATTGGCTTTGATGGCATTCTCCACTCTTGAGGTACAAACTATCAAATGTTCTAATAATTGTGAATCTCTTAAAGAATTAGAAATCATAAGTAAAGCTTATAATACAGAAATTTTAGAACATAGAAAAACCAATCAAACCTTATTTGACCATAAGTGTGGTATGTCCAAGCTAGAAAAACAAATCATTCACTATAGAGAAAATGAACTCACATTTTCTGATGCTAAAGCTGCTCTTAATAAACAAATATTTTTGAAAGATTCAGAAATAGAAATGGTAAGGAATGAGTGTACTAAAGTTACCTTGGCTAGAGATAATATTCAACTGACTGTTACTAAATTGGAATTAGCTTCTGAGTGTACTAGGAGCATAGTAGAGAATCAGATGAATAAGAGAATAAAATCAGGGATAGGATACAATGAATGTCCACCTCCTTATAGAGGAATTCCTTGTCCTCCAGGATCAGATCTTGCTGAATCAGGTGTGCATGAAGTCATTAACAAACCATTGGCTAAACCTGTAGTGATAAGTGAACCTTCTGAGAGTGCTAAGAATGTTCCACTCTCTAAGGTGCTCACTGATAAGAGACCAGATGTCCTAATTATTGAGGATTGGGTATCTGATGATGATGAAGATCAGACTATTCCTATCAAGGGAATCAAAGTAGGACCAACTAGTCCTAAGAAAGTAGTAAGTTAAAGCTAAGACTAAAGCTGTTTTGAAGACAGTTGAAAGTTGTGAAAAATGTAATAACAAACCTAGGGGAAGCCAAAGAAATTGGAACAACCTTAAGTCACAACAATTAGGTGATGACTTTGTTATGTTCAATAAGGCTTGTTATTATTGTGGTAGCTTTAATCATCTTCATGCTTCTTGTAATAAATGGGTTTCTGGGAGTAAATCAAAGTCTAAAACAAATGTTACTCACCCCAGAAAAAGTTTTGTTAAGTCTAACACTACAAAAGATAATCATACTGTTAGACAACATAAGCCTGTTATTACAAAACCAACTGAAAAGGGTACAAGAATCACTTTCAAAAGTGTACCAAAAGTTGAGAAAAGTCCTATTCAAAAGATAAATGTGGTTAAAACAAAATTTTGGACACCAAAAACCAAAGGTCCTGCTAGACCAAAAGGTCCTGCTAGACCAAATGGTACTGCCAAAATTGGTATTGCCAAAATTGGTACTGATAGACCAAAGACCACACAATGGATTAGAAGGGAAAGTGTTGTTAAGTCCTCAGCATGTTGGATTTGGAAACCAATTCAATCAAAAGGTGCATCAACAATCCTGAAAAGGTTTGATTTCATTGATGCAAGAGGCAAACCCAAGTCTGTCATGGCTTGGGTACCCCAAGGAAACTAATATGTTTATTCATGTGCAGGAACATTCATCTGATATTGAAGATCAAGGATATGTTGATAGTGGATGTTCAAGGCACATGACAGGCAACATGTCATTCCTCTCAGACTTTAAAACATTTGATGGAGGATATGTTACCTTTGGGGGTGGAATAAAAGGAAAGATCACTGGTAAAGGTACTATCAAAACCAGTAAACTAGATTTTGAAAATGTGTATTTTGTGAAAGAACTTCAGTTTAATCTTCTTAGTGTCTCACAAATGTGTGACAAAAAGAACAATGTTCTATTTACTGACAATGAATGTATGATTCTTTCTTCTGATTTTAAGATGCCTGATGAGAGTCAGATACTTCTTAAAATTCCAAAAAGGAACAATATGTATAGTGTCAATTTAAAGAACATTGATCCAAAGGAAGGTTTAACTTGTTTGGTAGCAAAAGCCTCATTGGATGAATCTATGCTATGGCATAGAAGGCTTGGTCATGTAAACTTTAAAACAATCAACACTATTGCAAAATATGATTTAGTAAGAGGTTTACCCAAAAAGATTTTCCAAAACGACCAAACTTGTGTTGATTGCCTAAAAGGCAAACAACATAGAGCTTCTTGTAAGCCCAAGACCCAAAACTCTATTACTCAGGCTTTACATATGCTTCATATGGATCTCTTTGGTCCTACTAATGTGTGCAGCTTGAATGGAAAAAGATATTGTCTGGTTGTTACTGATGACTATAGCAGATTTTCATGGGTTTTCTTTTTAAGATCTAAACATGAAACTAGTGAGATACTTAAAACCTATATCACTGAGGTAGAAAACCAATCTGATAAGAAGGTTAAGATCATCAGATGTGACAATGGGACAGAGTTCAAGAATAGAGTTATGGATGACTTTTACAGGGAAAAAGGCATAAAAAGAGAGTTTAGTGTAGCTAGAACACCTCAGCAAAATGGAATAGCAGAAAGAAAGAATAGAACACTTATAGAGGCTGCTAGAACTATGTTAGTAGACTCTAAGTTGCCTATTTCATTTTGGGCTGAAGTAGTTGGTACTGCTTGTTATGTACAAAACAGGGTTCTTGTGACAAAACCACATAGAAAAACACCTTATGAACTTTTCTTTGGTAGAAAACCATCTTTAAGTTTTATGAGACCTTTTGGTTGTCATGTCACTATTCTCAATACCAAAGATCATTTAGGCAAATTTGATGGAAAAGCAGATGTTGGCTATTTGATAGGGTATTCCTTGCAGAGTAAGGCCTATAGAGTGTTTAACACTTGCACTAGGCTAGTAGAAGAGAATCTTCACATAGAGTTTCAAGAGAAACTAACAAATGTGAAAGGAGTTGGACCAGATTGGATGTTTGATGTTGATAGGCTTTCAGAATCTATGAATTATGTGCCTGTTACAGGTACAAATGCTAATGAAAATGCAGGTTTTGAAGACAATGTTGAAACTCCTAAAAATCAAGATTACATCTGGATGCCAATTTGGAAAAGTATGGATCTATCTTCAAGTCAAGAAGAACCTTCAAACACAACAAATGAGGGTAATGAAGAAGATCAAGGAACTCAGAATCAAGAGAATCAAGAAAGTGGTGCTAATGACAATGGTACTGCCAGTTCTTCAGATGGTCCTGCTAGTTCAAGTATTGGTACTGCTGAGCCATTGAATGTTCAAATAGATGATTCTTTTCAAGAAGAAGTTGGGATTAGCAATCTTCCAACTACATATGAAGTTCCTAAAACACCAAACACTAGAATTCTCAAAGATCACTCAACTGATGATGTGATTGGAAGCATAACTTCTGGTGTTAGAACAAGATCTCAAGTTGGTTTATCTCAAGTCTTATCTTCAGATGAAGAAGGGTTTATCTCCTCTATTTATGAAGAAAAGAAGAATGATACTTCCAATATATGCCTGTTTTCATGTTTTCTATCTCAGGCTGAACCCAAAAACATAAACAAAGCTTTAGATGATGCAAGTTGGGTGGAAGCTATGCAAGAAGAGCTTCTCCAATTCAAGATTCAGAAGGTTTGGATATTGGTTGATTTGCCTAGAGATCATAGGGCAATTGGAACCAAATGGGTGTTCAGAAACAAGAAAGATGAAAGGGGTATAGTGATCAGAAACAAGGCTAGATTGGTAGCACAAGGATATACTCAAGAAGAAGGGGTAGATTATGAAGAAGTGTTTGCTCCAGTTGCAAGACTTGAAGCAATTAGGCTATTCTTGGCCTATGCTTCATTCATAGGCTTCACTGTCTATCAAATGGATGTTAAGAGTGCATTTTTATATGGTGAAATTGAAGAACCAGTATATGTATCTCAACCTCCAGGCTTCATTGATGCAGAGTATCCAGACAAAGTTTACAAAGTTACCAAGGCTTTGTATGGTCTACACCAAGCTCCTAGGGCATGGTATGAAACATTGGCTTGTTTTCTACTAGAAAGTGGATTCCAAAGAGGCAGGATTGATCCAACTTTGTTTATCAAAAGAACAAAGAAAGACATCTTGCTAGTGCAGATTTATGTTGATGACATAATCTTTGGATCAACAGACCAAGACATGTGTGTAGAATTTGAAAAACTTATGCATAGTAAGTTTGAAATGAGTTCCATGGGGAACTTACTTTCTTTTTGGGTCTCCAAGTGAAACAATCCAAAGAAGGCATATTTATCAGCCAAGATAAGTATGTAGCAGAGATCCTAAGGAAATTTAATTTTGCTGATTCTAAGGTTGCAAGTACACCAATGGATCCAGACAAAGGGCTACTCAAGGATGCTGAAGGAGAAGATATGGATTTGCACAATTATAGATCAATGATTGGGTCTTTGATGTACCTTACATCTTCAAGACCAGATATCATGTTCTCAGTATGTGTATGTGCAAGGTTTCAAATACATCCCAAAATCTCTCATCTCACAGTAGTCAAAAGAATCTTTAGATATCTTAAGGGTCAACCTAGGTTGGGTCTTTGGTATCCAAGGGAATCATCTTTTGAATTAGTGGCTTATTCGGATAGTGACTATGCTGGTGCAACTCTAGACAGAAAATCCACAACTGGTGGATGTCAATTTCTTGGTTGCAGACTAATCTCTTGGCAATGCAAGAAACAAACAATGGTGGCCAATTCTACAACTGAAGCAGAATATGTTGCTGGTGCAAGTTGTTGTGGGCAAGTTCTTTGGATCCAAAATCAATTGCTTGACTATGGGTACAATTTTCTTAACACCATTATTTATATTGACAATAGCAGTACTATTTGTATCATTAAAAACCCAGTTCAACACTCAAAAACAAAACATATTGAAATCAGACACCATTTCATAAGGGATTGCAATGAGAAAAGGTTAATTCAAGTAGTTAAAATTGATTCTGAAAAGAATTATGCAGACCTTCTCACCAAAGCTTTTGATTTAGGTAGATTCAAATATCTTGTAGGAGGTATTGGAATGATAAATCTTTGAATAACATGTGTTTTTGTTCATAAACTTAACTGGTATTGACTTTTAAACATGGTACTGCTAGTTAGTCAAAGGTCCTGTTAGTTAATAATTGGTTCTGCTGATACATAATTGCTATGTTTTGTTCATATAAAGGCTTGAATGTTTAAAATGCTATAGATCAAGTGCTTTGCACTTTGTTCTTTTGGTTTGCAACTAACACATTTCAGGTTGATAACAAAACAAGAGTTCTTCCAAACAGAAAGGAGCAACAAAAGTTAAATTCATTTCAGGAGAGATAACAATCTCAGGGGAGGAATAAATAGCCCAGATTGGAAGAAAAACCAATTAGTGAAAGGACAGACAAGAGCATACAAGATGATGCAGAGTTGAAAAAGATAGAGTTAGATCACATATCTAGAAGGGATGAAGCATTTCTCAAAGGAGAAAGTTCTATCTAGATCAAACTAAGAAAGGTTTCAACTCAAAGGCATGACATTAGATGATTTCACTTGTTGAACCAATCATCCAAGATACACAGCATCATTGCCTTTCTAAATTTCCTCCATCCAAGGAAATTGCACCATCTTTGGGCCATCATGGCTTTTGGTATTCAGCTCACCAAGTTTTCACAAACTTAAGAGTTGGCTAGTCCTTAAGCAAACGGCTTTTGGTAAAGACAAATCAAATCCGTTGCTGGTTGATAGTTTACCAAAAACTATATGGTTGTTAACTGACCATACTTAATTGTAAATAGTTAGCTAGTCCTTAAGCAAACGGCTTTTGGTAAAGACAACTCAAATCCATTGATAGCTGGTAGTTTGCTAAAAACTATAAGGGATTTTTATAAAACTTTCAAAGGTACTGGTAGTTCAAAATTGGTACTGCTAGTATAAAAAGGTACTGCTAGATAGCCGTTGAGCCTGTCAGAAAAAGTTTTAGCCGTTTGGCCTGGTAGTTAAAATTAGCCGTTGGGGTAGTTATGTAATTCACTGATGATTATATTATATTATATTTTTACATATAAAAGATCTTTTTAACCGCCTTTTCATTTACTTATTTTAATCTTTCTTATTGTCGGTTAAAAGTAATTCTCTCATATCTTCTTTCATCAGTCACTATCATAATTCACATACACCTTTCATCTTCTACCAGTACTACCAACAAATCCCACCATCATATTCAAAATTTTCATTATGGCTTCCACAGTTGTTCTAGATTTTGTCCAACGTCATAATCAGTTAGCATTTTTGGAAAAGTCAGAGGATAATGCCTCATTTCATCAAGTAGTGGACTTTTTAAACAACTCCTACATCAGGTTTGCTTTGATAGTCAATCCCACTATTTATGAAAATCAAATTTTGCAATTTTGGCAATCTGCTAAAATTAAAACTTCTGAAAATGGGGAACAAAGAATTAAGGCCAAAGTGGATGGTAAGCATTTGACTCTTACTGAGTCATCCATAAGAAGACATCTTCATTTGGATGATTCTGATGGTATTAGTCAATTACCAGATACTGAAATTTTTGAAAATTTACAAAGAATGGGGTATCATGCTGAGTCTAACAAACTTACTTTTCTGAAAAAGCATCTTACTCCACAATGGAGATTTTTGATTCACACAATCCTTCACTGTTTGAGCCAGAAGAAAACCTCTTGGGAGCAATTTAGTGGAAACATGGCTTCTGCTCTCATTTGCTTAGCCACAAACAGAAAATACAATTTTTCTAAATATATTTTTGAAGGATTGATAAACAATGTGAAAAGTAAAACAAAGTTTTTGATGTATCCAAGATTTATTGGTTGCATCATTGGAAAACTACAACATGTGTTGCTTCCCACAGACTCAATTTATGAAACACCAAAACTTTCTCACAAAGTATTTTCAAATATGAGAATTGGTTTTAGAGGGGAGGAAGTTCCACTTTTTGATGAAATGGTACCACAACATCCAGAAGAACCAACACCATCTGCTGATACACAATCATCTAGTTCTTCACATGGTTTCATTTCACAAACACATCAACAATCACCAATACCATCTCCAGTACCATCAGTAACACCACCACCATCACCACATCATATATCACAAACCCAATCACCTCAGACAATGCAAGAACTGAAAGACAAGGTGAAGTTCTTAGAGAATGCTCTTAAAAGTCAAAATGAAAGGTTTTCTAAGATCAACATCAAATTGGTCAAGAGGGTAAAGAGATTGGAGGGTGAAGTGAAGAAGCTAAAGGGTAAAAAGTCTGCAAAGGTTGTTTTATCTAGTTCTTCACAGTCAGATGCTGATAGGATAGATCACTCTTCCAAAAAGGGGAGGAAGGATAGGTCTGAAGATGAGGATGAAGAGGAGGAACAGGCTCAATTTGAATTCCATGATGGAACTCAAGTTTATGATGAAGAGCCTGTTGGAGCAGGGCAAGAGCCTGCTAGGCCAGAAGAAGAGTCTGCTAGGAGAGAAAGACTATTGGCTATGGGGTATAAAGGGTCTGCTGAGAGAGTGTACAAGAGAAAGAGGGTTTTAATTGCTGATGAGCAATCTTCTGCTCCATCACAAGATTCACCTCCAAAGGATAAGGGCAAAGGTATTATGATTGAAGATGAGCCAAAGTCCAAGAAGTTGAAAAGAACTCAGCAAATTCAGGTGGCTTTAGGAGAAGAAGAGGCCAAAAGGGTTCAACAAGAAGAGCTAGAAGCACTTGAAGCTTCAAGAATGCTTGCAGTAATGAAAGAGCAGAAAGATGCTGAAGATGCTGCTCAGACTCTTCTTGATACTCAAATTGCTCAAGAGACCTTTGATGCACAGATGTTATGGATTATCAATAATGATCCAATTGTGAAAGGTCATGCAGCAAATATAGTAAATGACAAGACACTCAATTCTGATGAGAAGACTGAAGCACTTGAATCTTTCATCAACAAGAAATACAAAGAAGCAGCTTTGGCTGACATTTTTGAGAAGATGAAGGAAAGTCAGAAGAGAGGTTTTAAAGTGGGCCAAACTAACAAAGATCAAACAATCTTTATGAAGAAATTTTTGAAGAATCAGGCAAATTGGACTGATTATCAACTTAAGAAGAAATCTGCTGATGAAATCTTCTTTTTATATCTTCAAGCCTACAAGAGTCTTTACTATAATGTTCCATCTGATGTACACCCCTCAATGAAGAAGAAAGATGCTCAGAAGAAAGAAGTAGCAAAATTGGATACATGCTGATCCAATTAGGTCTAGACACCCTATAATTGATTGGGAAATACACCATGATAGATTTGGTAAGTCATGGAAAATATCAAGGGTTGGGGGACAGTCTGCTATCTTCAAGAATTTTGAAAATTTAGTTAGAGCATCTGATAGAGCAGATTTGGAAGAATTGTGGAATCTAGTGCAGATTAGGCTAGACACAACTTCTAGTACAGATGCTAAGGAACAAGAACTTTGGGTAGAATTCAATAGGATGTTTGATCCTGATCCCAAAGATGTTCATTGGAAATTTCCCTATTATGATCCTTCAACAACTTGGGAATTTCTAAGCCATAGCAATATTCATCACCTTTTCACACAGAGTGGGATAGAACTCTTTATGTTAGCTGAGAGAGAGTATCCACTTAGCTATGAAGTGCTTAAAGCTATGATCTCCAAGAGATTAAGGTGTGACAAGGATGAAGAAAACTCAGAAATTGTTCAGAGTTTGCTGAGGAGCATATCTGAGCAATATGAAAGAAAAAGGAAGGATAGAAAGTAAAGGTTTTTGGAAGAGTTCTCTCAAATCCTCAAGGTATGTATTTTATTCATCAGAAACTTGTGTATTTTAATGGAAATAACAAGTTTAGGGGAGGATTGTTGGGAATAAAATGATCAAAGTCAAAGAGCCTGCTAATGATATGAAGAGCCTGCTAGTTGATTTTGAACAAGTATGAAGATGTTCTACCAGTACCTTCTGGGTAGAAGGTACTGCTGGTTGATGAAGAGCCTGCCAAGCTTATGTCAAGTCGATTAGATATTTTGTAATAGATATTTAGTTAAATTATTAGTCTTTGTACAAAGTTATACGTTATGTAGAAGTAGATTAGTCTTCTGTGTTGACAGAGGAATATTATCAGAGTTGTACATGGGTAGTTGTATTTAATTGTAGGCGCACATAATAGTCAAAGTATAGTATAATACTCTTCCACTTGACAACATGTAATAAGATATCCTTATCTTATAAAAGGATATCTTAGTCACTACTTCATGCATGCATCTTCACAAACCAATTAACCAAAAACAAACTATCTCTCAAGTAACTTAGTTACTTCAAATCACAAATCCTTTTACAATCAAAGATTCAAGATTACTTTGTAATCCTGGTGATATTTAGATCATCCGTATTATTTCATCAATAATATTGAATCCTTTTGTGTTAACCAAAGTTGTGTTCTTTGTTCATTGCATTCTCACGTTTACTTAAACTCACCACCTTGTGTTCTTTTAAAGTGTGTTGTAGTAGATTCCGCATGCTAAACACATTCAATACATAAATATCTCTCAAACACATTACTAAAATTCATATCCCAAGTGTTTGAACTTTGAACAATAACGTTCCACAGAGTATTTTCCTTTTCTGCTTCTTCAGCTTCATCCGCACTTTCATCATGGATGATCGTGGTATCATTTGGATTTGGTGGTGGATCATAAGAGAGACCACTTCTTGTGAATACAGCATTGATATGCTCATTTCTAGTCTGTGGTGGACGATAAGTTTTATCGTTTGATCCAGATGATGTTGGTTTAGGGTTGGATTGGGTATTACTTGGTAACGTACCAGATGGTCGGGAAGAAAATTGGTCAGAAAGTCTACCGAATTTTGTTTTCAAGATCCTGAAAAGATGCTTGATGATTTTTCTGACCTTGCTCAACTTTGGTTTTGAGATTGAAAAATTGAGTCTTGATGAACTCATTAGTTGATTTTTGAGCAGTCACGAATTCTCTCATCATTTTTTCAAAATCGGTTTCTTTCGGCTTTTTATCAGAGGTTTGTGGAGTTTGATTGTCTGCTCGAGGTTAAGAATCATGGTTGTTATCCCTTTGTTGGCGATCTTGCCAATTTCCAGAATTTCTCCCGTAATAATTACCACGATAACCGCCTCCACGGTATCCTCCTTGGTCATAATTAGCTTCTCCTTCTTTAGGTCCGTCCATTGGTTGATCGTCACATTCCGATGATGGGTGATTACCTCCACAATTGTTACAACCATCTCGCATTTCTTTCATTTCTCCTTTAAGATCTTTGTATTGCGAGTCGATTTTGGAAGTCAAGGCTTCCATTTTTTCCATGAGTTTAGAGGTATCAGAACTTTCAGCAAAAGCAATGGTTTTTCGTAAGGGTTTGGTTTTGGAATCTTTTGACCAATCGAGTTTGAGGAGTACTCGGTCTTCGAGTAGTTGATATGCCTGGTTAGGGGTCTTATAGAGAAAAATTCCTCCAGCATCAAGGATTCCTTGAGACGCTTCATCAAGTCCATGGTACCTTTAATGTATCGCAAGATACGTTTAACCGCTTCAAGATGAGAGATTTTGGGATCTTCTTGAAAGCGAGCACAAAGGCAGACACTAAACATGATATCGGGCCTACTTGCCGTTAGGTATAATAAACTACTTATCATACCCATGTACTTAGTATTATCCACATACTCACCTTCTTCATCCTTCGTGAGTTTTGTTTCCGTGGACATGGTCGTTTTAGTTAATTGGTTTAGACTCTTCTAACCCAAAATTTTTAAGCATTTCTTTAATATATTTTTATTGATTAAAAAAATGTCATCTTCCATTTGTTGTATTTGTAAACCAAGGAAGAAACTTAATTCACCCATCATACTCATTTTCAAACTCATCGTGCATGATTTTCACAAAATCATTACACAAGTCTTGACAAGTCGAACCAAATATAATGTCGTCGACATATATTTGAACAATGATGAGATGTGAATTTCTTTTCTTCTTGAAAAGTGTATTATCTACCATCCCCATGGTATACTCATGTTTAAGCAAGAAAGTTTTTAATCTATCGTACAAAGCTTTAGGAGCTTGTTTAAGACCATGGAGTGCTTTATTGAGTTTATAAATATGATTAGGTTTTACAAAATCAACGAATCCTGGAGGTTGTGCAACGTACACCTCCTCGTTAATAAAACCATTTAGAAATGCAATTTTCACATCCATTTGATATAACTTAAAATCTAGTGCACATGCGTATGCAAGAAGTATTCTAATAGATTCTAACCGGGCTACCGGTGCGTAAGTCTCATCATAATCTATGCCTTCTTGTTGATTATAGCCTTGTGCAACTAACCTAGCTT
Source organism: Artemisia tridentata subsp. tridentata (assembly GCA_021014915.2). Classification (NCBI taxonomy): domain Eukaryota; kingdom Viridiplantae; phylum Streptophyta; class Magnoliopsida; order Asterales; family Asteraceae; genus Artemisia; species Artemisia tridentata. The sequence goes on along the minus strand of CP139509.1, from coordinate 73,851,907 downwards.
TGTTCCTAGACACAATGCCATTCTCATCAAGTGTATTTCTAAATACCCATTTTGTTCCTATTATTGTCAAATACTTAGGTGGTGGTACTAACTCCCAAACATCATTTGCGATGAATTGGTTTAACTCTTCTTGCATGGCAACTACCCAGCTTTCGTCCTTTAATGCTTCACCGATATTCTTAGGTTATGTCATAGATATAAGATAAAAGAAGTTACTTTTGCTTTGGGCTTGTGATCTAAGTGTCCTTTAGTAAAGGTTTCCTATAACATTGTCTATTGGGTAATCCTTTAGATTCCTTAATGTTGACTACTCTGTCAACTTCTTTTCATCCTGAATATTGTTTTCTATAGTTTTCTTGCTGTTGACATAAATAATGCCTAAAAACATTATCAATATTTATTCATATCTCTATGTTTTGATGATCACAAAATGTAAACTCATTAAAACATAAACTTATAAAATAAACAAGTACTTAGTTGTAAATATTCACTTCTACAACTAAAATCACTTAAGGTATGAATGAACTAATGCTTAATGCATTATATGATCAAAGGAACATTTTCTTAATAACTAGATTTTTTATAAAATGTCAAAAACATTTTATATTTTAGAAAAACATTTTTGGTAATAAATAAAAAGGTTTAATTCATTATAAATTTATGAATTCAAATTTTTAACCAAAATCAGTAAAAATGTTCCAGAAAAACCTTCCCCACAAAAAGACAAAACTGGGCAACGGATGGCTTGGGCGGCCCCCTTAATTTTGCTAGGCGCCCCCCTTAAAATTAAGGGGGCCGGCCACGCTCCAGTAGGTTCCAGCTGTCCAGTTTTTCTGCCTATAAATACCAGCCTTCCCCTGGATTTTTACTCACCCTTTTGCACTAAAACTTTCTGTTGTAGATCTCATTTCATATCTTCAAAAACCTTTGATCATGTAATCTTAAGCATTGGTTTCCAAGTGATCCAAGCTTCCACTATCCAAGTGCAAAAGAAGAATACTTCTATCAATCAAGACTAGAAGTATTACAACTTAGTATCATCTTGTTACTCAAGTTGTTTGTTTTGTATATTTTGTAAATCATTCATTCATTTGTGTAAAGTGTGTATATAAGTTGTAAACATAAGTGATTAGGCTAGAGTAGTGTGTAAGTAGTGAAGAAGGTGGATAAGTAGTTGTGGAGTAAAGAAGTAGAGTAGAAGCCTTGTAAAGTTGTGAAGTAGAGAAGTCTTGAAGCCGTTGTGAAGCCATAGCCTAGAAGTCGTGAAGCCGTAGCATAGAGGTTGTGTAGCGGTCGTATTGAAGCCATGAAGTCCTAGTCGTGAAGTCCTAGTGTTGAAGTCGTGAAGCCGTAGCATAGAGGTTGTGTAGCGGTCGTGTTGAAGCCATGAAGTCCTAGTTGTGAAGTCCTAGTGTTGAAGTCGTGAAGCCGTAGCACAGAGGTTGTGTAGCGGTCGTGTTGAAGCCATGAAGTCCTAGTCGTGAAGTTCTAGTGTTGAAGTCGTGAAGCCGTAGCATAGAGGTTGTGTAGCGGTCGTGTTGAAGCCATGAAGTCCTAGTCGTGAAGTCCTAGTGTTGGAGTCGTGAAGCCGCAGCATAGAGGTTGTGTAGCAGTCGTGTTGAAGTCGTGAAGAAGTCGTGAAGCAGTCGTGAAGCCGTTGTGAAGTAGTCGTGAATAAGTTGTGAAGAAATTGTGTTGTGAAGTTGTGAGATTGGTTCTAGCGACGATTAGAACTCGACATTTAGCATTGTGTCGTTAAACCCGTGTAAACCAAAGTTGTGTACGGTTTTCTCCGCCATAAGGGAGCTTATTGAAGTTGTGAAGAAAACTCTCGAGCTTGGTGCTCGGTTAGTGGAGTAGGGCAAGGAAGGTGTCCTTGTAGCCGAACCACTATAAATCCCTCGTGTCTCGGTTAGATCTTTCCATCTCTTACTTACATCTTTATTTATATCGTCATTACTTTTATAACATATAGGCATATATAACTGTTAGTAATAATTAGAAGTTGACTTCACATATAGATCAAATTGAAACTCCATTCAAGAAACCAAAACTTTTACAATCAATTTAAAAGAATACATATATAACTAATAATAAGGTTCAAGTTTTATTTTTCATACAAACTTGAATCTAAGTGTTTTTAAAATAAACAAAGGTTTTCATAATAAAATTAAAAAGACATAAAACTATTCAACCCCCCCTTCTAGTTTTCCACAATTGGTATCAGAGCCAGGTTAATCAAGATCTTTAAAATATACTGTATTTTAAAACTTGAATCGATCTATGGAATTCGAAAAATATCTAGAAGGGGAATCTTTGCTAAAACCACCACTATTTGAAAACTATACTTTTCTTGAATGGAAAAATAAATTTGAAACTTATGTGAAATCAATTGATCTAGATCTTTGGCATGTCATTTCGATTGGTGATTTTGAAAATCAAACAAAAACGGATTTTGAAAGTCAAATTGATTATTTGAAAACAAAGAATGAAATAAATAATAAAGCTAAAATAATTATTTATAAAACCTTGCCGAAAGTTGAATATGAAAGAATATTCTTCTGTAAAACGGCAAATGATATTTGGAAAAATTTCTTAAACTTTCATCAAGAAAAATGTCAAGCCAAAGATGAGGATTTTGATCTTTGTACATGAATTAGTTATCTTAGAAAATTTAATAGATAAACATTTAGATAAAATAGATACATGTGCTACTAGTTCAAATGTTGTTAATGAAGGTATTAACGACGAAGACTACATGAATCAACTCCAAAGTGAACTCAATCCAAAATCATGGAGTGACACAGACGAAGGAGAAGATCATCATCCGACTCACCTATCATTCACACGTCGATCATCATCTGAGACATTACGAAGAAAAGCTAGGACGTGAGGTAAGTTCTCTTTTTAAATTTCATAAGTAATTACTTCATGCATATAATCTTATTAATGCCTTAGGATACGCTTAGTCTGATAGGTTGCTTTGCCTCTACACTTTAGTTATATTCGTTCTGTGGCTTAATGAACTAGAAACCCTTTAGTTAGCCCCCCTAAGTATTAGTAAACCAAGCAATCTTCATATTTGGTACTCTTCGATAGGTAAATTTAGGAACTTAATTTCTTCTAAAAAGAGAATGACTACTGGAGAATCTATTGACTAGAAACTCAATTTGACCTAACGGTTGAATTGCTTCTATGTGAGAAGTTGGGTGTGTGTAACCCGTAAAAATGGTCGTGTTTAGCCTGAATTGATTACCACTAGTAATAGTCTCATATTCATTCTCCAACTTGAATACATTATTCTTCCTAAATATACCTAACGATAGTTTACTGTTATGAACTTTGCTTTTCACTAGAGCTTTTCATTCCTAGATTTATGTCATCTTGCATATATAAAATTTCTTGATGTTTACTTGCTCCTATGTGATTTGACTGCATGCCTTCGTAATTATTTGTTTAGTTGTTGAATGCATTGTCATTATAATAGCTTTTGTTTTTCTCTAACTACTCTGACATGATGTATTTTTGTATTTAGTCATAATACATGCTTAAATGCCATAGGATATGTAGAAAGAGGTAGCATGTGACAATAGACTTAACCAATACCCTTGAGCATGAGATCTTTTATAAACCACTATTTTTAAACCTATAATTAATGGGACTTATTTTTAAATTTGCAAAAACTTCACATTTTGGAAAAATGATTTTTCAAAAGATTATGACACATTTCTATTTTACAAGTTTCACCATCCTACCTTTCTTCCAAACTTGTGTCCATAATAACGTGTTTATCAAAACCAAAGATTGGAAAAATATGTTTTCTTTCCTCATAAAAACATTTTGAAATAAAACCAAAACTATTTCATTAAAATATTTTTCACATCCACATAAAAACCCACTTTCAAACATTGTTGAATAATGCCAAAAACATTTCTTTAAATCTTGCATGGTGATCTCATATCTGTCATCTATATTTATGTATGTGACATTTATAAGTAAACTAAATTTGAAAATAACCATAATTTATTCACTAAGACCTCACTTGGTACAAGTCTAGATGTCCATACTATCACAACTCTACATTCCCATGCACATAGATATTCATTAGGATTATTTAACTAGCTTATTAATCTTCCTAAATATGATACTATGAATTACTTGGTGCTATGTAGTGTTTTCTTGTCTAACATATATATGTTACATGCTAAATGAGTTGTTTGCATGCTAGATAATAATGTCTAATGAATATGCTTAGCATACATAAGTTATTAAATCCTAAATTGCCTCAAAAGAAGTTGGACTTGCTTGAAACTAAACCCAAAAACACAACCCTTTCAATAATTTTATGCCATAAACCCAGTTCCAGTAACCTGGAAATCAGCAGATGGGCGGCCCCCTTAATTCATTAGGCGGCCCCCTTAATATTTAAGGGGACCGGCCCCTTAATTAAGGGGACCGGCCATCTGATGGTCGAAGGTGCTGCTCCCTTTTTCTATTTTTTTTTTGCCCATTTTATCCTATACTTCCCAAAATTCACAAACACATTTTGTCACAAACCACCCACCAAAATTTACCTTCCACAATCACATCATCACTACACCATAAATACCCAACTCCATCATAAATGTTCATCCATATCATCCATCCAAACATGTCATCATCTAACCACCCACGATCCAAGCCTTCAAGAGTTGCTAAAATCTCAGTGAAGCCCATTTGGAGGAGGAAGCTTGACATTTGCCATAACCCAAGAAATGATGTTGTTCAAACTCAACCAACACCTAAACCTCATCCTAATGAACCCTTTCACACACATAACCAATCATCCATATGTCCACCTTCATTCACTCATAATTACCCAATTTCACAAATGTCTCCACCACCAAGTGTGTCACCACCACTTCCACCAAATAACAACCACTCTCCATCATCATCACCTTCCACTCAACACTTGAAGTTCATTGAAGAACTCAAGGAAGCCCATGAGCTTAATGCTCTCCTTGCTTTGCACCTTGCTCAAAGCAACTTAGACCCATCACCATCCATCTCACCATCATTACCATCATCACCACATCACTTGAGTCAAATTGAGAAACATGTCAACAATAGTCCTTGTTGCATCTTTCTCCAAAATCAAACCATCGCCTTAAATGAGCGTCTCACTTGGATTGAGTATCTTCTCACTAGATCTAATCCAACACCACCACTTGAACAACATCAAAACCCTCATTCAACATGGTCAAGTCCAAGCTCTCTCCAACATCCATACACCCAAACTTACAACCCCATTAATCCAACATTTTTACCCCCTCTTTACCATCATCCATCCAAAATAATTCAAGTTTTTCATGTCTCAAGCAAGTCAAATGGATCTCTTAGGCAATTTAAAATTTTCTACTTATTGTATGCTATAAGCAAAATATGTGTTGTATCAATAATTATGTTTTTAACATAATTATTTTCAACTAATGAATGCTTTATTTCTTGTCTTTAATATATGATTGTTATGCTTATTGCTTGTATACTTGATATCATGATATATATACATGCTTGATGATTAATAACATGCTTATTCCATAATATGTTTTAAATGTATGCATGCGTATTTAACATGTTTATGCCACTATTTAATCATTCTTGATGTACATGATTCAAATGGAGCTTGCTGCAAAAACACCCTAAAAATGACCCTTTTCTGGAAATTTTTCAAATTTGGTCACCTGGGAAAACACCAGATGGGCGGCCCCCTTAATTCCCTAGGCGGTCCCCTTAATTTTAAGGGGGCCGGCCTACAATTAAGGGGACCGGCCATCTGGGCAGTAAAATTTACTGTTTTCTTTTGCATCTTGTGACCCCTTTTATCTAGCCCCAGCTACCATTTCTCTTAAAGGACGAACTGGTATTGGAATTTTACCTCAAAACCTCCAAACCTTACCTAAATCAACCATCACCTCCATCAAACACCCATTTTCATTCACCATGCTATTACCAAAATCATCTCTAAGACCCCAAAACTCCATCACCACCACCTCAATGTTCATCCCCAAAGTGCACCAAATGCACCATCAAAAACACCCTCCACTCATGGCACATCATCTTCATCCATACCTTCCACTTCATCCATCAATAACTACATCAACTCACACCTATCATCACCACCATCAAGAGCATCAACTCCACCTCCTACTCAAGAACCTCCATTCACCCAACTTGTCATTTCCATATCACCAATAACACCTCTTGATGCTCATTTCTCATCATCACCAATACCACCACCATGCTTTCCCATCCCTTGGGCTTTACTTGAAGCCCATGGAGACAATTGCCTTTGTTGCATCCACAACCGAACCATCATCTTTGGTCTTAGAGATGAGATACACTACATGTTTTCATCCCTTGAACACATGCTTAACAACCAACCTCCACCACAACCTCCACCATTTTCACCCACTACACCACCACCACCTTCATTCTCACCAAATTGTGTGCAAGCCCCATGGAAGATCATGTACTCCTAGAATGATTATGTAGATTGCATTACTTACTAGCTAATGTAGGATTGAATATAATCTTGGATGGTTGTGTATTTATACACAACATTTTTAATGAATGTCTTTATATGCATGCTTATTTTTGCTATATATATGCTTGTGCTTCTAATATTTTTCTTGCAAGTATTCCATATATCGATTCCTTGGTGCCCTCAAACGAGGGGGAGCACACATCAAGGGGGAGTTCTCGTCCCGACAAATTTTGTCTCTAAAACTTGTCGGCTCAACCTTTTTGATGCTACAAAAAGGGGGAGAAGTGAATATAAACTCACTAAATACTTGTCCAAAAATAACTTTTTGGATTTAATGAGTTTAGGTTTTGTAATCATCAAAAAGGGGGAGATTGTTGACATAAATAATGCCTAAAAACATTATCAATATTTATTCATATCTCTATGTTTTGATGATCACAAAATGTAAACTCATTAAAACATAAACTTATAAAATAAACAAGTACTTAGTTGTAAATATTCACTTCTACAACTAAAATCACTTAAGGTATGAATGAACTAATGCTTAATGCATTATATGATCAAAGGAACATTTTCTTAATAACTAGATTTTTTATAAAATGTCAAAAACATTTTATATTTTAGAAAAATATTTTTGGTAATAAATAAAAAGGTTTAATTCATTATAAATTTATGAATTCAAATTTTTAACCAAAATCAGTAAAAATGTTCCAGAAAAACCTTCCCCACAAAAAGACAAAACTGGGCAACGGATGGCTTGGGCGGCCCCCTTAATTTTGCTAGGCGCCCCCCTTAAAATTAAGGGGACCGCCCCCCTATTTAAGGGGGCCGGCCACGCTCCAGTAGGTTCCAGCTGTCCAGTTTTTCTGCCTATAAATACCAGCCTTCCCCTGGATTTTCACTCACCCTTTTGCACTAAAACTTTCTGTTGTAGATCTCATTTCATATCTTCAAAAACCTTTGATCATGTAATCTTAAGCATTGGTTTCCAAGTGATCCAAGCTTCCACTATCCAAGTGCAAAAGAAGAATACTTCTATCAATCAAGACTAGAAGTATTACAACTTAGTATCATCTTGTTACTCAAGTTGTTTGTTTTGTATATTTTGTAAATCATTCATTCATTTGTGTAAAGTGTGTATATAAGTTGTAAACATAAGTGATTAGGCTAGAGTAGTGTGTAAGTAGTGAAGAAGGTAGATAAGTAGTTGTGGAGTAAAGAAGTAGAGTAGAAGCCTTGTAAAGTTATGAAGTAGAGAAGTCTTGAAGCCGTTGTGAAGCCATAGCCTAGAAGTCGTGAAGCCGTAGCACAGAGGTTGTGTAGCGGTCGTGTTGAAGCCATGAAGTCCTAGTCGTAAAGTCCTAGTGTTGAAGTCGTGAAGCCGTAGCATAGAGGTTGTGTAGCGGTCGTGTTGAAGCCATGAAGTCCTAGTGTTGAAGTCGTGAAGCCGTAGCATAGAGGTTGTGTAGCGGTCGTGTTGAAGCCATGAAGTCCTAGTCGTGAAGTTCTAGTGTTGAAGTCGTGAAGCCGTAGCATAGAGGTTGTGTAGCGGTCGTGTTGAAGCCATGAAGTCCTAGTCGTGAAGTCCTAGTGTTGGAGTCGTGAAGCCGCAGCATAGAGGTTGTGTAGCAGTCGTGTTGAAGTCGTGAAGAAGTCGTGAAGCAGTCGTGAAGCCGTTGTGAAGTAGTCGTGAATAAGTTGTGAAGAAGTTGTGTTGTGAAGTTGTGAGATTGGTTCTAGCTACGATTAGAACTCGACATTTAGCTTTGTGTCGTTAAACCCGTGTAAGCCAAAGTTGTGTACGGTTTTCTCCGCCATAAGGGAGCTTATTGAAGTTGTGAAGAAAACTCTCGAGCTTGGTGCTCGGGGAGTGGAGTAGGGCAAGGAAGGTGTCCTTGTAGCCGAACCACTATAAATCCCTCGTGTCTCGGTTAGATCTTTCCATCTCTTACTTACATCTTTATTTATATCGTCATTACTTTTATAACATATAGGCATATATAACTGTTAGTAATAATTAGAAGTTGACTTCACATATAGATCAAATTGAAACTCCATTCAAGAAACCAAAACTTTTACAATCAATTTAAAAGAATACATATATAACTAATAATAAGGTTCAAGTTTTATTTTTCATTCAAACTTGAATCTAAGTGTTTTAAAAATAAACAAAGGTTTTCTTAATAAAATTAAAAATACATAAAACTATTCAACCCCCCTTCTAGTTTTCCACACTTGCCATTATCCTTCATGGTTTCTTCTTCATCTAAATCATCATCTACCAAAGGTGATGATTTAGGTAAAGGAGGACTTTCATCCAATGTCACATTTAAGGACTCTTCGACTACCATAGTCTCTTTATTTAAAACTACATAAGATTTACTTTCTTGGGAATATCCTGGAAAACACCTTCGTATGACTCTGGATCAAACTTGGTGAGGTAGTCTTTTGTGTTTAAGATGAAGCACTTGCTTCCAAACACTCTGAAATAATCTAAAGTAGGTTTCCTACCTCTTAGAATTTCGTGTGGTGTTTTTCCTAAGATTGATCTAATTAATATCCTATTGAGAATATAAGTTGAGGTGTCTACGACGTTACACCAAAACTTTTGCGGTATAGATTGTTCGTTTAACATGGTTCTACTCATTTCTTGAAGAGTATGATTCTTCCTTTCTACTACACCACTTGATTGTCAAGTACGAGGAGCTGAGAAATTGTGAGTAATCGCAACATTGTCACAATAAGCTCCAAATTGTACTTCATTATCAAATTCTCGGCCATGATCCGTCCTAATAGAAACTATTTAACAACCCAATTGGTTTTGAATTTTCTTACTGAATATTTCGAATTGCTCGAAGGCCTCAGATTTAGTCTTAAGAAATGTTGTCCAAGTATACCTAGAATAGTCATCTACTATTACTAAGGTGTAAAGATTTCCTCCGTAACTCCGTACGGCGGATGGACCGAAAAGATCCATGTGTAGTAGTTCTAGGCATCTAGTTGTTGATACTATGTTCTTATCCTTGTGATTAGCATGAGATTGTTTTCCTACTTTACAAGCGTCACAAAAGTGTTGATCAAACTTAAGCTTAGGTAGATTTCTAACTAATTTCTTTGATTCTAATGATTGGATTAGACGCATATTTGCGTGTCCTAATCTTCTATGCCATAATGTGGATTTTTCGTCCATGGTCGCTATGCAAAGTTTATCTCTCGGCTTATTTCCTAATTTCATCACATATAAGCCGCTTTTCCTAGTTCCTCTACCTATAGTCTTTCCATCCTTAGTTATTTCACTACCGTCCTCGGAAAATATTACTTTACACTTATTATCACATATTTGACTTATGCTAAGCAAGTTAAATCCTAAGTTGTCTACATGCTCAACATTATAAATAGTGAGGAAGTCATGAGAAATCGTACCTTTGCCAATTATGTTTCCTCTTAGGTTACTAGCAAAAGTAACGTTACCTCCATTGTATGCTTTGTATGAAGAGAAGAGACTTTTATTGCCCGTCATATGCTTTGTGCATCCACTATCTTTGACCCGTTTGTTGGGCTCGAAGTCAATTTCCAAGACTCAAACATTCGGTCCCCAATATCTCATGGGTCTAAAGTTGTTAGCATTAAACATCCCTTGCATTTTTTGCATTTGGTTAGGATGTTGAAATGATGGAAAAATTCCCCAAGGTACGTATCCTTGTTGAAAATTATTCCAAGTCACGGGATAACAACTTGGTAGTTTTGTCCTCTAAAGTTGCTTCTAGGTTGCGGTGTTTTGGACCGAGGTTGAGATGTATTAATTTTCCTAGGTGGTGGAGTTTTTAATATTTGTTCGGGTTTTGCAAATCTGATTCCACGTTTCAAGAAAGGTTTGTAAAATTGTTTGATTTCTTCTTTACTAGCTACTGGTACTTTCTTTTTTATCTACAATAATAAACTCAGTTTTAGAATTCATATCAGATTTAAGTTTTAAAGCTGACCTTTCTCCAGATGCAGACGGTACCACGGTACCTTTATTGATAAAGGTACCGTCTGTACCATTAAGGGTACCGTCTGGTACTTTTACAGTTTCTGACTGTTTAACAAATTTTACTTCTTTAGTTCCACTAGTTAAATGTTCTTCAAAGTTAAAACCTATTCCTGTTTTATCACCGGAGATCTTTTGAACAACTAATATCTCTTTAAGGGATTGAGTACTCTTTTCAAACTTAGAAAATTTGTTTGCTTCTTCTTTAAGTCTTTCGTTTTCTACCCTTAGGTTTTCACATGTCGTACATCCGACATCAATTTCTTTGTTTCTTTCTAGTTTCTTAACCCTTTCTTTTAATTCAACAATTTCCTTTTCTAGTCTAGTTCTAGCTACTTTTAACATCTTATTTTCAGTTATGATTTTTATGATAGCTTCACATAGTCTATTATATTCGTTTTGCAATGTGTCATTATCCATTGAAGAAGTATTATCACTATAATACGAAGTATCAGAATATACCTAATTTTGACGCGTGTGCCATAAGACATGTTTCTTCATAGGGCTTATCTTCATCTTCTTCACCGCTATCACTCCAAGAACTTTCGACAAACGCCTTTTGGTTCTTGCTTCTCGGTGGTTTAGGACATTCCCCAATGAAGTGATTCGGATCTCCGCATCTAAAACATTTCCTATCTCCTTTAACTTTCTTGTTATCCTGGTTCTTTTGGAATGACTTCTTTTCATCACGCAGTTGTCTAACATATCTACCTCGTCTTCCAAAAAAAATTCTTAAAGTCCCTAACCGCCATTGCATATTCTTCATCTTTGCTTTCGGACATCGAATCTTCATCATCACTAGACTCCTTCTTAACTTTCAAAGCAAGGGACTTAACTTTCTCTCCTTTACCTTTAACTATATCGGAGTCTTTCTTGACCCATTATGCGTTTCACTCATGTGATGCTATCTGAACCTTTAAGAGTTGTCATAATTGGTTAGGAATAAATTTTACATTGTTTCTTAGGTGCGTTAGCCCCTTGGCCGATCTTAGTGTAGTATAGTTTCTAGATTTAAATGTCATACAGTTCTCTTGGTTAAGTAAATCGTTCGTGGTCACAATTCAAAATTTGCCTAACTACTATCGTAAATTTATATATTTTTTGTATTGTGTAACAAATAGAAGGATTGCAGACCCAGTGGGTTATGTTTGATCGGGAAAAAAGGCGAAGTTTTATATGTGGTGTGTTGGTTGTGTTGTATCCGAAAACCTTCAAATCTATTTTCATGACGGTGATTACAATTCTTCTTTGAGAGATTATAGAGAATATTAGAGACAAGATTCGTTCGAGAGATTAAGTATGCTGATCATGGAAGCAATATTTTGCTTAGGACCAAAAAGAGGATCAAAGACAAGATTTGTATAGACTATAAAGGATCGAGTGAACAGTCTTTGAAGTAGTTTATATAGAATTTGTATAGACTATGACGTAATGTTTCGATCATGTTGTTCGTACAAGTGTAAGACTTTATTTTTTGTAAATTCAACCATTTCATTTTGATTACATTAGGATCATTGTTGTTGCCAATGCATACGGCATGACAACTTCGCAAAATTGGTAGTGGGTTTGTTATTATCTTTCTGCATTGTGTTAGATGTATAACCTAAAGATATATGCCATTTTGTTTGATAGAATAAATTTATTTGTTTTGCTTCTATTTCTTCCACCTCCTTAACCACACATATTTCATAACCTTATACGTTAATAAGAAACATGTTCACTGATGCAAAGTTTGTTTGAACATGCCATTGAAACTAATACTCTTATCTTATGTTACCGACCAGATAAACCTAACTAAAAGAACAAATGATTTTCGGTAGGGGCAAGGAAGAAAATAGATTGAAAACGCTTTACAAAATCTAGAGTTAACCGTATAATTGAACTCCAACACATATTCATATATCTTTGTTTAAACTAACGTTTGGTAGAACCGGAAGCAGCCTCTCTACCTTAGGTAGGGGTAAGGCTGTCTACGTCTCAACCTCCCCCATACACCATCCTCAACGGTATTGGGACCTATAACCCGTGGAAGACGGTATTGGGAGTTGTAACACCCCCAAATTTTTCATTATAGCAGCGGAAGTCTAATTAGGGTATTACTGAGAGGATCGAAGAAAAAATCATAGAAAACAACCCAAAAAGGCATTCTTAAATATTATTATAGGTCCATAATATGAATTCAGTTACAAAGCGTTACATCAGAGTGCAAACAGTTTCTCCAAGGAAACATCATTTTAACTGAATTACAACTTTATTTTACACCCTTATTTAGGATAGGTTTTGCTCGCTTCATGCCTTGCTCCGCTCCGCTAATTTCCTGAGATAACATGCTTAAAAGTCAACAAAATGTTGAGTGATATCATAGAGTTTGAAGTTTAATAATCAGTTCGATACACAAGTAGGATTGTATTGGGAATACAATCAGTTTAAAAGTTGATATTGCAATTCATATATATTTCCCTAAGTCTCATGACACGCAAACGTTAACAAAGTACCATAAAACGGAGGAGTCACATCAGGGATACTGATGGTTATGTGCCCTCGAGTAATAGGTGATTTTTCCAATTTCCTATTTTTCTCAAATATAATGCATCACGACTAATACGACTAGCAAAAAGCATTTCGTCAAAGTATTAGTTGGATAGGTCGTCAGCCTTTAATAGATCTATTCATTATATTCGCGTTCACATACAGTAATTAATGGCTCATGATAAAGGGTCTTGTGGCAATAAGGTAACTTAGGCATATATCAAGTCAGGTAAGCATACAGAAAAATACTTGTGATCTGTTTATAGCATGTATCCCCCTCACGGAGTTTAAAATAGTTAAATCAGTAAAAGTGAGGCTATGACTCACCTTAAGCGTTACTGGTGATGGTGAAAGTAGTTTCAGGGTTGATTATGATATTGACTTCAGTACAGAACCTGGTAAATGTAAATGTCTGAGAATCTGACCAAATACTAGTGGTGGAGGTGAAATGAATAGTGGATGATGAATAACGGTTGATGAATAACGATCTGATCGTTAATTGCGAATGAGTTGTGCTTGAAATGCTTACAATTCAAAAATAAGGATACATATGCATGATGACCTTGATTTTTATGTCAATTATCCCGTAATGTTATTCTCTAAATGAATGAATGAATGTGTATGTTAACTCGTAACGTTTCTCGTTATAGTAACTAACGAAAGTTAAAAAATACGTAAATGAAATGTACAAATATGCATATGTCGTGACAATGAGACGAAAAATGGAAAATGAAATAAGAATGTCAAGTAAAAATAGTAGGCCCTTTTTCTTATCCAGGTTTTACACTTTTGACTCTAACTGTGGTTGCGTTACGCCGTTAGTCCTTCGTTAAGTCCAAAGTCCAAAAATAGTCCGAAACTTGTCCATATGTACATATAAGGCTTGGAGTTCAGTCATTTGTCAATTTATATCCTACATAAACTATTTTTACAGTTTCAGTCCACTTGTTTCCCAGTTTGGCAGTTTTGGTCCTCCTAGTTAGATTGCGTTACATTTTTAGTCCAAGAATGTCAAAGAGGTAGGGAAAAATAAGGAGATTTTTCCTAAGGCTTATTTGTAACCACTCGTAAAATTTCCTATTTACTTTACAGAATTATTATCCTTTTTTCACGGGTAATTTTTTTATTATTATTTATTTGAATGTATCTCTCATCTTATGTGACGTAGATCACATCATTGATAAACGTGCTCCCACAGACCTGCTTAACAAACCTAATGTTTGTTTCATAAACATAACGATATGAAAACATTACAGAATACCATTTACCATTTTATGATAAATCCTTAACGAACATACAAAACAAAACATTCATTATCTTAATAGAATTTCTATGAAACCCTAAAATCATCACAATACCAAATATGAACAACTAAATCTCAGAATATAAAAATACAACATATCTGAGTTAATGTACAAGTTACCAAAGCACCAGAAACCCTAAATCTATTTCAGCTCCCGATAAAACCCTAATTTCATAAAACTGTGATTTTATGTATTCATTTCACAAACCCTAATTTATTTATACAATATTTTTACAAAATATTAAGTTTACAAGTTATTTAAGCTAGAGTACAAGTCATTTTTGCATAAAATCATTTAATTACAAAATCTTTATTTAATATCCCATTTATATTATTTCTAAAGCATAAAGTACAAACCATTTATACATAACTTTTATAAATTATTTTTCCTAAACTCCTTAAATATTTTTACAAATCTTTAAATCCAAAGTACAAGTGCCTAATGCACAAAAACTATAAATTCCATTTAAATTACCTTTTAACTTGATAAAACTTAACAAATAAATTTTATAAATTACTAAACTAATAAAAACATATTTTTTTCTCACATCCTAAACTTTTGTACAACTCATTTAAGCCTATAAGTACAACTCTTTTAAGCTTAACTCATTTTCCTTTTTATTCTGCATAAAATTCGATTTATATAAATATATGGAAACTTAAATAATTTTTCTAAAGTAACCAAGACTTTAACTAAACTAACTAATTCTTAAACCCTTAAATACCACTTACTAAACACAAGGTACCACACCCCAAAGCCATCCGATTTCCCCCTCCTAGAACCTGGTTCGATCTCAACTAAAAACCTTAACTAAGTTTACACCTTAAGGATACAATGAACCTAGCCAAGGACATACTCCCCTATTCACTTCTAACAAGCCCTCCACATGTCCTACTTCATCATCAAGAACACATTCCATTGGTAGTTAAAACCCTAGGGTATTAGTCGGCCACTGATGCGTGGTTTTGCGACCTTACAACAGGTTTTTACCTCTCGAGGGATCTCAAGAGGCTTACAACCCCACCAGGCAGTGTACCTGACCGATGTAGTATAGTGTAGTGGTAAGTACGGGGGATTGATCGTTCTCCATAGGGAATAGTGTTCGTTAGGTATGAAAAATTACTCTAATAGGTCTAAGGGTGAGAGAAGATTCTTTTTATGTTTTTATATTTTTATGAAAGCAAGTAAAATCTCGGGTTTGAAAGAGTGGGCGGAATTAGTTGCTAGTCAACTAACCCAAATTACTACGAATGCAAATTAAATAAAATAACAGAAAATGAAAATGTTGGTGAAAACTTATGTGGAGGGAAATGTGTTTACTTAGATTTACTTACTCCCTAACTATCTTTTACCGGTTGATTAGTGTGTATTAGTTGCGTGGATGACGGGTGTATTCCTTAATACCATTCGTGGGGTGGCGTACGTACTTCCCCAACTCTACAAGCTCCTACTTCATTCCTATGTCGAGCCGGCTAGGAAGCTCCTAACATGGGATCACTAGAATTCGCTTGTGCATTAAATACAACCATAAAAACCTTTAGTACGCATTGGTTCATGTTTCTTAAGACGTTCAAGCAAGTTACCGAATAGGAAGTTAGCCAGTTTTCTTAAGCCTAACATAGATGAACAATCATCCAATACAACTAACAACACACTAATAACTAACAATCAATAGCTAGGTTTCATTAGATCTAAGCAAACACAAGATAAATCTAGCCTAGCATGTTAAACAAAAGACAAGAACAAGATAGAATCAAACAACACATAGACATATTGAATGATTAATTGATAACTTATCTTCAATGTAACATGGAAGATCTCAAGGCAAAAAGCCTTGAAAGAGCTGCCAAATTCGTCCTAGGGTTTTCACACACAAAGTTCCCCAATAAGTTCCACACTAATGACAAAGAATTAGAAAACTATATATAGACTTTCAGATCTGACGGCGTCACGTTATGGAGTGTGACGCCGTCACCTCGCCGCTTTTAGGGTTCCCGGATGACCTTCTTGACGCCGTCCCTCTTTAGCTCTCCAAAATCCGTTCTGGCCTATCAAGGCTTGACGCCCTCAGACTATGAACGTGACGCCGTCCCTCTTTGAATTATAACGTGACGACCTTAATCAAATTAAAGGGTGACGCCGTCAGAATTCCCATGCAATTTTCACTGGCTTATCATGAGTAAATTTCACATCCACCACTTTTGCCAAGCCATGACGCCGTCTGGAGATAATCCTGACGCCGTCAAAGGTAACTTTCAGCAAGATTTTGAGATTTTGCCGTTTTCTTCACTTTTATGCTCCAAAAACGTCCAAAATGCTTCCTTTTCCAGATTTCTTCTCAAAAGTACCTAAAATGACAAAAGGAACGATTTAGGGCAATATTTGATCAAATAAATACGATTTAGGGCTTAAATGACCCCTTAAAAGCGGTACACTTTTCGCTTCATCAGTATCTTACATTGAATATGTTTATTCATTTAGTTTATTAATGTAATTTTTTTTGCACAATTCTTTGTGTCTTCTTGTACCAGCTTGGCCAATTAGGATTACACCAGAAGATGTTAGAATCCATGCTGAAAGACCAGAGCCTGTTGTGTTACAAGAACCAATGTTGGAACCATTGGTCAGAAGAACTGAAGATTATCAAAAGAGGATGGCTCAAGGAGAAGACAAGCAGTGCAGCAGCAGAAAGCACCACCAGTGCAGGAAGATCAAGTGCAGCAACAGCATCAACCAGTGCAGGAAGATCAACCAGCACCAGTGCAGCAACAACATCAACCAGCACCAGTCATCAGAAGGCAATCAGAAAGGATCAAACAAATCTTGTTCAACAGGCCACCATCACCTGGAACTGGATTGACAGAAGACAATGCAATCTCACTTGAATAGATGGTAGGATTGACTTAAATGGCTAGCCAGTTGTTTGGCACTTTTGTACATCAACCATCGTCACTAATCTATGAACATGTTAAAATTTAGGATGCTACTTAACATTTGCAGTTTATATAAAATGCTTCAACTTCTTCTGGTTCTGTTACTGCATCTTTCACAAATGAGCATATGCTGAAACTTTTGAGTCTCATTAAGGAGAAACCATTTGCAAGTGTTTCAGCTAATATAGCAGGTATTAAACCTTGTTTTTATATTAACAATGTGTTTTTTAACTTGCATTTTGAAAGTATTTATATGTTCAAACTGGGTTTATTATTTACAATGTCATATTGGGTCGGATCATTGATTCAAGTGCAAACCAACATACTACCTATTCTACTAAAAACATGTTTGATTTGGTTGATAATTCTATTCATATGTTAATTGTTGGTCATTCTAATGGTACTTTAGATAAATTAACTGCTATCGGTAGTATGAGGTTGACTAATAGTGTTGTTTTAATTGATATTCTCGTTGCGACTGAATACAATGTAAGTATGTTGTTTGTGAATAAAATGATTAAAAATAGTAAGTATTTTGTCGGTTTTGATGAACACAAGTGTTATGTTCTGGATTTGAAACTGGGCAAGTTAGTGGGGACTGGTAGTGAAACTGATGGCCTATACTTTTTTGATGTTAATGGTAATGGTAAGTCTAATGTTCTTATCTGCAATTATGCTTTAATGTGACATGGAAGATCTCAAGGCAAAAAGCCTTGAAAGAGCTGCCAAATTCGTCCTAGGGTTTTCACACACAAAGCTCCCCAATAAGTTCCACACTAATGACAAAGAATTGCAAAACTATATATAGATTTTTAGATCTGACGGCGTCACGTTATGGAGTGTGACGCCGTCACCTCGCCGATTTTAGGGTTCTCGGATGACCTTCTTGACGCCGTCCCTCTTTAGCTCTCCAAAATCCGTTCTGGCTTATCAAGGCTTGACGCCCTCAGACTATGAACGTGACGCCGTCCCTCTTTGAATTATAACGTGACGACCTTGATCAAATTAAAGGGTGACGCCGTCAGAATTTCCATGCAATTTCTCTGGCTTATCATGAGTAAATTTCACATCCACCACTTTTGCCAAGCCATGACGCCGTCCAGGGTTAATCCTGACGCCGTCAAAGGTAACTTCCAGCAATATTTTGAGACTTTGTCGTTTTCTTCACTTTTATGCTCCAAAAACGTCCAAAATGCTTCCTTTTCCAGATTTCTTCTCAAAAGTACCTAAAATGACAAAATGAACGATTTAGGGCAATATTTGATCAAATAAATACGATTTAGGGCTTAAATGACCCCTTAAAAGCGGTACACTTTTCGCTTCATCAGCCACATCACCACCTCTTCACCCTTCCTCTCCTTCTATCCATGTGGCATCCTTCTCCATATTTCTGTCAGCCATGTATGCATACTTTGTCTCCTTATCTCTTAACTAGAAAACCCTAACCTTTCCCTATAAATAAAAACCTGGTTCCGTATTTCCATTTCACACTATCATTCGACAAACACAACACAACTTCTATATTCATTCCCTTCTGATCACAACCTCACCATACTCTAAACCCAAGCCTAGGAAGACCAGAAGAAGAGGAGGAACACTGGAAAACCAAGGTCGAACTAATTCAAGTCCAAAACCCTAGTCGAACCCTATACTAAGTAAGTTCTATCAACCTATTTTAATTCAGCTTTTATTTATGTTATATACTTAAAAACACTATATAAACATCACCTAATAATAACTAGTAATAAAACTTGATCAAAAACAAAATATGTTTTGTTCCTTTGTTGTCTGTTCGAACAGAATAACAAACACACCCATAGTACTCGAATCTTTGCTTAAACTAATCAACTATATGTTAAACATGTCAAGATAAACCTAAAATGATTATACAATGTCTAAAAACCCTAGTCATAAACTCTAAAATCATTAAAACCCAATCGGGTCTAATATCTGTGTTTATATCGAACCAAAAACCCACTCAACGCCCAACTTTGGCCTTCGAAACCGACACCCAAACGACCCTATAAAATTCTTATTTTTGGCATACGTTTAGACCACCTAACAAACAAAAATTAGAAACAAGAATCATTGAAAATGACCAAGTTTTCATTAAGATATTTAGCTCCAAAGTTTTACTCATATCGCTACAAATAGAAATGAACTTCCAGTTATATAAATTATCAATAAAAGTCGACTAGTAGCCCTACTTTGGGCTCAGTTTTCGAACCTCAAATGATCACTAAAAATTCTGCCCTTTTGGCATGTCAAAGTTTAACCAGCAAACTTTATTTAGAATCAAGAATCATCAAAAATTATTAAACGAGTCAAAAGATATTGAAAACCAAAGTTTGTCTCATGTCGCTGGAAATAAAACATTTGATTTTCAGTTATTTCTTTTCCAACTATGTCGACTCAACCTACTGATTTTAAACCAAGTTTTCAACCCTCATATGAAATCTAAAAATTCTGTATTTCTGGCATAATAAAATTGAGCCAGCAAACTTAATTTAGAAAGAAAAAGTTTGGAAAACCATTGAGTGGTTTAAAAGATATTCGAGTCCAAAGTTTGGTCGATCGCTAGTTTTAGAACTAATTTTTCAGATTTTATAAAATTGTGTTTCACTCGATCGACTTTTGATATTTATTTTTGTTATCAAACGATTTCCATAAAATACAAAACTGATCCGTGTGTAGTATATATATAAATAAATATAGTATCGTGCACACGTGATACTTTGAGAAATTACAAGTCAAACTTGCAAAACCCGTAAATGTGATGTGTGTGATACCGGGCGAGTGATCACCCGGGTCGTGTCCCAACGAGGTGTGAATCGAGGATTTTGTTTTAGGTTCGGAATTAAAATGCTTGTTGATTTGATTTGGAGATTATTTGGTATTGTGGTAATTTAAATTAAATAAAAATAGAAATTGAAATAAATGAAAACGCAAATAAATAAAGTAAACACACGAAGCTAAAAACTTGAAATAAATGAAATACTAATCCTAGGGTACAAATGCAAGAAAAACTAATTTTATAAAAGAAACTACTAATCTATAAAAGTCTAGGGGCCAAAAATGTAAAAAATTAAACTTTAAAAATACTAAAACAAAGGCAGGGACTGAATTGCACTTTTCTGAAACTTATTTTAAACAAAAATCGGATTTAAGAAAGATAGGGACCAATTTGGATTAAACTGAAACTCAAGGACTAGATTTGTAAAACTTTTAAAAACTAAAAACTGGTTTTAAACCACTAAAGGTTGCTTTGGTTTGTTAGCTAACTGCCCTGGGTTCGAACCCCAGGACTGCAGTTTTGCTATTTTTTTTTCTTTGTTTAGATCTCAAATCCAACAAGTGACTCAAGGCAACATTAACCAAAATTTAAACACAAACATGCGATATCTAAACACAGCTGCTAATAAACTCAACACACAAACACTGAACAAACCATACTAAATAAACATTGATCATTGAACATTAAACATAAACATAAGCACAACTGATCCAAAGTATACAAACTCAAACATTAACCAGTAAACTAGAAAACATTAATCAATCCAAACATTTACCGATCCAAGAACATAACACAAGCACAAACAATACTTAAACATAAACCAAATCCAACTTCAAACTAACACAAACACTAACACTAAGCAAATAACAGATCCCAACTCTAGCACAAACTAAAGCAAAATTTAAACTATTTTTTTTTTTTTTTTTTTTAGCTTACTGAAACACAAACAAAAATTATAACTAAACTACACAAGCACAAACAAGAACTAAAAGAGTACTAACTAACAAGAACAACAAGAGCAGTCTCAAAAACACTAAATAACTAAACGATAACTAAGTAAACATACGCAGTAACAAGAACCAACTAGGCAACTAAAAAATGAATTACAACTAAATTACCGAAAAATAAAAATACGCAGTAACAGTAACAAGAACCAACAAGAACAAGAACCACAAGCAATAATCTTAAACCGATTTAAATCCCACAATAACCTCAAACTCGAAGCAGTAAATAACTAAACATTAATTAAAAATACGCAGTAACAAAACTAAATAAGCAGAAATCGACATATATTAAAATTAAAAAGTAAATTACAACTAAAATAAAAACGTACCGAAAATAAAAAAGCTAAATAAAACCTAGTTACCATAGTAACCTTCCTACTCTATTTATACTACTAAGAAATAAAATACTCCGGTCTCCTCTTGTGTTTCTCCCGTGAGAGTAATCCTTTGATAACTTCGATTTGTGCTTTCTTTGACTCTTTCCCAGCCGTAGGATTAAAAAGAAATGATCTTGGCCCTTTATTTTGGTCTTAGCGCCACTAAATCCCTCGGATAGGTGAGGTGGAGGTGAAACCCGTGAGTGGGGAGGTATAAGGGGAAGGGTAGCAGAGATGGGAAGTGGAGAAGGTGGTAAAAAGATGAAAGTTTTGGGGAGAGGTGGATAGTGATGGTTTGGCTGTTGTGGTGTGTTTTGGCGGGATAGGGAAGAAGACAAGGGAGTAGGGATTTAGGGTTCTTATTGTGGTGTTGATTGAGATCTTGACCAACAAAAAGGGATTTGACCAAACTTTAAGCCGGTATTAGCTAATATTGACTGGGTGGGTCAGTTAAAGGGTGAATGGGTTGGACGGGTCAAGGTTTAGTGTTGGGCTTGCGATGGGTTTAAGGGGGGATGGGTTTGTGGTTTTGTTGGGCTGTATGGTAAAGGTTTTTGTTATTTCTTTAGGTGGATCCGGTTGGTTTGTAGGATTGGTTTTGGATACAAGGGAATTAATCACAAGGACCATACTTGTAATTTCTGAAATTTTGAGGACCCATCTTGCACATCTTCCAAAATACACCAAGGTAAAATCCTGCCATGTTTCAATAATCCAAGAACCAAAATTGCAATTTTCTATCTTTTAAAATTCCCAGGGACTATTTTTGACAGATTTCAAACTTGAGGGACCAAAGATGTATTTTACTCAAACTTTTCACCAAAGGAATAAATATGATAAATTATGATTAAAAAGGACCTTTGGTGATTTTTCTGACAAAACAAATGCTTAGGGACTAGTTTTGACAAGTTTTGAAACTTGAGGGACTGAAACTGCCAATTTTGCAAACTTTGTTCGTTTTTCAACTGTTTTTAAACATTTTGCATTTAAAACACATAAAACACAATCCCTGGGATATTTTCAGTATTTTGATGTATTTCTGAGTGTTTTTGAATGTTTTGGCAGCTCAGATTAGGTAAAAATGATGAGTATTTACACACTCATCAATCCCCCACACTAAACTATTGCTAGTCCCTAGCAATTTTTTATGAAGTTTTAATGGATTTTTCTCTTTACCAGATATCCATCATTTCTGGAGTAGTCATTTGTTTTAGTTCAAGTAAGAACCTTGGTACAATGATAACCAAATGATTTTGAGCAAACCATCAGCTGTCAACGGTTTTGATTTGTCTTTACCAGAAGCCGTTTGCTTCTGGACTAGCCAACTCTTAGATAAATTATCAATATTATCTTTGGTGAGCTGATTACCAATTATGGTTTTTTCCACTGCCTTTACCACAAGCCATAATCTTGCGGGCTAGCCACTCTTCATCTTTTTAGGATATGGTGAGTCGAAAACCATACAATTTTCGGCAAATTGCAAGCCATCAACGGATTTGAGACATCTTTACCAAGAGCCGTTTGCTCTTGGATTAGCCAATCCTTTTGTGGGTTAGACATGGCGGACTGATAACCGTTTTATTTCGTTCTAAGTGAGAAAATTTTTTTTTTTTTTTTTTTTTTTTTTTTTTTTTTTTTTTTTTTTTTTTAAATTTTGGCTAAAATGGGGTGCTAGATGGTACATTTGATTAAATTCGCAAGAATTCCCCCCCACACTTAGAACTGAATATTGCCCTCAATATTCAAAGTACCGGTTGTTAAACCACCACTTAGAACGTGAAAGGGAAATATGAATAGCCATTTTATTTTATATACACACATTTTTTTTTTTTTTTTTTTTTTTTTTTTTTTTTTTTTTTTTTTTTTTTTTTTGAAAAATTTTCATATATACAACATGTGGGGCATCTCCCCCACACTTAGGTGGTAGAAAATAGAAAGAAGTCAGAAATATGGGTGAAAACCCATATGGTGCTTGAGTTTTTGATCACCGAGTCACTAGCTTGACTCGACCCCGAATTGAGTTGATTTCTCCCGAACAGTCAGGTTTGTCACGCAAGCTAACCGCTTGTGAACGGCCAACTGTAACAAAGGGTTCCTGAACAGCCCGGGAGAAAAGTCAATTAAAAAGTCGACGGGGAAGTGAGTGGAAGAGACCATCTCCCCCACACTTAGTGGTAGAAAAGAGAAAGAAAACAGAGACACGGGTGAGACCCCATGTTTTGCTAATGTTTTTGATAACCGAGTCACTAGCTTGACTCGACCCCGAATTCATTGGTCCATGGGGAAAGTTTGGAGATCCGGGACAACCATGGATGGTATGTCCCCTCCAAAATAATGCTTCAACCTATGACCGTTCACCTTGAAGTTTGGTCCGTCATTTTGAGATAACTCGACAGTACCATAAGGAAAAACTTTGGCAACGGTGAATGGTCCAGTCCAACGGGTTTTGAGCTTACCCGAGAATATCTTCAATCTAGAGTTAAAAAGAAGGACTCGATCACCAACGTTAAAAACGCGGTTCTTGATTTTGGAGTCATGGATCTTCTTTGTCTTTTCTTTGTAGATCAAAGAATTCTCGTAGGCTTGATCACGAAGTTCATTTAATTCATTGAGTTGAACTTTGCGGTGATCACCCGCGGACTTTAGGTCGAAGTTTGCATGCTTCAAGGCCCAATAGGCTTTGTGCTCGAGCTCGATCGGTAGATGGCACGCCTTTCCGTACACAAGTTTGTAAGGAGTACACCCGATGGGTGTTTTATAAGCTGTACGGAAGGCCCAAAGTGCATCATCTAGTTTATCCGACCAAGACGCACGGTTTTCACCTACGGTCCTTTCCAAAATTCTTTTTAAACCACGGTTTGAAACTTCCACTTGTCCACTTGTTTGCGGGTGATATGCGGTAGAAAGACGGTGAGTGATACCGTACTTAAGCATGACTTTTGCAAATTGATCATTGCAAAAGTGCGTACCACGATCACTAATGATAGCACGTGGAGTTCCAAACCGAGCAAAGAGAGTTTTCAAAAATTTGCACACTACTCGGGCGTCGTTGGTGGGGAGTGCTTTCGCTTCAACCCATTTAGACAAATAATCGACGGCCACGAGTATATACTTGTTCCCTCGTGAAGACGGGAACGGGCCCATAAAGTCAATGCCCCAAACGTCGAAGATTTCACAAACTTGAACGACGTTTTGTGGCATTTCATCTTTTTGAGATATCTTCCCGTAACGTTGACAAGAGTCGCAAGATTTGACTAAGTCATGGGCATCACGGTAGATTGTGGGCCAAAAGAAACCGGAATCAAACACTTTCTTGGCGGTGTAGTTTGCACCATGATGTCCCCCCGTGGGTCCATTGTGGCAAGCCTTAAGAATTTCAACGGCTTCTTGGCCGTGAACACACCGCCGGATGACTTGATCCGCACACACTTTAAACAAGTAGGGATCGTCCCAAAAGTAATGCTTCACATCTTTGAAGAATTTGTTCTTTTGTTGGGACGACATCCCTTTCACAACAAAGTTTCCCGCATGGTAGTTTGCAAAATCGGCAAACCATGGGGTACTAGAATCACCACGAAAAGATACCACGTTAAGTGTCTCAAGAGGAAATGTTTCATTTATTTCCTTTTTCTCGAGCACACTTTGATGAGGATTCTCTAATCGGGACAAATGATCAGCAGCAAGGTTTTCGGCTCCTTTTTTATCACGGATGGTGATATCAAATTCTTGTAGGAGGAGAACCCAACGGAGCAATCTCGGCTTTGCATCTTGTTTTGCAAAGAGATATTTGAGAGCCGAGTGATCCGTATACACTATGCTTTTAGACAAGATTAAGTATGGCCGAAACTTTTCGAAAGCATATACCACGGCTAATAATTCTTTTTCCGTCGTGGTGTAATGTGTTTGAGCTTCGGTCATAGTTTTGCTAGCATAGTGTATAGGCTGAAAATGTTTTGCTTTTCGTTGCCCCAAGACCGCACCTATGGCAAAATCACTTGCATCACACATAAGTTCAAAAGGTAGGTCCAATCGGGGGCAACTAAGATCGGTGCTTCAGTAAGCTTTTTCTTTAGAGTTTGAAAAGCTTCAATGCACTCTTGTGAGAAAACGAACGGAGTTTCCTTTTCAAGGAGACGGGTCATCGGCCGGGCGATTTTCGAAAAATCTTGGATGAATCTACGATAGAAACCGGCGTGACCAAGGAAACTCCGAATACCCTTGACGGTAGTGGGATGAGGTAGCTTAGCGATAACATCAACTTTAGCCTTATCAACCTCAATCCCACTCTTAGAAATCTTATGGCCGAGGACAATGCCCTCTTTGACCATGAAATGACTTTTCTCCCAATTTAGACAAAGATTAGCGTCTTCACAACGTTGAAGCATTTTGTCCAAATGGGAAAGACATGTGGTGAAAGAATCCCCAAAGACCGAGAAATCATCCATAAAGACTTCCATAGTTTTCTCGACCATATCGTGAAAAATGGCCAACATACACCTTTGGAACGTGCCCGGAGCATTACATAAGCCAAAAGGCATGCGTCGGTAGGCAAACGTTCCATAAGGGCAAGTGAAAGTGGTCTTTTCTTGATCTTGCGGGTCAATGGGAATTTGGAAGTAACCCGAGAAACCGTCGAGAAAACAATAGTACTCGTTTCCCGCAAGTCTTTCGAGCATTTGGTCCATGAATGGAAGTGGGAAGTGGTCTTTACGGGTGGCGTCATTTAACTTTCGGTAGTCAATGCATACACGCCATCCCGTCACCAATCGAGTAGGAATCAACTCGTTTTCATCATTTGTAACAACGGTAATGCCACCTTTTTTTGGCACGCAATGAACGGGGCTCACCCAAGGACTATCCGAGATAGGGTAAATCAATCCGGCATCAAGGAGTTTAAGAACTTCCTTTTTGATAACCTCGTGAATTTTTGGATTAACCCTTCTTTGATGTTGAACCGCTGGTTTAAAGTCATCTTCCATTAAAATCTTGTGTGTACAAAATTCCGGGTTAACACCCTTAATGTCGGAAAGTTTCCAAGCGATGGCTCGCTTGTGTGACTTTAAAACCTTTATGAGAGCGGTTTTCTCCTCATCATTTAAATTTTTAGCAATTATGACGGGTAATTTATCGGTACCCTCCAAAAATGCATATTCGAGATGAGGCGGTAAGTCCTTAAGTTCGACCTCCGGTGGATCATTAGGATTCTCACTAGATGTGATTTCCTCATTATGAAGTTCTTTTGGAGGGAGAGATGATGGATCTTCATTAAGTAACTTCTCAATTAGACGAAGGTCTCCCTCCATGTCAAACACACCTTCATCCATTTCCGATTGAGTTACATCACAAGCTAAACAAGCTTCAATCTCCTCCAAAATGAAGTCACTTCCCTCAAATGGAGTGAGAGAAGGGGAAGAGAGAGCATTGGTATGGTCCGAAGAAGTGGGATTGCTACTTAGCACTTCATGAAAATATTCCTCGCATGTAGTATCAATGATATCAATTTGGTTAATTGACTCGCTATCATGCTTGAAAGGATATTTTGAAGTACTCTCAATATTTAAGACCAATTTTTCATCACCGACTCTAAGAGTCATTTCACCTTCGTATACGTCGATTAATGCACGAGCCGTTTTCAAGAATGGTCTTCCCAAAATAAGGGGGACACGGGGATCGGCATCAAAATCGACTACTACGAAGTCAGCAGGAAAATGGAACTTGCCAACCTTCACGAAGACATCTTCGGCAATACCTTTCGGAACAGTAACCGATCGGTTTGCAAGCTCGAGAGTCATTCGTGTATCAGTAAGTTCCGGTAGAGAAAGCTTTGCCCATACGGAAAGAGGCATTAGATTGATGCTTGCGCCAAGATCGGCCAAGGCTAAGCATTCATCAAGCTTTTGGAAGTCACAAGGAATGAGAAATTTGCCGGGGTCTCCTAGTTTTTTCGGGTAACTTCTTAAGAATCACCGCCGAACAATTCTCATTCAATGGGGTTTTTGCCAATTCCAACAATTTTTCCTTATTGCTAAGGAGACTTTTGAATGTTGAAGCAAACTTTGGCATGTAGAGAAGAGCATCCGCAAAACTAATATCGAAGTGTATCTTTTGAAAGATTTCAAGAAACTTCATCATTTGACTATTAGTTTTGTCACGGAGCTTTTGTTCATTAAGCCTCGAAGGATAAGGAATCGAGGGCTTAGAATTTGTCTTCGGAACATCGGGTTCCGGAATTGGAGGTTGGACTACCGAAGGTTGGACGTTTGCGGTACTTTGTGGGCTAGTAGTTTGCACTTTGTCCTTTGTCACCTTGGTTTCTCGTTCCACTTCCTTCACCGGAGAAGGAGTAGGAATCGAGGGTCCATCGATTGTCTTACCACTACGAGTGGTAATAGCTTTCAACTCACCCTTCGGGTTTGGAATGGTATTTCCCGGAAGGGTTCCCGAAGTCGAAGGTTGATTCAATTGACACATGAGACTAGCAAACATGTTCTCAATTTTATTTTGAGATTGATCAATCTTTTGATTTGTATTCTTAAGCTCATTTTTAAGTTCATAACCTTGTTTTGAAATTGAAGTTTGAAAATCATTTTTCAAGGTGGTGATTTGATTTTGCATTGACCTCAAATTTGCTTCATTTGCTTTGATGTAATTAGCAAGTTCGTTTGAGGAAGCAATTGGGGCTTGGTAATTCGAAGCTTGAAAGCCTTGATTAAAATTACCACCTTGATTTGGGTATTGATTGATCGGGGCTTGAAATTGATTTTGAACATTTTGCCCTCTCGGTTGGTTTTGATTGAATCTATTTGGATTGTTGGGTTGAGAAAATCCGGGTGGTCCATTTTGATTGCTAACACGATAGTTCGGGTCAACTTGAGGACGGTATTGATTACCTCCTTGGTTGAAAGACCCGGATACCGCATTGACATCACAATGACTACCATCGGTGGCAGTACAATTGTAATATGCATGAGGACCACCACAAGTGACACAAGTTTCTTCCACCGCTTTGACTTGAGTGGGTGAAGAAGTTTGTGGGGAAGATTGTTTCTTATGCTTGGAAAGAACCAAAGCTTGAATAGCCTCCGTGAGTTTGTCAATCTTAGCATCGGTGCTAGAAGAACTCACGGGAGATGAAGTAGAAGGTGAAGCATTCACTTGAGAAACAACTTGCTTGCTTCGTGAAGTACGAACCTTAGACTTATTTTCAATGATGGCTAAAGCATCTTTAGTCGTCCGATACAAGAGATTACCACCGGCGGCGGCATTTAGAGAGTCTTGATCGGAATGGTTCAAACCATTGTAGAAGGTATCGAGTTGATGTAACTCGGAGAAACCATGGTGAGGACATTTGCGAAGCAATTCTTTAAAACGGTCCCACGCTTCACTAAAGGATTCATCAAATTTTTGAGTGAATTTGGTGATTTCATTTTTAAGGGCTGTGGTTTTTGATGGAGGAAAGAATTCATTCACAAATTTTGACACCAAATCTTCCCATGTTAAAATAGAACGAGGGGGTTGTTTTTCTAGCCAAGTCCGGGCCGACCCCTCGAGAGAGAAAGGAAAAAGAAGCAATTTGATTGCATCTTGTGGTACATTTCGGTATTTGATGGTAGAGGTGATCTTGTTAAACCATCGAATGTGGGAATGAGGATCGTCCCTCTCAAATCCGAAATATTGACTCGAAGTTACTAAGGATAGCAACCCGGTCTTAAGCTCAAAGCTATCGGCAACGATTGCCGGAACAACAATAGCATCTCCGTAACCCTCGGTGGGTGCTTGGAGAAGCTCACACATGGTACGATCCTCCGCCATTGTGACAATGGGAGGAACGGGAATAGCACGAATCTCGGGTCCGGCTATTGGGGCGGAATGCCCACGATTACGTCTTCGATTACGTCTTCTCGAGGTATGCCCGAGTTCACGTAAAGGACTTGTTGACGGAGAAGAACGAGTGCGCATGCACTAACAAAAACAATTTCAATTAAAACAAGACCGAGGCAAAACACAAGTGAACTTAAACCTTAAATCAAACAAGCGTACGGTAGCTCTTTGAAAGAAAAACGCACAGGTGGCGGAGGAGCAAAGGTGGGCAATAAATGTCCTTAAAAACCCGCTCCTTTCGGTCTGCAATTTAATGTCAAGACCATCCTAGAACCTCCTTTATAGTTTGTTTATCAATCAAAGGTGAGCCGAATTCGCAAGCGACACAAAGGCAAGTTTTAATCTTTTGTTTGGGAACTTATTAATGGTCATACCCCCAGTTAGGTAGTATTCTGTCTTGGTTTTCGACGGTAATTTTTTATTGTTTTATTAATTTAACAAGAAAAACGGAAAATCTTTTTGTATTTTTGTTTTTATATGATAATATATATACAAAAGAAAAGAAAAATATTTTTGTGTTTTATAAATTTTTTTGGAAGTGATAACTTCGTGAAGAAGGATCTCAAGTCACTAATCGTTTAAACCTTAAACAATATTGTCGCAACACAACCTCCCCGGCAGCGGCGCCAAAATTTGATCCGTGTGTAGTATATATATAAATAAATATAGTATCGTGCACACGTGATACTTTGAGAAATTACAAGTCAAACTTGCAAAACCCGTAAATGTGATGTGTGTGATACCGGGCGAGTGATCACCCGGGTCGTGTCCCAACGAGGTGTGAATCGAGGATTTTGTTTTAGGTTCGGAATTAAAATGCTTGTTGATTTGATTTGGAGATTATTTGGTATTGTGGTAATTTAAATTAAATAAAAATAGAAATTGAAATAAATGAAAACGCAAATAAATAAAGTAAACACACGAAGCTAAAAACTTGAAATAAATGAAATACTAATCCTAGGGTACAAATGCAAGAAAAACTAATTTTATAAAAGAAACTACTAATCTATAAAAGTCTAGGGGCCAAAAATGTAAAAAATTAACCTTTAAAAATACTAAAACAAAGGCAGGGACTGAATTGCACTTTTCTGAAACTTATTTTAAACAAAAATCGGATTTAAGAAAGATAGGGACCAATTTGGATTAAACTGAAACTCAAGGACTAGATTTGTAAAACTTTTAAAAACTAAAAACTGGTTTTAAACCACTAAAGGTTGCTTTGGTTTGTTAGCTAACTGCCCTGGGTTCGAACCCCAGGACTGCAGTTTTGCTATTTTTTTTTCTTTGTTTAGATCTCAAATCCAACAAGTGACTCAAGGCAACATTAACCAAAATTTAAACACAAACATGCGATATCTAAACACAGCTGCTAATAAACTCAACACACAAACACTGAACAAACCATACTAAATAAACATTGATCATTGAACATTAAACATAAACATAAGCACAACTGATCCAAAGTATACAAACTCAAACATTAACCAGTAAACTAGAAAACATTAATCAATCCAAACATTTACCGATCCAAGAACATAACACAAGCACAAACAATACTTAAACATAAACCAAATCCAACTTCAAACTAACACAAACACTAACACTAAGCAAATAACAGATCCCAACTCTAGCACAAACTAAAGCAAAATTTAAACTATTTTTTTTTTTTTTTTTTTAGCTTACTGAAACACAAACAAAAATTATAACTAAACTACACAAGCACAAACAAGAACTAAAAGAGTACTAACTAACAAGAACAACAAGAGCAGTCTCAAAAACACTAAATAACTAAACGATAACTAAGTAAACATACGCAGTAACAAGAACCAACTAGGCAACTAAAAAATGAATTACAACTAAATTACCGAAAAATAAAAATACGCAGTAACAGTAACAAGAACCAACAAGAACAAGAACCACAAGCAATAATCTTAAACCGATTTAAATCCCACAATAACCTCAAACTCGAAGCAGTAAATAACTAAACATTAATTAAAAATACGCAGTAACAAAACTAAATAAGCAGAAATCGACATATATTAAAATTAAAAAGTAAATTACAACTAAAATAAAAACGTACCGAAATAAAAAAGCTAAATAAAACCTAGTTACCATAGTAACCTTCCTACTCTATTTATACTACTAAGAAATAAAATACTCCGGTCTCCTCTTGTGTTTCTCCCGTGAGAGTAATCCTTTGATAACTTCGATTTGTGCTTTCTTTGACTCTTTCCCAGCCGTAGGATTAAAAAGAAATGATCTTGGCCCTTTATTTTGGTCTTAGCGCCACTAAATCCCTCGGATAGGTGAGGTGGAGGTGAAACCCGTGAGTGGGGAGGTATAAGGGGAAGGGTAGCAGAGATGGGAAGTGGAGAAGGTGGTAAAAAGATGAAAGTTTTGGGGAGAGGTGGATAGTGATGGTTTGGCTGTTGTGGTGTGTTTTGGCGGGATAGGGAAGAAGACAAGGGAGTAGGGATTTAGGGTTCTTATTGTGGTGTTGATTGAGATCTTGACCAACAAAAAGGGATTTGACCAAACTTTAAGCCGGTATTAGCTAATATTGACTGGGTGGGTCAGTTAAAGGGTGAATGGGTTGGACGGGTCAAGGTTTAGTGTTGGGCTTGCGATGGGTTTAAGGGGGGATGGGTTTGTGGTTTTGTTGGGCTGTATGGTAAAGGTTTTTGTTATTTCTTTAGGTGGATCCGGTTGGTTTGTAGGATTGGTTTTGGATACAAGGGAATTAATCACAAGGACCATACTTGTAATTTCTGAAATTTTGAGGACCCATCTTGCACATCTTCCAAAATACACCAAGGTAAAATCCTGCCATGTTTCAATAATCCAAGAACCAAAATTGCAATTTTCTATCTTTTAAAATTCCCAGGGACTATTTTTGACAGATTTCAAACTTGAGGGACCAAAGATGTATTTTACTCAAACTTTTCACCAAAGGAATAAATATGATAAATTATGATTAAAAAGGACCTTTGGTGATTTTTCTGACAAAACAAATGCTTAGGGACTAGTTTTGACAAGTTTTGAAACTTGAGGGACTGAAACTGCCAATTTTGCAAACTTTGTTCGTTTTTCAACTGTTTTTAAACATTTTGCATTTAAAACACATAAAACACAATCCCTGGGATATTTTCAGTATTTTGATGTATTTCTGAGTGTTTTTGAATGTTTTGGCAGCTCAGATTAGGTAAAAATGATGAGTATTTACACACTCATCAAAAACTTAGCTTATTTTAGAGTTGACCTGACCAACTTTTCATAGAAACCAAAAGTTCGTAAAATGATTCAGTATTCGTTAAGTTCTTCGAGTCCAAAACTCTAGCCAAGTCCTTAAAAATTCGTGTGTATTAATTTCTAAGAGTTTCCATGTGCTGATTTTGTAAATAGTTAATATCAAGGGTTATTTTTGCAAATAACAAATGAACAGGGATGAAAGTGTTATTTTTGAAACTTAAGGGTAGAAACTGTCATTTTCCAAAAGTTCAGAGTATAAACTGTCATTTGGCCAAACCTTAGGGATTAAAGCGTAACTTTTCATAACCATTATTTTTATCATTTCTACTTTATTTCCCGAACCAATATTAACATAATATGTTTATTAACGAACAAACCGAACCGAAACTTACAGATAAAAGATAAGATAAAATCTTACTTTTGAAACTACATATTGGCTCAATTAAGCATTTAACCATTAACCAAAGTATTACAGAACGAAACGAAATAAACATATAATCATCAGAAATAATTACTAAATATTGGCATAACAACCCAGGTTACTTGTCCGGAGACGTTTATCGACTTTCTTTCATTTGTTTTCCATCCAGATTGCTAAGGTGAGTTCATAACCCCTACTTTTATATGTTTTGAATGAATTTTTGGGGGAGATACATGCTCATAACATTTACAAACATTGTTTGCTTTATATGATTTATGAATCACTAATGGACTTTTTCCCGAATTAAACACAAGTATTATCCCAACGTTATTCTTATTTTATTGCCTTAAGCTAAGTTTAATTAAGCCAAAAGTCCTCCCATCATGAACCTCTAATCACCCGCAACTTAGGGTGAGCGCGAATATTGTGGATAGATCTATTGGGCTGACAACCCCTTTGCGTTACCGTAACGTAACCCAAAGCATTATATTTGAGATGAATAAAGAGATGTGGCTATCTCCTACCCGGGGGCAAGGTTACCTACATTTAATTATGGGGTAATTATTACATCATTAGCTCATGACTGTTGATGTTCTGTTAATGTTTTGCGTTTCATGAGACTTAGTGCAATAAAATACATCTTTCCCTGATAATAATTGTATGTATGGCAATTATTACATTTAATCTTGTGTTTAAATGATTTCCAACTGAACTGAACAACGTATTTCTGAATAACTGGACAAACGTATTTCTGAACAACTGAACAACGTATTTCTAATAACTGGAACCAACGTATTTCTAAATAGCTGAAACGGATTATTTACATTTACGAAACTTTATGAATTCACTCAACCTTTGTGTTGACGTTTTAGCATGTATTCTCAGGTTATTGGAAGCATGGATTGGCACGGGATTGGCTATGGACTGTTTATGTTATCATTCAATAAATAACATATTTTATTAATGTATTTTGGAACCTCCTGCTGGGACCTGCATATTGTAACTCTGATATAAATGAATGATAACAATTTTATCTAAAACGTCTCATTTTCGAGTCGTTTTCTATCATCATGACTGTGAACTGTTTAGTAACCCCCCAACTTATATTTCCGCTGCGAATATCGAAAACGGGGGTGTTACAGAGTGGTATCAGAGCTCATGGTTATAGAGAACCAAATGTTTTTAAACATTGGACTATAACCGCGTTTTCAAAAATAAATAAACTTACACCATAAAGTCCTACGCCTTCCGTGCCAGGTATGTTTCAGTATTTAGAGCATCCTTTATTATGATTATTTGGCATTAATCTGATAACTATTTGATTTGCTTTATTTGCAAATTTCGAATTTCTTATTTTCACTATTTGCGGGTTACTACAGTATCATGTCCCCCGAAACTCCCGAACCTAACGAAACAGATTTCCGTACTATTTGTACACCACCTACCGACCCACTTAGGAAATCCCCATCGGATGAAAAGTTTATTGGTTGCCCAACAACATATGAGGTTGGACAAAACTCACGCCAAGAAACAATTCAGAAAGATGATGAATCAAATCCTCTAGAACCTAACACTCCCGAAACCCCGATACTAAACTTCCCAGATGCTATATCTACGCCTAATTCCCCTGAACCTAAAGATCCCATGTGGACTCTTCTTTATGAACACGCCAGTATTCTCGACAATCACGCTAAACATTTGGAGGAGTTACCACATTTACGTTTCGAATGGTACGACCGTAATTTTGACACTTTGTTTAGAAGAACCAATGACGAAAGGAGAACGGTGTTCGACTTAGAAGCAAGTGTTGAACGAATGAAGAATACGCACGAACATAAATATAAAAGCCTAGATTATAGGATCCGTCAGGTGAAAAGGGAAAATAGCCAACTACGTGATAGAGTGGCGGAGATCGAAAGAACCCTATGGATGGCCAGAGAGACGGCAATCTGCCAGGGTCAGAAGATTTTCACTCTGGAATCTATGCTGGACAGTCAGATAAAGGTGAACACGGAATTTCAGGAGCGTTTCTTGGAAATGGAAATTTCACAACTACAACTTGAGAATGAAGTTAAGCTTTTACGTCAAGGACGTGGCTGATATCAAACTCATGTATAAAAACGTTGTGTCTACTGTACCAAATAGTATTTGGTTAAGTATTTCATGTATTTTCCAATAAACCTGAAACCTTCAGAGTTTGTAATCAATCAATAAATGTATAACAAATATCTTTTGTTGTATATATTATTGTTGAGAATAAATTCTTTTCCATCATGTCTTACAATAATGTTGTGCGTATATGTAATGACTTTCCATAAAACCCTATCATTTGTTTAATAGACGAATGGTTTCGAACTAAACTATACTTAGAGCCCAATAAGTGTCATTTACTTAGTTAACTAGACATAGAGCCCATCAAGCAATAAAGGTATTTTGAGGACTAAACCCTTATGATAAAGATAGAAAATCATAAACCTACTACCTACAATATTAATAAAAGACCTTTTATTAATTGTTTTTGTAAAAACAATTGATCAAGTTATTAATATTATTCTATTCTCATCCAGACATATCATAACCATAGAACTCCATAAGATAAAATTTCGGAAGAGAATCTTGATGAATGAAGAGAAAGTTGCTGAAATTTGAGAGAATTAGTTAATTCCTTAGCAGTTATACCAAAAGTTAATCATTCATCTACGATATTTAACCAGACATATCCGGAAGAACGTTAGTATGAAAAATACTATGCCAATGTCAACCGCGCCAATAACTCTCGAAGTTATCCAGAAGTTGGTAATCAACCTCATTGTAGCAGTACTCGAGGTGACTACGACGGCTTATTCAGGAAGCAATAAGAAGGCTACAGGAAAGAGGAAGATGAATGTGTCTTGCACCCCTAAAAGTTTTATGAGTTATAGACCAGTTCATAACAAAAGCTCAGAAGGAACAACTAAACCTACCACTACCCTAGGAATTGAACAAAATAACCAAAAGCAAAAACATCATGAGATAGAAACCACTATCCCAACTCACTACTCCGCTTGCCACCATCACGAGCATCTTACTCATGAAGCTGTTTATCGTGGAAAACGACCACTATGTCAACAATGTAAGTTACATCATTATGGAGATTGTTGTGTCAAGTGTGGAAGATGCAAGGAAATAGGACATCAGTCCGGAAACTGTAAGACAATAAGAGCAAAACTACGAACCGTGACTTGTTATGGATGTAACGGAAAAGGACATTATAAGAATCAATGCCCGAACTTCAATCCCAACTGGAAGACTAAGACTGATTCGGAAGAAAACTAGAACTTATTAAGGAATCTCATCTATGTCCTAGTATGACCTTTAAGTTTGATATCTCTGAAGTAATGAATAAATTGAGGTTTAGAACTCTTTAAGTTATATTTTCTTTTCAGAACTACTTTAGTTACGATGGATGTAATCTAAATAAATTATCTTTCTACCTTATGAAATCTCTATCTCGTAACAATCCTTTCATAATCTTAATCTGCGTTTAGTTTCGATATCTATTCTATTCCTCCATACTCCATACCTAGTGGAATCTCAGACAAACTCTAAGATTTATTTTGAGGTTATTTCATTAATACTTTAGGAAACCTTAACCCATCACTGTAGTGTGGACAAAAATTTTCCTATGCTTTTGAAAATTATTTATGAAGCTATTTTTCAAAAATAAAGCGTTGAACGCCATCTAAAACTTTTTGAATAAATACCACAGAGACTGAACAAAACATTACATCATTTGGTCCTCAATTATACATAACCTGATCAACTATGTATAATTTAGGAAGAATCATGTAGTGAATTGGAACAGTTATATTTTCAGATTTTCTACTACTAATTTTCATTCAAAAGCAAATATTGAAACAAAACAAATTATTTATAAACTATTATTTTTGATTCAGTACAACAAAAGTCTAAAACTACTACACATCATCTCTAAGATAGGAATTTGACAACATTATGGATAGAAAAGCCCTAAGATTTATTCATAACCTCGGAAGTTCATACATAGTGAAATGATTAAGAATGGAAATACTAAAGTTACAATGATTACAAGATAAGGAATAGATTCTTCGAAAGGTTGACCCGTCATGAATATGAGGATAGCCACTAACAACACAATAGCTAGAGCCACGACAGGATGAACGACCTTGATTATCCTACAGGAATAAAAACTAGGCATAAGAATAAATAAGAAATTTTCGGAAGATTACTTAGAAAACAAACCTTACCCCCATATCTTGAAGACTCCGATAGCAAAGACCACGATAGGCATAACGATTGCTAGAACGCAAACTAGGAAAGCATGATCTTCGCTGGGGACGTAAGACAAATAAGAAACCGCAAGGACCACATAGACAATCGCTAAGAATGTAACAAGGTGCGGCATTTTGAGGTTTTTAGAAAGGAATTTTGTGATGAAAGAATGAGGATTAGAAATGTGGTATTTATAGGAGGAAACTAGCCGAATTCGACCGTTTATTCGACAGTTTAAATCACTGTTCATCCACTTTAAAATCTGACCGTTGCGCAGTGACGCATCAGGTGGCAAAACATTCAAATTTAGTTCATACAGTAGAGATGAGACTGACCAAACCTCAATCCTTTGGTATTAAACGGAGAACCAAGGATTAACAGCGAAATGACATTATCGGAAATCAGGCCTAATAATGAAATAATATTTTAAGTAATATTATTTTTAACTTGAGGCATTTTAAGCATATCAAACTCTCATCCTAAACCAAATCGTTGTACGATTTTCCTTTATCGCATTCCCTATCTCAACAAGTCAGAAATCTGAACCTAGCTATCCTTATATATCATTTTTCCCAACTTTCCAACCAACATAGGCCGAATCTCGAGACGAGATTCCCTTCAACGGGGGGATACTGTAACCACTCGTAAAATTTCCTATTTACTTTACAGAATTATTATCCTTTTTCCACGGGTAATTTTTTTTATTATTATTTATTTGAATGTATCTCTCATCTTATGTGACGTAGATCACATCATTGATAAACGTGCTCCCACAGACCTGCTTAACAAACCTAATGTTTATTTCATAAACATAACGATATGAAAATATTACAGAATACCATTTACCATTTTACGATAAATCCTTAACGAACATACAAAACAAAACATTCATTATCTGAATAGAATTTCTATGAAACCCTAAAATCATCACAATACCAAATATGAACAACTAAATCTCAGAATATAAAAATACAACATATCTGAGTTAATGTACAAGTTACCAAAGCACCAGAAACCCTAAATCTATTTCAGCTCCCGATAAAACCCTAATTTCATAAAACTGTGATTTTATGTATTCCTTTCACAAACCCTAATTTATTTATACAATATTTTTACAAAATATTAAGTTTACAAGTTATTTAAGCTAGAGTACAAGTCATTTTTTCATAAAATCATTTAATTACAAAATCTTTATTTAATATCCCATTTATATTATTTCTAAAGCATAAAGTACAAACCATTTATACATAACTTTTATAAATTATTTTTCCTAAACTCCTTAAATATTTTTACAAGTCTTTAAATCCAAAGTACAAGTGCCTAATGCACAAAAACTATAAATTCCATTTAAATTACCTTTTAACTTGATAAAACTTAACAAATAAATTTTATAAATTACTAAACTAATAAAAACATATTTTTTTCTCACATCCTAAACTTTTGTACAACTCATTTAAGCCTATAAGTACAACTCTTTTAAGCTTAACTCATTTTCCCTTTTATTCTACATAAAATTCGATTTATATAAATATATGGAAACTTAAATAATTTTTCTAAAGTAACCAAGACTTTAACTAAACTAACTAATTCTTAAACCCTTAAATACCACTTACTAAACACAAGGTACCACACCCCAAAGCCAGCTGATTTCCCCCTCCTAGAACCTGGTTTGATCTCAACTAAAAACCTTAACTAAGTTTACACCTTAAGGATACAATGAACCTAGCCAAGGACATACTCCCCTATTCACTTCTAACAAGCCCTCCACATGTCCTACTTCATCATCAAGAACACATTCCATTGGTAGTTAAAACCCTAGGGTATTAGTCGGCCACATAACCACCTCTTCACCCTTCCTCTCCTCCTATCCATGTGGCATCCTTCTCCATATTTCTGTCAGCCATGTATGCATACTTTGTCTCCTTATCTCTTAACTAGAAAACCCTCACCTTTCCCTATAAATAAAAACCTGGTTCCATATTTCCATTTCACACTATCATTCGACAAACACAACACAACTTCTATATTCATTCCCTTCTGATCACAACCTCACCATACTCTAAAACCAAGCCTAGGAAGACCAGAAGAAGAGGAGGAACACTGGAAAACCAAGGTCGAACTAATTCAAGTCCAAAACCCTAGTCGAACCCTATACTAAGTAAGTTCTATCAACCTATTTTAATTCAGCTTTTATTTATGTTATATACTTAAAAACACTATATAAACATCACCTAATAATAACTAGTAATAAAACTTGATCAAAAACAAAATATGTTTTGTTCCTTTGTTGTCTGTTCGAACAGAATAACAAACACACCCATAGTACTCGAATCTTTGCTTAAACGAATCAACTATACGTTAAACATGTCAAGATAAACCTAAAATGATTATACAATGTCTAAAAACCCTAGTCATAAACTCTAAAATCATTAAAACCCAATCGGGTCTAATATATGTGTTTATATCGAACCAAAAACCCACTCAACGCCCAACTTTGGCCTTCGAAACCGACACCCAAACGACCCTATAAAATTCTTATTTTTGGCATACGTTTAGACCACCTAACAAACAAAAATTAGAAACAAGAATCATTGAAAATGACCAAGTTTTCATTAAGATATTTAGCTCCAAAGTTTTACTCATATCGCTACAAATAGAAATGAATTTCCAGTTATATAAATTATCAATAAAAGTCGACTAGTAGCCCTACTTTGGGCTCAGTTTTTGAACCTCAAATGATCACTAAAAATTCTGCCCTTTTGGCATGTCAAAGTTTGACCAGCAAACTTTATTTAGAATCAAGAATCATCAAAAATTATTGAACGAGTCAAAAGATATTGAAAACCAAAGTTTGTCTCATGTCGCTGGAAATAAAACATTTGATTTTCAGTTATTTCTTTTCCAACTATGTCGACTCAACCTACTGATTTTAAACCAAGTTTTCAACCCTCATATGAAATCTAAAAATTCTGTATTTCTGGCATAATAAAATTGAGCCAGCATACTTAATTTAGAAAGAAAAAGTTTGGAAAACCATTGAGTGGTTTAAAAGATATTCGAGTCCAAAGTTTGGTCGATCGCTAGTTTTAGAACTAATTTTTCAGATTTTATAAAATTGTGTTTCACTCGATCGACTTTTGATATTTATTTTTGTTATCAAACGATTTCCATAAAATACAAAACTTAGCTTATTTTAGAGTTGACCTGACCAACTTTTCATAGAAACCAAAAGTTCGTAAAATGATTCAGTATTCGTTAAGTTCTTCGAGTCCAAAACTCTAGCCAAGTCCTTAAAAATTCGTGTGTATTAATTTCTAAGAGTTTCCATGTGCTGATTTTGTAAATAGTTAATATCAAGGGTTATTTTTGCAAATAACAAATGAACAGGGATGAAAGTGTTATTTTTGAAACTTAAGGGTAGAAACTGTCATTTTCCAAAAGTTCAGAGTATAAACTGTCATTTGGCCAAACCTTAGGGATTAAAGCGTAACTTTTCATAACCATTATTTTTATCATTTCTACTTTATTTCCCGAACCAATATTAACATAATATGTTTATTAACGAACAAACCGAACCGAAACTTACAGATAAAAGATAAGATAAAATCTTACTTTTGAAACTACATATTGGCTCAATTAAGCATTTAACCATTAACCAAAGTATTACAGAACGAAACGAAATAAACATATAATTATCAGAAATAATTACTAAATATTGGCATAACAACCCAGGTTACTTGTCCGGAGACGTTTATCAACTTTCTTTCATTTGTTTTCCATCCAGATTGCTAAGGTGAGTTCATAACCCCTACTTTTATATGTTTTGAATGAATTTTTGGGGGAGATACATGCTCATAACATTTACAAACATTGTTTGCTTTATATGATTTGTGAATCACTAATGGATTTTTTCCTGAATTAAACACAAGTATTATCCCAACGTTATTCTTATTTTATTGCCTTAAGCTAAGTTTAATTAAGCCAAAAGTCCTCCCATCATGAACCTCTAATCACCCGCAACTTAAGGTGAGCGCGAATATTGTGGATAGATCTATTGGGCTGACAACCCCTTTGCGTTACCGTAACGTAACCCAAAGCATTATATTTGAGATGAATAAAGAGATGTGGCTATCTCCTACCCAGGGGCAAGGTTACCTACATTTAATTATGGGGTAATTATTACATCATTAGCTCATGACTGTTGATGTTCTGTTAATGTTTTGCGTTTCATGAGACTTAGTGCAATAAAATACATTTTTCCCTGATAATAATTGTATGTATGGCAATTATTACATTTAATCTTGTGTTTAAATGATTTCCAACTGAACTGAACAACGTATTTCTGAATAGCTGGACAAACGTATTTCTGAACAACTGAACAACGTATTTCTAATAACTGGAACCAACGTATTTCTGAATAAATGAAACGGATTATTTTCATTTACGAAACTTTATGAATTCACTCAACCTTTGTGTTGACGTTTTAGCATGTATTCTCAGGTTATTGGAAGCATGGATTGGCACGGGATTGGCTATGGACTGTTTATGTTATCATTCAATAAATAACATATTTTATTAATGTATTTTGGAACCTCCTGCTGGGACCTGCATATTGTAACTCTGATATAAATGAATGATAACAATTTTATCTAAAACGTCTCATTTTCGAGTCGTTTTCTATTATCATGACTGTGAACTGTTTAGTAACCCCCCAATTTATATTTCCGCTGCGAATATCGAAAATGGGGGTGTTACATTATTTAAGTAATTTTTAACTTATTTCAACTGCTTAATATGCCGTTTGCTTATTTAAACTGTTATTGGGCTTTAACGAGTTATATATGTGGCCCGTTAACACCTTTTGATCCATGGGCTTTGGGGAGGGTTTGGATTATCAAAATAGTTTTTTTTTTACATCAAAAATTTATCCTCAAAGTGCCATTAAGCTAGCTTATTCGTAGTTTATTGAAACAGCTTTTTGGGCCTTGAACCCATACGTTATAGTTTTTAAAGTTTTCGAACCAGTTTTCTGCGAAACACTTTGTTTAAATTAAAGGGTAGATTTGTGGGTTTCATGACTCGTGATATAAATGAAAAATGTAGGTGGCTAGGTCGTTTAACAGGTCGTGTAAAGAAATATACGTATTGTATGTCGAAATTACAAAATACTCACGTGTTTACTAGGCGTTATGGCACGTTTCTAAGTTACTATAAAGGACTTAGTGAGATTTTTATATATTCCATACGCGTAGTGTTCAAGTGCTCGTGGGTTTTATTAGCATTCTGTGGCCTCGTGTGATCAATGTGTGAGTGTATACCAATCGTTATGTGACTATTCGACTTGTCATGCATATATACGTTTTAAAAGGGTTCGTAATATATAAATGCTATACACGTTCGAAGAGTATTGATCCGTGTGTGGTATATATATATAGTATCGAACGGATACACGTGATACGCGGGAATCAACAAGCCAACCCTTTAGGGAAAAGGCCAACTTGCAAAACCCGTGAATACGATATGTGATACTGGGCAAGTGATTACCCAGGTCGTGTCCCAGCGAGGTGTGAATTGAGGATTTCGTTATCGTTTTGGAATTAAAGTGCTTGAAGTGTGGATTTGGGATTTTTGTGTTTTTAATATTCTAATGAGATATGGAAAACAAACTTACAAAGAAAAATAAAGCATAAGACAATTTACACTAAAAACGCAAATCGGGAATCTAAAAACGAGCCTAAAATTCAAAATCTTTAAAAATTAACCCTACAAGTTCAAATTTAATTTTCCTAAGTCCTAATTAATAAAATAAAATTTTAGAAAAAAGAATTATATTTTTTTTACTTTTATTTAATTTACTATGAATTAAAAACTAATTTAAAAAGAAAAATGAATTAAAATAATAAAAGGGAATGGAAAATTATGAAAAAATTCAGGAAAGTGCTAATTGATAATCAGAACCTAAGAAAAATAAAATGGGATTGACTGCTTATTCAGATAAGCAGTTAATTAGCTAAAAGGGAAAATAAGCAAATGGAAAATAAAAAGGGTTAAATAAATAACTAAGGGAGATTAAACCAAAACAAGTCCCTAGGGCAGATGGTTTAGCTGTGTGTGTGTGAGGCTTTGGGAGGCTGAGGTCTCAGGTTCGAATCCTGGCCTCAGCTTTTTTGAAAACCTTTGTTTTTTTTTTAATTTTCTTAGAACAAACTTAATAAGCTAATGAAGATAAGCAATTTTACTAATTACCACATTTGCTGAATCTTACAAATAAGCCCAGAAATAAGCCAAAGATGGCTGATCAGTGGGCTAAAAAAGAAGAAATAGGCTAAGGCAGTTGAACTAATGGCTTAAAGCTAATCTAATAAGCTAATGGGAAATAAGAAATAAGCTAAGGATTACAAATAAGCTAAGAATGAAATAGGGGAAACAAATTAAACCACAAGTAAAGCAGATAAGCTCAGGAACAAATCAATAAGCTCAATAAGCTTAAAAGACTGATGCAATTGGAAAATCAACTTCACAAGGCAACTTTGGGCTTAAAAATAAGCACTTAAATGGTCACTAC
The DNA here is from genome assembly GCA_021014915.2 of Artemisia tridentata subsp. tridentata. Lineage (NCBI taxonomy): Eukaryota > Viridiplantae > Streptophyta > Magnoliopsida > Asterales > Asteraceae > Artemisia > Artemisia tridentata. The sequence goes on along the minus strand of CP139509.1, from coordinate 73,808,007 downwards.
AGACCACAAAAGCTAGCAATCCTAAAATTTCACAAACCAAGAATCACAAAGGGCCCAAACTCAGGCCAATAAGACCTTATTTTCTGCTTGAAAATAAGCTAGGAAAGTAGCTTATCAGAACAAGCATACACTGATTACTCAGTGTAAGCTTGTTTTGAATAGGAGACTCTTTAGCTTATTTCAAGCTCCAATAAGCTTATATTTGGTCTGATTTTGAGTGATATCAAAGAATAATAAGCAATCTACCTAGAACTTCACAGAATAAGCACTTAAGACCACATACAATAAGCTAAAAAACACACTATTGGTCCACTGACTCACTTGTGCACAGGGCAAAAACACCCTTTTTCCAACCAAGAAAAAGCACTTAAGTTAAAATCTTAAAAATCTAAAAAAAAAAAAAAAAAAGTTAGACAAGCAACCCAACTTCAACTATGCAAAATTTTAGCTTATTAGGACTTATTATGAACTAATTAAAAATCAAGAAGTGAAGCTGCAAAATGGGAAAATCACAAAAAAATTAAGTCTGCTTATGGTTTGGTGATCAGTAAGCATGCAAAGGGCAACAAACAAAAGTGAAACTAGTCCAACTCTTTCATATACACTTATTGCTATCAAAGGATCTCAAAAATGCAAAAAGAAAAGTCACAAAGAGCTTATTGCTATTCTAAGCTTATATGATCAGATTTAGTTCTTGAACCTATAACAGCCCACTCAAATCCTCCAAACCCACAAAATCAGATTAACAATTCCTACTAACAGCTAAATTGGACTCAGATAAGCAAGATCAAAAGTCACCCATATCCATGTGAACAGTAAAACACCATATTGACCCAGTTTCAGCTTAAAACCAAACACCCCTTATTAATGGCTGATTTGAGATTAAAACTGCCATAGGCTGATATAAGCTTAACTATTGGAATAACATTGGCTTTTTAACTTAAATGAACCCTAATGAACAACTATTTAAGGTGATAAGCACTTAAATAAGCTAGATACCTAGTTGACTGTTTTTGGCTTTTTCAATGAGATTTTTAAGAAATAGAAGCAATCTATGTTTAAACTACTAAAAACTCATAAATTACACTTTAAAACTAACAATAAGCAGAAAATAGATAACATAAGCTAGCAATAAGCTACTGAACAGTAGAATAGTAAAATAATCAAAAAATTAGAAAATGCTTACAAAATCCTTTTGCTCAAAACAAGGGCTGAATATCAATTTCCAAATCAACCTAATGCTTCCCAAGAAGCTCTAACCCATGGCCATCCATAATCCACCATGCTCCAGCTTATTTTGACCAAAGTGCTTATTTTTTACTTATTTTGACTTTTTTGACTTTTTTTTGGAATTTTTAGATTAAGACTTTTAAATTATCCTACACTTATGAAAAGCTTTAGTGAGCTTATAAGAGCTTATAGAAACAGGAACCAAGCTTTTACAAACACCAAATTAACTTGATTCCAATTAACAGTGAACATGAAACTCAGAAATTTCATTAACTTGGAAAATGAGTACAATGCTAATGTAATTGAGAACAAAAGAGCTTAATAAGACTTAAATTGATACCTAAAACTTAAATAGCTACTGATTAAACATTCAAACTAAAAATACGATTTTTAACTAAAACCTACATACCCATTTTGGCTACAAAAGGGTCCTATTTATACAAAAACTTGTTGGGTTCCTACTTGTCTTCATCTCTGAGCAATCCTGAGCCCTTGGATCCTTTTAAAATCATCTCAGCCCTCAATTCCAATTTTGGCGAGAAAATGGTACTTCTGAGTTAGTGGAATAGTGTTGACTTGGTGAGTGGGGGGGGGGGGAAGTGGCTATGGCAGAGGAGACAAGGATGTTGGGGGGGACATGGATGTCTGGTTATCTTTTCTGGGGAAGGGGAAAAAGTGAGCGGGAAAGGAGATGGCGGGAGGGTTGACTTTGTGATTTGACTATTCTGGTTAGTTAAACAAAACAGACGGGGTTGGGTTTTGTGTGGGTTTAAGGTTTAGCTGGGTTTTGATTAAGATTTGGGTTTGTTTTTTGGTCATTTAGGATAAGGCTTGGAATTAGCTTTAATGTTGAGGGACCAAAACTGCCAAAGTAGTAATTTCAGGGACCAAATCTGCCAAGGATCATTTTTGCCATTCTGATATTCATGAGGGTTGAATTTTGACACTTGAGCAATTTGTTGGTCCAAACTTGAAAATTTCTTCCCCGTCCTCGGCTTTTGACGATTTTCCAATCTCGTGTTCGGTTTTGTCTGTTTTTGCCCCGTTTTCAATCATTTTGTACCTGAAATACATAAAAACACAAACCAAAGATATTTGCAGTAATATTCGGTGTATTTGGCTGTTTTTAGCATTTTTTATGTTTCAAATGGGCATAAAATGATGAGTAAATAGGCACTCATCAAGTATATGCAATGCATGTTATAATATTGTGAACATAAGTGTTCAAAAAGAGTTCTATACGTGTTGTGGTCATAACATGTAGTTTCTTATCTCATTCTAACGTGGTAATAAGCAAAGAAATATGATACGTTTGAATGTAAATGTTATGCTATGCATGCTCAATGTGTTAACGTGTAATAGACATAAAAGTGTTCACGAATTCATACCACACCTTAGGAAAGGTGGTGATGAGCTTTGGAGTTCGAATGAAACACAAGAAATGAGGCAGTAGCTTGAAGGCGTTCGAATAAGTCTCAACGTATTTACTTTTCTCTATTTGGTTTGCTTCCCAAAGAGAGACAAGTCTTCTGAGAGTTTAAGGTTGTTATTGGCAGTGAAAAGTGAGTGGGTCGTGTAGGTAGGGGTTGCCAATGATGTAAGTTATATAAAGATAGATATGCACACACACATCTTGACTTGTTGACTTCTCAAACAATCATATGGAGTTACTGTGAAGGCAACAGTAGTTGGAGTACAATAGAGATCATTTGAGATATTATAAGATTTTGGGAATGATCATGAATGATTAGTCAAGTCACCGGTTTGGCTTGTGTGAATATATTCGCACGTTTTCTATACTATCGAGTTCAAATAATGAAACCAACGTGCCATGATGATCTCCTGTGGTTCTATCATGGTTTCATACATTTGTTTATGTTAGAAATGTTCTAAGAAGGTCATAGGAAAAATCGGGAAATGATTTGGTTGAGTTTTGCCATTTGTATGTATACGTATGGGTTGATATTGGGACAAGCAAAATGGCTTTAGTTACTGTGGGAATACTCGACATCCATGGCTGGGAATGTGCATAAAAATAGTTCGTCATGTGGTGATTACGATGGTGTAAAGACATAGGTTTGTTACATTCGAATATTTGAAGATACAATTGATTTTTGTGGGTTGTGTGTGATCGAGTTAACAAAGAGAGAAAGAAAAGAAAAACAAATGCAAAGGGTGATGGGCTTGATCTTTGGGCTCGTGTGATGGGCTGAGATCTTAAGGGTCCGGTTTGGTTTGAAGTATAGGATTAGTGAAATAGATTAGTGTTGATTAAATGTAGTTAGTTATATTTTGAATGTAATATTTAGAATTAATTTAGGGTAATTAGGAAAATGTAAATACTTTAACGTAGACGTTGCATCATCAATAGTTATTAAATGTGGTGTTCGAATTTAGAGAAAATGTGGTGTCGTGGTTGGATTATATCTCGAGTTCGTATCGTTATTTAATATGTATCGTGAAAATTGTATCGTGTTAATAATAACATATAAGAGAAAATTTTAAATTTCCCCGCAAAATGGGATTTATTAAACGGTAACACAAAATTATTATTAATCAACGAGATTTATTACAACGGATTTTTGTAGAATCCTACAGTACCCTCCCGTCATTCTGAATTCCGTCCCGGAATTCATGTCTGAGGTAGTTAACGAGAGTGGTTTACAAGAATAGGTGTGGATATTTTTCACGGATTTGGTCTTCGCGTTCCCAACTTCCCATGTGTATGTTGGTCCTCGCTTGGAGTTCCATCTAACTTTCACAATGGGGATACGGTTTTGCTTAAGTCGCTTCACTTCTCTATCCATTATCTCTACTGGTTCCTCTGTGAACACAAGTTTGTCGTCTAGTCTGATCTCTTTCAGCCGGATGACGAGAGTTTCATCCGACAAACATTTCTTAAGCTGTGATACGTGGAAGGTAGGGTGTACCCTACTGAGTTCTTCTGGAAGTTCTAACCTATAAGCAACTGGACCAATCCTCTCGAGAATTTTAAAAGGTCCAATGTATCTCGGGTTTAGCTTTCCACGCTTTTCGAAGCGTATCATTCCCTTCCAGGGAGAAACCTTTAGCATGACTCTGTCCCCGACTTCAAATTCCATGGGTTTCCTTCTCACATCCGCATAACTCTTCTGTCTGTCACGAGCGGCTTGTAGACGTTGTTTGATTTTGAATATCTTCTCACTAGTTTCGTGAATAAGTTCTGGCCCAGTAAGTTGCATGTCTCCAACTTCCGTCCAACAAACAGGCGATCTGCACTTTCTTTCGTAAAGTGCTTCGAAAGGTGCGGCTTTTAGACTAGCGTGGTAACTATTGTTGTAAGAGAATTCAACTAACGGTAAGTGTCTATCCCAACCTTTTCCGAAATCAATAACACATGCCCGAAGCATATCTTCCAAGGTTTGGATTGTCCTTTCACTTTGTCCATCAGTTTGTGGATGGTAGGCGGTGCTCATGTCCAAACGAGTACCGAGAGCTTTCTGTAGAGATTGCCAAAATCCTGAGGTGAATCGGCTGTCTCTATCTGAGATGATGGAGATTGGGACTCCGTGTCGGATTATAATCTCCTTGAAGTACAACTGCGCGAGTGTATCCATCTCATCAGTTTCTTTGATAGGCAGAAAATGGGCAGACTTGGTCAAACGATCAACGATAACCCAGATGGTATCTAATCCTGTTGACGTTCTTGGTAATTTGGTAATAAAATCCATAGTGATTCTTTCCCATTTCCACACTGGTAACTCAGGTTGTACAAGTAGTCCTGATGGTTTTTGGCTTTCCGCCTTGACCCTTGAACAAGTCAAACATTTTCCAACATACGTTGCGATGTCGGCTTTCATGTTTGGCCACCAGTAGATTTGTTTGAGATCTTGATACATCTTATTGGATCCTGGATGGATGGAATATTTGGACTTGTGAGACTCATGCATGATAAGGTCTCGAATACCTACGTAAAGAGGAATCCAACATCTTTCCTTGAAGCATAACATTCCATCGGTTCTTCTTACGAATCCGTTCTCGCTTTCTGGTATGCCATCAATTTTCTCGTGAGGTCGGTTCTCTTCCTGAAGAGCTTCTGATTGGGCTATGAGAATTTGAGATGGGAGCGGTGAACAAATTGTCATTCCTAACGATCTGACTCTAAGGGGTTTGATTCTTTCCTTCCGGCTCAATGCATCGGCCACGACATTCGCTTTACCGGGGTGGTATCGAATTTCACAGTCGTAGTCGTTGAGTAGTTCTAACCATCGGCGCTGTCTCATGTTCAGCTCCTTCTGATCCAGTATGTGTTGAAGACTTTTGTGATCGGTGAAAACCGTGCACTTTGTACCGTATAGGTAATGTCTTCATATCTTAAAAGCGAATACTACTGCTCCTAGTTCTAGATCATGAGTGGTATAGTTTTCCTCATTCTTCTTGAGCTGTCGTGAGGCGTAAGCTATAACTTTGTTTCTTTGCATTAGCACCGCACCTAGACCATGATGCGATGCGTCACAATATACAACAAAGTCGTCGCTTCCGTCCGGTAGTGCTAAAATTGGTGCTTCACAAAGCTTCTGCTTTAAGAGTTGGAATGCTGATTCTTTTTTCTCTTCCCAGATATACTTCTTGTTTTTCTGAGTGAGTTCTGTCAAAGGTTTTGCGATTTTGGAAAAATTCTCTATAAACCTTCGATAGTAACCAACAAGTCCTAGAAATTGTCGAATCTTAGTTGGAGTGGTGGGCGATGCCCAACCTTTAACTGCTTCGATCTTGGCGTGGTCAATGTGGATACCTTGACTATTGATGATGTGGCCTAGGAATTGAACGGTGGAAATCCAAAAATCACATTTGGAAAATTTCGCATACAATTTTTCTTGCTTGAGTAATCCCAAAATGGTTCTCAAGTGTTCTGCATGCTCCTTTTCATTACGTGAGTAGATTAGAATGTCATCAATGAATACAATTACTAACTTGTCCAAGTATGGTTTGCATACTCGGTTCATCAGATCCATGAACACTGCTGGGGCATTGGTAAGACCAAACGGCATTACTCGGAATTCATAATGCCCGTACCGTGTTCGAAAGGCTGTCTTGGGAATATCTTCTTCTCTGACTCTTAGTTGATGATATCCCGATCTCAGATCAATCTTTGAGTAAAAACTCGATCCTTGCAGTTGGTCAAATAAATCGTCAATCCGTGGTAATGGGTATCGATTTTTCACCGTGAGTTTGTTCAACTCTCTATAATCGATACACATTCAGAATGTTCCGTCTTTCTTTTTGACAAATAGGACTGGTGCTCCCCAAGGTGATGAGCTTGGTTGGATGAATCCCTTATCTGATAGTTCTTTCAACTGCTCAGATAATTCTTTCATTTCGGAGGGGGCTAATCGATACGGTGCTTTTGCAACAGGCGCTGCTCCAGGCACTAAATCGATTCGAAATTCCACTTGTCGAGTTGGTGGAACACCTGGCAAGTCTTTAGGGAATACTTCCGCAAACTCATTTACGACTGGTACTTCTTCAAGTCGTTTCTCCTTTTCTTTTGATTCATCTTCCGTCACTTGAACCAAAAATGCGTGGCATCCCTTGTTTATGTATTTCACCGTTTTAATATACGAGATGATATTGAGTTAGGTTTTATAGTGATCACAACGAACAATGAGTGTTTCATTGTCGAGAGGGATTTGGATGACTTTTTCGTCGCAAATGATTCTGGCACGATGTTTGGATAACCAATCCATGCCTACAATTGCGTCAAAGCTTCCAAGTTGGATGGGCATGAGATCAATCGGGAATGATTTGTCTTGGAGTGTTAAGGTGCAGTTTTCGAGTACGGTATTGGTGCTTAACAAATTTTCGTCGGCTATTTCAATTTCGTACGAGGTATCTAATTTTACGGGAGCAATATCAAGCAATAAAGCAAACGAAGTAGACACAAAGCTCCTATCAGCTCCAGAATCAAATAATATCTTAGCACTACGTTGGTTTAGTAAGAAAGTACCCGTAGTGACGTTGGGATTCTGGGGCGCGTTTCCATCTCCAAGTATGTATGCTCTTCCGCGGGCCACATTATTGGTGTTCTTTGGACAATGACTCTTGTACGGGAGCAAATGCACAACCACCCTGCGGCAGTTACCACAGATTGCGGTACACGGTCCGGTATGATGCAACTTACACCTATTACACTAGGGTTTTGTCCCGGCATATACCTTTCCTTCAGTGGGCATGGCCACATAAGCCTTGGCGGCTTCTTGTCGGCGATTTTGCTGGTGATGGCGGTCGTTGCGGCTCTGCTGGTAGTCTCTGTTGCGGTGGTTGTTCCGGTCATTGTTGCGGTAACTCCTGTTGTTGTTGTAGTGGTTGTTGCTGTTTCTGTTGCCGCTGTTATGATTGTTGTTCCCACAGTTATCAAAACTCCTTTTATGCTCATTGACTGTGGAGGTAAAACCTCGCTTGATCACTCGATCCAACAATCACTGTGAAAGCGCCATTGCTTCTTCCAGTGACTTTGGGTTGGATGCGGTGACGTCCCCCTCGATGCTTTGGGGTAGTCCTTCCACATAGTGTTCCAGTTTCTTTTCCAAGTCCGGCACTATGGATGGGCATAGAAGTGACAACTCTTGAAATTTCCGGTTGTACGTCTTCAGGTCGTTACTCTTCACCACTAGTTGGTGAAATTCATCTTCCAGTTTCCTAACCTCTGTCCGAGGACAGTACTTCCTCAGCATCTTATCCTTCAATTCAGTCCAGGAGATCTGAAATGCTGCTTCAGTACCCATGGTTTTGACAATAGCATTCCACCAAGATAGGGCATCTCCTCTCAAAGTTCCAGTCGCAAAGGTGACTTTGTTGTTTTCGGCACAGTTGCATCTCATGAATACAGTTTCACTACATTCAAACCATTGAGCTAATTATGTCACTCCTTCTATTCCTTTGAAGGTGACTGGCTGACAACTCATGAAGTCTTTGTAAGTACATTTATGAAGCGCAGATGCCTCGCCTTCATTTGTTGTTCCTATGCTATTACTAGAACGGGTTGCAGCATCGGCCTAGCGGGCTGCAGCGATGCCTGCGTCGATCATTTTCTGCACATCTTCCGGCGTCAGTGCTGCGGTATGGTTGGTAGTTTCGTGTCTAGTATGCACCATATTTCTATCAATGCCACAAGAAACACAAAATTTAGAGTTCTCACAGAATAGTTGGGTATTTGAAGAATGAGTTCATGAACTTTAACAATGTAATTATGGTGTGAAGTTGTGATTAAATTGAAAATTTTCAACAATTACGATTTTATCGTAAGCAAATAATCAACTCATGGATATGGGGTTGTTAAAGAATAAACAGTCTAATTACAAAAGCTGAAGTTCAACAACTTTCTCTTCATTCATCAGATTTATCTTAAATTTCTATTCTTTGCGTGTTTGGGTTTTCACAGTATTTACACGTTTAGAGAATCATAATAGTAACAAGCAACATCACGACATGTCTGGATACAATTACAATACATACGAACAACCATAATGCATAAGTCAACATCAATATATAGTATATCATAACCAACAACATAACATTAATAACTTGATCAGTTGAGTTACATAACAAAACGATACAAGAATCTTTATTAATTGCCACATGCGGCGGGTTACAATGCCTCAACTATACAAAATGCTAACTACATATAATGACTAGGTCCATCCGTACGCCTCGTAAGCTCTGAGATCTGGTCTCGGAGTCTCCGTATCTCTGTCTGATGTTCGACCTGTATATCACCTATGATGTTCTCCAATGTGTCGGCTCTACGCTGTGCAAGATGAGCCTCCCAGGCTAAGGCATGTCCCTCTCTCCGTATCGATATCGCGTAAGAACGGGTGTCTGCTAGATCTGACAGCATCTGTGTCAAACACTGCTGTACAGCTGCTCTACTGGAAGCTAGCCTATGCAAAGTGTCACTGATAGTCCCCGGGGGGTCTAGCGGTACGTGATCGATCATCTTAAGAAGCGAGTCAATTTGCTATCCATGACTATCCAGTCGTGTCACCACTGTAGATGGTATGAGGGTATGGGTGACTACTGGTCTGAATCCTTCCCTAGCATTAGGGATCTGGGCTGGGGGAGTGAAACCAGGAGGGCAAGGTAATGATGGTGAGTATGGGTCTGCAATACGAGGTCGACTCGATGAAAGGATATCCTTCGCAGGAATCGGGTCCCGCTGATGAGGTGGTAGTGGATATGTCTGAGCACATAAGTCAAATAAATGGTCAGGTAGTACGGGTGGTGAAACATGGTGGAACTCTGGTGGCGTATCCTCAGCAGGTAGCCATTGCTGACTCTCCATATATACGTCATCGGGGGGTGGTATATAGAAAGGGGAATATGAGTCGTAAACAAAGTGTGGCGGTAACGTCGATGTTGGTAAAGCTAATGCATATGGGTCGTCAAGTCTAGGTGTAGCGGCGGCTTCACCCTCTTCGAAGGGCTCAGTCTCGTCGGGTATGGCATCGGGTGCTAAGGTAGGGTTAAATAAAGGTGATGTAACTGATGATACGGAACCCTCGGAGTCTGAATCCGATGATAAACGAATGTGGGATACTGTTGCCATGGTACTGTAATAATCCGTAAATAATAAAAATAAGTAGTTACTAACATTAAGTGGTGTGATGTAACATGAAATAATTTAGTCGTGCAAGGTAACTATTAAGTATGCAGAGATTTGCGTAAGATAACCTTAGTAAATAACATACTGAGCGCGGTAGCAAGCAGGCATGGAGCTTAAGGTAATTTGGAGTAAGATTAATTTGTTTGAAAAGTGTAGTTATAGTCCAAAGTTTGAAAACATTTGGTTCTCTATAACCTAGGCTCTGATACCAATCTGTAACACCCCCAAATTTTTCATTATAGCAGCGGAAGTCTAATTGGGGTATTACTGAGAGGATCGAAGACAAAATCATAGAAAACAGCCAAAAAGGCATTTTTAAATATTATTATAGGTCCATAATATGAATTCAGTTACAAAGCGTTACATCAGAGTGCAAACAATTTCTCCAAGGAAACATCATTTTAACTGAATTACAACTTTATTTTAAACCCTTATTTAGGATAGGTTTTGCTCGCTTCATGCCTTGCTCCGCTCCGCTAATTTCCTGAGATAACATGCTTAAAAGTCAACAAAATGTTGAGTGATATCATAGAGTTTGAAGTTTAATAATGTTCGATACACAAGTAGGATTGTATTGGGAATACAATCAGTTTAAAAGTTGATAATGCAGTTCATATATATTGCCCTAAGTCTCATGACACGCAAACGTTAACAAAGTACCGTAAAACGGAGGAGTCACATCAGGGATACTGATGGTTATGTGCCCTCGAGTAATAGGTGATTTTGTCAATTTCCTATTTTTCTCAAATATAATGCATCACGACTAATACGACTAACAAAAAGCATTCCGTCAAAGTATTAGTGGGATAGGTCGTCAGCCTCTAATAGATCTATTCATTATATTCGCGTTCACATACAGTGATTAATGGCTCATGATAAAGGGTCTTGTGGCAATAAGGTAACTTAGGCATATATTGTAAAACCCTAAAAATTTGGATTCACATTTTTTGTTCTCTTTCTTGAACATTTGGAATTAGCCTAAGTATAATAAGTTTATTTAGTGTATTAAAATCATATGTTATCCTAATAATTAAATTAAATCCTAAGCTATACTTAACTAGATAATTAAACCTTCCTAATCTAGCCTAGACTATCATATCACATGACACACTCATACATTTGTGTAAAGGATTAAAAAAAAAAAAAAAAAAAAAAAAAAAAAAAAAAAAAAACTCTTATTTGCCAAATATTATCACACGTTTCCTAGGATTCCAAAACCAAAATTTTTGCCTTGACCCCCCTTCACACGTTGAAGATAAGCACAAAATAAAACAATAAAGATTACCTACTTGGAATAAAAGATTTGGTCCATTTAATCCCTACTGCTCAGCCACCATCCCAGTTTATTCTCCTCTTATCTCATTCCTATATTAACCGAATGTAAACACACTTAAAGCGCACATGAAACCCTAAAGGAATAAACTAGTGGCGGCAGGTTGGAGTACTCTCATTCGAGTGATAAATGTGGTTCGTGAAGGTGTAAACAAGGCTGTGTTGATCGTGCTCTGTATTGGGTTCGAAGGTCTTGGTTCTGTTTCGAAAGGCTATAGGCTGGAGTTCTTGTGTTCTTTATTTCGTCCTAAATATCCAAACAAGGTATCTCTTAATCGTCCTTGTGTTCTAATGTATCGATCTATAAATTATATATACACATACAATGGGACCTGATCAGAAATAATTATGTACGGGATTGTTAAATGAATACACCGATGAAATACGTACATGCGACATTATATCCTACTTGGCTATACTAAAACATTGTGTAACCAACTCTTGTTGCTAATCTGAATAGACTATGTTATAGGCTGTTATTTATTTGAATATATATATGAACAAAGAAGTTAAGACCCACATGAATCTGAGATCGAGTAACATATTTATAACTCCACATAAATTCGTGAAATAGGAAAATAGGTGTGTCATGTGTGTGTCAAGTATGTTTGTTTTGACATGTCAAATGGATAAAAGGTTGGGAAACGAGTTGTGACGTATTTAAATCATAAATGTGTGTGCTCGAATCTGAATATGGCTTAAGTGTTAAGGCTCGGTTGTGGTCTTGATGGTGGCTTTGTTAAAATCTGGTCATGTGTTGTATGATGAGTGTGGGGTATAGGCATCGAGTCTTAAGATGGTATATGTGTCGAGTTGGCTGCAATCAAGGATCAATTATGTGCATGAAAGAATAATGATATATATATCGTATATATGTAATAATATGTGATGAATCTGTATAAATATTAACTGTATGCATTGATTTATTTATATAGCAATATTATTGTGCTCACGCAAACGTTGTATCAAAATATATATAATGCATAAATGTGTATATATATTATGTTTACCTTAATTATGATGTGGTAATATGACAGTAATAAAGAGTATTTATCACAAGATGATGTGTGATATAAGTATGTTATGTTTACTGTGAGAGTGTAACCACTAGTTGATCTAACAAGTTATAATGAATTATTTAATTGATTATAATGTGTGTAATATTTAACTTGGACACTTATAAGCATGATTATCGGAGTAGAGTGTTGGGTTGTGTTACGTATATATCTACTGTTATGTGTGTGTTAATTGATATTGTGATTATATTATACTGTTCTTAAATTATGTTTGATATGACTGAGTATATTTAGTAAGCGATGTGTTTTGTTATATATGTGTAATATGACAATTGTAGTAATTAGTGTGTGTATTAACATGTTGAGAAGATTCTGTAATACTACTTTTAGTTTTAACTGCATGTATGCATAGATATATGTCTTGTAAGTAATTTATTCGCTGTTGTATTATTATATATGTTGATGCGTATCTTGTTTTCATTTGTTTGCTGTGTGATGTGTGTTGTAAAGTTAAAGTAATGCATTATTCTATATTTATTAATATTTATTTTATGTGAGTGAAAGGTATTTGTGTGGTGTCATATGAGCTGGGAAAAGAGATGATTAAAATATAGAAATATGAGAAATTCCATATAATTATGTAAATTACATTTTAGACCTTGAACTTTGCTAAACTGATAGTTTAAACCCTAAAATATAATATTGGTCATATTAAGTCTTTAACGTTACTTAATTGTCATTTAAAACCCTAAAAGTTATTAATCCGGGAAACTTACTAAATATGGCAAGTTACTAAAAATGGAAAGATACTAAAATAAAAAGTTACTAAAAATAGAAAGAAACCTTAAATGAGAAGTCTTAATAACTATAAGCAATAAAACTTATAAATGAGCTTATAAATAATAAGACGATCATGTATTCGTGTAGTTTCGCTGAAGAAGGAGTCTGATTCTGATCTTTATGTTTCTGTTTGCACTTGCGGTCTAAGGTACAGATATTCTGCTCTTTTTATAAGGAGCCTTCGGTCTCTTATTTTGATTCGTATTAGGGTTCCCTAAGCCATTGCTATGCTCCCTACACTGTGATTTGAACCTTTGACATGTGAACCTTGATATGAACCTTGAGATATGGACTATGATTATGGCCTTGTGAACCTTGTTTTGATATGAACCTTTGACCCTTAACCCAAGTTTGATACCCGAGCCAAATGTGCTCCCTAGCCATGAAGGTAACATGGCCATGTCTGTGATGCACCGCTGGCATGACTAGTGTGTAGCCCTAGTGATTTGGTTACACCGTCCCCCATTGTGATATGTGATATGAGCTCAATATGATATTATTATTATTATGGCCAATGTGATTTGTGGGGGGGCGAATGGATGCATCCTAGGTACGTTGTGATATGTGATATGTGATATGATATGTGCTATGTGGTGACTGATGATGGGTGCAATCCACGTCTTTCACAAAATGTGGGAGCTGATCACTCCATTGGATACATGAGGACACCCCTCATATTATCTGGTTACTAAGAGGTATCCCCTCTAGATTATGCAGGCTTATGTGATGTGATATATGTGGGCTCGTGGTAGATGACTATCCTATTCTTCTCTTATTATCCATTTATTTCTTTTATACCTTATGACATTCCCATTGCCCATATTATATTTCTGTTTCGTTATTCTTTGCTTTGTATATGTATCTGTTCACTGAGCTTTTTAAGCTCAGCCGCACGTTTTCTTTTCGTGTGCGGCAGGTAATAAGCAGGACGACGGGTTTGGGTATGAGTGAAGAGAATTTTGGACTTAGAAGACTTTGATAGTGTTCTGAAGTAGAGACCATTAGAAGGAGTTGCTTTTGCAGACTTAGTGTTTAGTTTTGTTTCCATTGCAGCCATGTAAAATTCTGAATTTCTTTTGTAACCTTTGAGAATTTTTGTATTACTTGACATGTATGCTTTGTTTTGATCTGATGTGAAACCATTAGTGTGACATCTTTACCCTTGTCGGGTTGGGGTGTTACAATTATGGTATCAGAGCGACAGGCTGCGATACGTAATACATTTACCCTTGGCCTGTGTAAGTTAGGACCACTAAGTTTTCCCTGTAGGCGCTCGTAAGTCAACCTTTGAAAATTTCTTTAGGATTTCCCATAGGAACCTAAGTTTTGACCGGTGAGGAATGGGTAGACTATAAGGCATTTGTTAAATATCATTGCTTCCGCGTCACTCTGATTCGTGCCTTGCTTTTGGTTAGACCCTGTTGACACCACTTTTGGAAAGTGAAAGCTTATGATTTGCACCACCTAAGATTTGAACCTGATTAAATTTGGAAGGCATTGAGAAATTTCATAATAATTGCCTGACACTATTTGATCCTTATTTTCAGATTTATTTTGTTAATCATTTTGATAAAGACCCACGTTGCACTCTGATCCTTTCGTTACTCATTTTGACGCCTCTTCAGGCATTCCGAGAACCTCCATGGCAATGATGTACTGAATATGTTTTGTTATTTGCCTCTTGCTTTTGATAAGTATCTATGAATCTTCCGACACTATTTGATTTCGTTTCACCCATCTCTGTCCTTATAAGAAGCCTTGTGGTGTGTAACCACGAGTATAAGAATGTTTTCCCCCTCACTTTTGAATGATAAAGCTTTGATTTTTGAACCATCTTTCATTGGATAGTTAATTTCGATTTTATTCTGACAAGGAATTTGTTGAGTGATCAGTCGAATATTGATAACTACCCTCCTATATCCTACCTTTAACGTTTGCAACAATTTTTGAACTCCCTACCATGATTACCGATTGTTAAACGTTCGCTATTACTCTGGAGACTCGTGTATTACTTTCGCGGTTATAAAGTTTTCTTAGAAACCATTTCGTACACCAATGAATGAACCTTATCTTGGAAGCTATTTGGCACCTTGAGTCGTCTGAGCATGAACCTTGTATTGAATGTTATTTGGCACCCTGCATTTTCTGAATATGATTCCTGGTAGAACCACCAAAATTTTTCCATCGGAGCGTGAAGTGGGATTTGACATGATACCGAGAGATTGTCTAGTCACCTAACAAAGATGTCTTTCGGATCATACCAATTGATTGAGGCAACCGGGAAGAGCAGCAACCGAAAACCAGGAAGTGAGTTTACTTAAGTGTATTTTCTGGGCGTGTTTTAGTTTCGTTCGCGATAAAGAAGGATGGTGACTGGAGATATGTATTGACTACAGGAAGCTGAACCGTAATACCGTTAGGAGCCAATATTCCTCCACCCTGAAACGACTATGTGTTTGTTTACCTTCAGAGCGCGAAGTTCCTTTTGATGAATTGATCTTATTCTTGGAATCGCCTTCAGTATTCGTAAAAGACTGCTATGACGATTAGTGACGCCAATAGTATTGGCTAAAGCTCTGATTGTTTTACGAATTTGATAAATGATGTTTACTCGAGAATACTTGGACAAATGGTCATAGTATGACTTAATAGTACATTCGGAGACGAGGAAGAACATGAAAATCAATCTTTGCACTTCGTTAGAAATTCGACGGTCATTGGTACATTCTGAAAGATTGACATTGTTGAGACAGCGGTGTGCTTAATCGAGGATATTCTTTAAGCCCCGCAAGTTTTGAAGACTATCACCATGTGGTCAAGACCAATAACAGAATGGGGAACTGGAACCTTTTGAACCTTGCAGAAGAAGGTTGGAAGATGTTTACAACTTATGATACCATTGAAAAATTTCGTGAACAGAGAGAAACAACTTAGTTTGATTTAGAATGGAGTTTTAGAAAAGTTGAAGAAGGATTAGCTTCCACACCCTCGGGCGGAGCAAATTTTGGGATAAATCGGAAAGAGAATCGGTTATACTCCCTTACAGCACAGAAGGCTTTTCGTATGCAGCAGGACAACTAGAAGCACGTCAGAAGAGTTACTTCACTGTCTGACCTGGAGTTGACAACAACGGTGGCCACCTGGAGAGTAAAGACATTACTTACAAGGTAGAAGTGTTGGCGATGCTGGAGATCTAGTCAAGACGGTGAACCCGGAGCTGATGAAGACGCGCAGTCTCACTTCCCTATTCATCTTGGTGGTACTAAGATGAATTGAGAGGGGAAGCAGACTGAATGATGAAGAGCGTGACAGGAATTCACATTCCTCCATCATATTCCAAGAAGAACTGCAGGAGGCTCAACAAACCAGACACAAGTTCCCAATTTTGGTTTCACTTCCGAATTGATGAACAGACGAAGACAGATTAACCGGACTTGAAGAGATTGAATGTGTTGAATGAGTGGATTTCTGAAACAGACCCTTTAGGTTTGGAAGAGCTGATTCTACGAAGGCCGAATCTCTTGGCAACTAACTTCCAGTTCCTTTGACCCTCTTAAGTTTCGTTATACAGTAATGAGATCCTTTAATGATGTAAGTTTCCTAGAAGCATTCTGTCTGTGTTCATTTTTCGTATGTTCGGTGATGGCTTTGTTTTGAGAGGTTTTGGCGAATTGTGGAAGATCTGATGCTTGTGGACGGCGTACCTTATTCTGTTAGGAAATCTGGGATTTTGATACTCTTGCGAATAGTTTTGTTTTTCCCCTTGACTATGGCATTCGTTTTGTTGACCTTGAGACTGTAGAAGTACTAGGTGGATTAAGATAGGTGGTTTGATTACGACTTGAGATAAAGTATGACCATCATGAGGGCATATTTATATGATGCCAGTATTATGACGTTTGGCCAACGTGATAATACTTACATCATATAACGTGCACTTGTTGTGGGCATAGGATATCTTGGGGAGTACCTAAGAAGTTTAGAATTTGAATCTCCGTTGGATTGTTCGCGATTAGTTAGACTTTAGGTTCATTCTACCTATACGCTTAATCTGCCTTCACCGTTATACGTTTAGATACTCGACACGCGTTTGCTGACCTCTGTACTTCCGATAAGAATCTTAGGTTTTGTTGTAGAGCTTTCTGCCGTTTGATCTATTTTCTGTCTGTATGGATTCGATCTGTTACTATGAAGGAGTACACCTATGTTTTGCTATATATATGTCTCGCATTCGATGAATCTGTTCATGATGATCTGCTATGAATTAAGATATGAGATTTTAGATTCTGAGAAAACAAGACCTGTCTGTTTATGAGAATACCTTTGAAAGGTTATATTGAAGCAGAGACTATTTGAGAATCTGAAGAGTTAAGCATTTGTATCACCCTCATGTTTGCTACAACTCGATATATTCTCATCTGATTTGCCTAATCAATTCCACGGATGATATATCCAGAAATCCTACGTATTCCCTGTATCTCTTCGGAGAGAATACGATTATCATCTGTTACATTTGGCATATTATTCTTTTGATCTGGATTCAGTATGGTATGTCTTTTCTGAGGAAACCGAAGCTATCTTGACCAACAAACTAGAGTCATGAGAAACAAGTCTTTCACATTTCCATTCACAGCCAGTTGTGTTTCCGTTTCGTTTTTTCTTCAATTTTCGAGGGCGAAAATTTTCTTTTAGAGGGGAAGAGTTGTAAAACCCTAAAAATTTGGATTCACATTTTTTGTTCTCTTTCTTGAACATTTGGAATTAGCCTAAGTATAATAAGTTTATTTAGTGTATTAAAATCATATGTTATCCTAATAATTAAATTAAATCCTAAGCTATACTTAACTAGATAATTAAACCTTCCTAATCTAGCCTAGACTATCATATCACATGACACACTCATACATTTGTGTAAAGGATAAAAAAAAAAAAAAAAAAAAAAAAAAAAAAAAAAAAAAAAAAAAAAAACTCTTATTTGCCAAATATTATCACACGTTTCCTAGGATTCCAAAACCAAAATTTTTGCCTTGACCCCCCTTCACACGTTGAAGATAAGCACAAAATAAAACAATAAAGATTACCTACTTGGAATAAAAGATTTGGTCCATTTAATCCCTACTGCTCAGCCACCATCCCAGTTTATTCTCCTCTTATCTCATTCCTATATTAACCGAATGTAAACACACTTAAAGCGCACATGAAACCCTAAAGGAATAAACTAGTGGCGGCAGGTTGGAGTACTCTCATTCGAGTGATAAATGTGGTTCGTGAAGGTGTAAACAAGGCTGTGTTGATCGTGCTCTGTATTGGGTTCGAAGGTCTTGGTTCTGTTTCGAAAGGCTATAGGCTGGAGTTCTTGTGTTCTTTATTTCGTCCTAAATATCCGACCAAGGTATCTCTTAATCGTCCTTGTGTTCTAATGTATCGATCTATAAATTATATATACACATACAATGGGACCTGATCAGAAATAATTATGTACGGGATTGTTAAATGAATACACCGATGAAATACGTACATGCGACATTATATCCTACTTGGCTATACTAAAACATTGTGTAACCAACTCTTGTTGCTAATCTGAATAGACTATGTTATAGGCTGTTATTTATTTGAATATATATATGAACAAAGAAGTTAAGACCCACATGAATCTGAGATCGAGTAACATATTTATAACTCCACATAAATTCATGAAATAGGAAAATAGGTGTGTCATGTGTGTGTCAAGTATGTTTGTTTTGACATGTCAAATGGATAAAAGGTTGGGAAACGAGTTGTGACGTATTTAAATCATAAATGTGTGTGCTCGAATCTGAATATGGCTTAAGTGTTAAGGCTCGGTTGTGGTCTTGATGGTGGCTTTGTTAAAATCTGGTCATGTGTTGCATGATGAGTGTGGGGTATAGGCATCGAGTCTTAAGATGGTATATGTGTCGAGTTGGCTGCAATCAAGGATCAATTATGTGCATGAAAGAATAATGATATATATATCGTATATATGTAATAATATGTGATGAATCTGTATAAATATTAACTGTATGCATTGATTTATTTATATAGCAATATTATTGTGCTCACGCAAACGTTGTATCAAAATATATATAATGCATAAATGTGTATATATATTATGTCTACCTTAATTATGATGTGGTAATATGACAGTAATAAAGAGTATTTATCACAAGATGATGTGTGATATAAGTATGTTATGTTTACTGTGAGAGTGTAACCACTAGTTGATCTAACAAGTTATAATGAATTATTTAATTGATTATAATGTGTGTAATATTTAACTTGGACACTTATAAGCATGATTATCGGAGTAGAGTGTTGGGTTGTGTTACGTATATATCTACTGTTATGTGTGTGTTAATTGATATTGTGATTATATTATACTGTTCTTAAATTATGTTTGATATGACTGAGTATATTTAGTATGCGATGTGTTTTGTTATATATGTGTAATATGACAATTGTAGTAATTAGTGTGTGTATTAACATGTTGAGAAGATTCTGTAATACTACTTTTAGTTTTAACTGCATGTATGCATAGATATATGTCTTGTAAGTAATTTATTCGTTGTTGTATTATTATATATGTTGATGCGTATCTTGTTTTCATTTGTTTGCTGTGTGATGTGTGTTGTAAAGTTAAAGTAATGCATTATTCTATATTTATTAATATTTATTTTATGTGAGTGAAAGGTATTTGTGTGGTGTCATATGAGCTGGGAAAAGAGATGATTAAAATATAGAAATATGAGAAATTCCATATAAGTATGTAAATTACATTTTAGACCTTGAACTTTGCTAAACTGATAGTTTAAACCCTAAAATATAATATTGGTCATATTAAGTCTTTAACGTTACTTAATTGTCATTTAAAACCCTAAAAGTTATTAATCCGGGAAACTTACTAAATATGACAAGTTACTAAAAATGGAAAGATACTAAAATAAAAAGTTACTAAAAATAGAAAGAAACCTTAAATGAGAAGTCTTAATAACTATAAGCAATAAAACTTATAAATGAGCTTATAAATAATAAGACGATCATGTATTCGTGTAGTTTCGCTGAAGAAGGAGTCTGATTCTGATCTTTATGTTTCTGTTTGCACTTGCGGTCTAAGGTACAGATATTCTGCTCTTTGTATAAGGAGCCTTCGGTCTCTTATTTTGATTCGTATTAGGGTTCCCTAAGCCATTGCTATGCTCCCTACACTGTGATTTGAACCTTTGACATGTGAACCTTGATATGAACCTTGAGATATGGACTATGATTATGGCCTTGTGAACCTTGTTTTGATATGAACCTTTGACCCTTAACCCCAGTTTGATACCCGAGCCAAATGTGTTCCCTAGCCATGAAGGTAACATGGCCATGTCTGTGATGCACCGCTGGCATGACTAGTGTGTAGCCCTAGTGATTTGGTTACACCGTCCCCCATTGTGATATGTGATATGAGCTCAATATGATATTATTATTATTATGGCCAATGTGATTTGTGGGGGGGCGAATGGATGCATCCTAGGTACGTTGTGATATGTGATATGTGATATGATATGTGCTATGTGGTGACTGATGATGGGTGCAATCCACGTCTTTCACAAAATGTGGGAGCTGATCACTCCATTGGATACATGAGGACACCCCTCATATTATCTGGTTACTAAGAGGTATCCCCTCTAGATTATGCAGGCTTATGTGATGTGATATATGTGGGCTCGTGGTAGATGACTATCCTATTCTTCTCTTATTATCCATTTATTTCTTTTATACCTTATGACATTCCCATTGCCCATATTATATTTCTGTTTCGTTATTCTTTGCTTTGTATATGTATCTGTTCACTGAGCTTTTTAAGCTCAGCCGCACGTTTTCTTTTCGTGTGCGGCAGGTAATAAGCAGGACGACGGGTTTGGGTATGAGTGAAGAGAATTTTGGACTTAGAAGACTTTGATAGTGTTCTGAAGTAGAGACCATTAGAAGGAGTTGCTTTTGCAGACTTAGTGTTTAGTTTTGTTTCCATTGCAGCCATGTAAAATTCTGAATTTCTTTTGTAACCTTTGAGAATTTTTATATTACTTGACATGTATGCTTTGTTTTGATCTGATGTGAAACCATTAGTGTGACATCTTTACCCTTGTCGGGTTGGGGTGTTACAATTATGGTATCAGAGCGACAGGCTGCGATACGTAATACATTTACCCTTGGCCTGTGTAAGTTAGGACCACTAAGTTTTCCCTGTAGGCGCTCGTAAGTCAACCTTTGAAAATTTCTTTAGGATTTCCCATAGGAACCTAAGTTTTGACCGGTGAGGAATGGGTAGACTATAAGGCATTTGTTAAATATCATTGTTTCCGCGTCACTCTGATTCGTGCCTTTCTTTTGGTTAGACCCTGTTGACACCACTTTTGGAAAGTGAAAGCTTATGATTTGCACCACCTAAGATTTGAACCTGATTAAATTTGGAAGGCATTGAGAAATTTCATAATAATTGCCTGACACTATTTGATCCTTATTTTCAGATTATTTTGTTAATCATTTTGATAAAGACTCATGTTGCACTCTGATCCTTTCGTTACTCATTTTGACGCCTCTTCAGGCATTCCGAGAACCTCCATGGCGATGATGTACTGAATATGTTTTGTTATTTGCCTCTTGCTTTTGATAAGTATCTATGAATCTTCCGACACTATTTGATTTCGTTTCACCCATCTCTGTCCTTATAAGAAGCCTTGTGGTGTGTAACCACGAGTATAAGAATGTTTTCCCCCTCACTTTTGAATGATAAAGCTTTGATTTGCGAACCGTCTTTCTTTGGATAGTTAACTTCGATTTTATTCTGACAAGGAATTTGTTGAGTGATCAGTCGAATATTGATAACTACCCTCCTATATCCTACCTTTAACGTTTGCAACAATTTTTGAACTCCCTACCATTATTACCGATTGTTAAACGTTCGCTATTACTCTGGAGACTCGTGTATTACTTTCGCGGTTATAAAGTTTTCTTAGAAACCATTTCGTACACCAATGAATGAACCTTATCTTGGAAGCTATTTGGCACCTTGAGTCGTCTGAGCATGAACCTTGTATTGAATGTTATTTGGCACCCTGCATTTTCTGAATATGATTCCTGGTAGAACCACCAAAATTTTTCCATCGGAGCGTGAAGTGGGATTTGACATGATACCGAGAGATTGTCTAGTCACCTAACAAAGATGTCTTTCGGATCATACCAATTGATTGAGGCAACCGGGAAGAGCAGCAACCGAAAACCAGGAAGTGAGTTTACTTAAGTGTATTTTCTGGGCGTGTTTTAGTTTCATTCGCGATAAAGAAGGATGGTGACTGGAGATATGTATTGACTACAGGAAGCTGAACCGTAATACCGTTAGGAGCCAATATTCCTCCACCCTGAAACGACTATGTGTTTGTTTACCTTCAGAGCGCGAAGTTCCTTTTGATGAATTGATCTTATTCTTGGAATCGCCTTCAGTATTCGTAAAAGACTGCTATGACGATTAGTGACGCCAATAGTATTGGCTAAAGCTCTGATTGTTTTACGAATTTGATAAATGATGTTTACTCGAGAATACTTGGACAAATGGTCATAGTATGACTTAATAGTACATTCGGAGACGAGGAAGAACATGAAAATCAATCTTTGCACTTCGTTAGAAATTCGACGGTCATTGGTACATTCTGAAAGATTGACATTGTTGAGACAGCGGTGTGCTTAATCGAGGATATTCTTTAAGCCCCGCAAGTTTTGAAGACTATCACCATGTGGTCAAGACCAATAACAGAATGGGGAACTGGAACCTTTTGAACCTTGCAGAAGAAGGTTGGAAGATGTTTACAACTTATGATACCATTGAAAAATTTCGTGAACAGAGAGAAACAACTTAGTTTGATTTAGAATGGAGTTTTAGAAAAGTTGAAGAAGGATTAGCTTCCACACCCTCGGGCGGAGCAAATTTTGGGATAAATCGGAAAGAGAATCGGTTATACTCCCTTACAGCACAGAAGGCTTTTCGTATGCAGCAGGACAACTAGAAGCACGTCAGAAGAGTTACTTCACTGTCTGACCTGGAGTTGACAACAACGGTGGCCACCTGGAGAGTAAAGACATTACTTACAAGGTAGAAGTGTTGGCGATGTTGGAGATCTAGTCAAGACGGTGAACCCGGAGCTGATGAAGACGCGCAGTCTCACTTCCCTATTCATCTTGGTGGTACTAAGATGAATTGAGAGGGGAAGCAGACTGAATGATGAAGAGCGTGACAGGAATTCACATTCCTCCATCATATTCCAAGAAGAACTGCAGGAGGCTCAACAAACCAGACACAAGTTCCCAATTTTGGTTTCACTTCCGAATTGATGAACAGACGAAGACAGATTAACCGGACTTGAAGAGATTGAATGTGTTGAATGAGTGGATTTCTGAAACAGACCCTTTAGGTTTGGAAGAGCTGATTCTACGAAGGCCGAAGCTCTTGGCAACTAACTTCCAGTTCCTTTGACCCTCTTAAGTTTCGTTATACAGTAATGAGATCCTTTAATGATGTAAGTTTCCTAGAAGCATTCTGTCTGTGTTCATTTTTCGTATGTTCGGTGATGGCTTTGTTTTGAGAGGTTTTGGCGAATTGTGGAAGATCTGATGCTTGTGGACGGCGTACCTTATTCTGTTAGGCATGATGACCTTGATTTCGTACATATGCATGATGACCTTGGTTTTTATGTCAATTATCCCATAATGTTATTCTATAAATGAATGAATGAATGAATGTGTATGTTAACTCGTAACGTTTCTCATTATAGTAACTAACGAAAGTTAAATAATACGTAAATGAAATGTACAAATATGCATATGTCGTGACGATGAGACGAAAAATGGAAAATGAAATAAGAATGTCAAATAAAAACAGTAGGCCCTTGTTCTTTTCCAGATTTTTCACTTTTTATTCTATTTGCGATTGCGTTACACCGTTAGTCCTTCGTTAAGTCCAAAGTCCATAAATAGTCCGAAACTCGTCCATATGTACATATAAGGCTTGGAGTTCAGTCATTTGTCAATTTATATCCTACATAAACTGTTTTCACAGTTTCAGTCCACTTGTTTCTCAGTTTGGCAGTTTTGGTCCTCCTAGTTAGATTGCGTTACATTTTTAGTCCAAGAATGTCAAAGAGGTAGGGAAAAATACGGAGATTTTTCCTAAGGCTTATTTAAGTAATTTTTAACTTATTTCAACTGCTTAATATGCCGTTTGCTTATTTAAATGTTATTGGGCTTTAACGAGTTATATATGTGGCCCGTTAACACCTTTTGATCCATGGGCTTTGGGGAGGGTTTGGATTATCAAAATAGTTTGTTTTTACATCAAAAATTTATCCTCAAAGTGCCATTAAGCTAGCTTATTCGTAGTTTATTGAAACAGCTTTTTGGGCCTTGAACCCATACGTTATAGTTTTTAAAGTTTTCGAACCAGTTTTCTGCGAAACACTTTGTTTAAATTAAAGGATCGATTTGTGGGTTTCATGACTCGTGATATAAATGAAAAATGTAGGTTGCTAGGTCGTTTAACAGGTCGTGTAAAGAAATATACGTATTGTATGTCGAAATTACAAAATACTCACGTGTTTACTCTGCGTTATGGCACGTTTCTAAGTTACTATAAAGGACTTAGTGAGATTTTTATATATTCCATACGCGTAGTGTTCAAGTGCTCGTGGGTTTTATTAGCATTCTGTGGCCTCGTGTGATCAATGTGTGAGTGTATACCAATCGTTATGTGACTATTCGACTTGTCATGCATATATACGTTTTAAAATGGTTCGTAATATATAAATGCTATACGCATTCGAAGAGTATATGCAATGCATGTTATAATATTGTGAACATAAGTGTTCAAAAAGAGTTCTATACGTGTTGTGGTCATAACATGTAGTTTCTTATCTCATTCTAACGTGGTAATAAGAAAAGAAATATGATACGTTCAAATGTAAATGTTATTGTTGAATCTAACACACCTGCTAGATCTTTGAGCCTATGTGGATCGGTAGGATGCCTATGTAATCACAAGCACACTACAAGAGAATCTCTGAATAGGAACTAGAAAAGAAAAGAACTAAGACTATGATTCTCTATGGATCGTATAATGAACTAAAGGATAATATTATTGATGATTGTTTAAGTCGTAAAAGATATGTGAAACTCATAGACGGGATGTTTCTTTTATACTGATAAGAAACCCTAACCCTAACCCGTCATACAAGAAAACGTGTGAAGAGATAAACATGATCTCTTCTAAAAATAAATCTAACAAACATTCTAAACATACGGGATAACAACTAACAATACCCGCAGTAACAACTACTATCAGCAGAAACAAGATAGAACTATCAGCAGCAATGAGCTTCAGCAGGAACCACAGCTATCGGCAGGAACCAGCTTTCACTATCGGCAGCAACAAGAAATATCTTATTTCCGAAATTCCTAACAATCCTCCCCTAATCTTGAGGTTGACTAGGTTAACCGACAAGATTCCCTAAGTGTTCTTTGATCTCTGAAAGTACTCTGAAGTCCATAGGGAGAGGATTAATCCAGCAGCAGCATCAGTAAGTAACCAGCAGTAACACTTGAAACTTCCAGCAGCAACTTTGATAGTTCAGCAGCAATAGGAAATTATCTTCAAAAGAAAATTTAAGCTGGTCACCATGTCATTCTGGATCTTGACTGCTACTATGACAATATGTACATCAAATCACTTAAGTTTCAGACTATTCTCATCACATCCAGGTGTGTTAACTCCTGTGAGAGGTGAATCATTGAAAATTAATGGATTTGATGTCTCTTTACCAATAGCCATCACTACTAGAGTAGCCAATGTTTAGGTGTGTAAGACCATGGTACATTGATAACCATCTGATTTTGAGTAAACCAGCAACTGTAAACGGATTTGAGTTGTCTTTACCTGTAGCCGTTTGCTCAGGACTAGCCAATTCTTTGGTTACAGCAAACCTTGGTGAATTGAATACCAAATATGGATACCAATTGTCTTTAAAACAAACCATACTTTTGTGGACTAGCCAATTCTTTAAATCCCATAAAGGGTTACAGCCATGGTGAATTGAGAACCATCTCAACTCTCAGGAATGAACCATGGGTGAGTTGAAGTACCCTATAGCTTTGAGCAAGCTATTACAGCTATCAACGGATTTGATTATCATACCAGAGCCGTACCCTCATGGTGAGTCAACTCTTTCTTGTCTGCAAGACATGGTGAGTTGATTACCATTTGTTGTGTAGGTGTAAACACCAACACTGTACCTGCAAGGTGTTGCTCAAAACCAACTTATTAGCACACAAAATATACAAGATATTTATATATTTTTTTTGAACTAAAAGAAACAAGAAACAAACCAAAAGAAAAAGAAAGAAAATAAGAAAAGAAAGAAAGATATACAACAACAACAAGCCTCCCCTTAGGCTTAAACCTCCCCTTAATCTTAGCACCTAAGGATTGAGCATTCCAATATGAACCACCAGATAGTTGAATCTTGGACCATCAAAAGCTTTAGTCAACAGGTCAGCCACATTCTCATCAGAGTCTATCTTAAGCACCTGAATGAGATGCTTCTCATAAGCATCCCTTATGAAATGATGTCTAATCTCTATGTGCTTTGTTCTTTGATGAAACACTGGATTTTTAACAATACAGATAGTACTTTGGTTGTCAATGAAAATTTTAGTGTTCATGAAGTTGAACCCATAGTCTAACAATTGATTTTGCAACCAAAGGACCTGTCCACAGCAACTAGCAACAGCAACATACTCTGCCTCAGTAGAAGATGTAGCCACAATAGTTTTCTTCTTGCATTGCCAAGAAACCAACCTTCTTCCCAAAAACTGGCAACCCCCAGTAGTAGATTTTCTATCAAAGTTTGCTCCAGCATAGTCACTGTCACTATAAGCTTCCAGCACAAAAGAAGAATCCTTTGGGTACCAAAGTCCCAACTTAGGCTGTCCTTTTAAATACTTGAAGATTCTCTTGACAGCATTTAAATGGGAAGTCAAAGGTGTAACCTGATGTCTAGCACAAGCACAAACTGCAAACATGATATCAGGCCTTGAAGCTGTCAAATACATCAAAGAACCTATCATAGACCTGTACAAGTGAACATTTACAGCATCATCAGGTTCAGTATTGGATTTAGGCTTTGGAGCTTCAAAAGGTGTTGTAGCAGTCCTCACACTTTCCAAGTCAACCTTCTTAAGTATGTCATGAACATACTTTTCTTGGTTTATGAAGATACCATCTGGTCTCTGTTGAACCTGTAAGCCCAAGAAGAATGTCATCTGCCCCATAGCACTCATTTCAAATTCACTTTTCATTAATTCCTCAAAATCCTTACACCATGCTTCATTAGTAGAACCAAAAATAATATCATCTACATACACTTGTACCAAGATGATATCTTTAAAATTATTCCTTATGAAGAGTGTTTTATCTATTGTGCCTCTTCTGTAACCATGTTTAAGTAGAAAAGCAGACAACCTGGCATACCATGCTCTTAGTGCTTGATGAAGTCCATAGAGTGCTTTCACCACTTTATAAACCAAATCAGGATGTTGTGGATCCACAAACCCCTGTGGTTGAGTAACATACACTTCCTCTTCAATACTTCCTTACAGAAATGCACTCTTCACATCCATCTGATAAACCACAAACCCCATAAATGAAGCAAAAGCCAAAAACAATCGAATAGCTTCAACTCTTGCTACTGGTGCAAACACCTCATCATAGTCGATACCCTCTTCTTGTCTATGTCCTTGAGTTACCAATCTAGCTTTATTTCGAACCACAATTCCCCTAGCATCCCGTTTATTCTTGAGAATCCATTTAGTTCCAATTGCATGTTTTCCTTCAGGCAATGGTACTAATACCCATACTTTTTTATTCTTGAACTGCTGCATTTCCTCTTGCATAGCCTCATCCCAATCAGAATTATCAAGGGCTTGAGCTACACTACTTGGTTCAATTTGAGATAGAAAGCAAGCATAGAGGCAATGAAGATAGTCAGTTTGATTGCTCCTTAATTGTTCCTGAATATAACTGAGAAAAGCAGATTCTCCAAACTTGAATTGACTTAACCTGCTTCTTGTTTGAACAGGAGAATTGAGATCACCAAGAATCAAAGATTGAGGATGTACAGTGTTAATCCTCTTGGTAACAACATGATCTAATTCATAGGTTGTAGCTTGATTAGTAATAGAGGGATTTGCTTCACCATCATAAGAAGTGTGAGTGAAAATTCCAGATCTTGATTGATGATGAGGATCATTCAGCTTAGCTGCTGAAGAGAGTGAATTTCCAAGATCAGATGGACTTGGGAATCTAGTTGGAGGCTCACTGAATCCCAATAAATCAGCAGATGAAGTAGACAAAGAAGCAGCAGGATTGGTGACATCGGCAGGAACAACAGATGTATCAGCAGTAACAGGTGTACTACCAGCAGAATTGACATCAGCAGGAACAGGAATACCACCAGCAGAAGCCATTTGTCTTCTGACTTCAGCTTCAGCATTTCTCAATAGCTCCACTATTTCTTATGAAAACCCAGAACCAAACTTTTCAGCAGCTCTCTTGGCTTGATGTTCTTGTCTTTGAAGCCTAGCAAGGTCTTCTGCAAAACTTGAATTATCTTCAGTCTTATCAGCAGTATCTTTGAGTTCTGTACCTGAAAAGTGGTTAGAGGGAAAAGAAGGAACAACTATGGGTCGTTCATCACACTCTGAATCAGACTCATCATCTGAGGTACCTGCATTGTTAGATGGATAAACAGGTGTACCTACAGATTGATTAGCTTTATATCTAGAATAACCTAATGAATCAGTCAGATAATCTAGGTCAAAATACCAGTCATGACCTGCACCCTGTAAATTAGGTTTGTCTTCTAGAAACCTTAAATTGAGTGTTTCTTCTACCCTCTTAGCAGACAAATTATAAACCCTATAGGCCTTACTATGAGCAGAATATCCAACAATGAACCCCTCATCTGCCTTCTCTTCAAATTTACCTAGGTGATCACCAGTATTCAAGATAGTTACATGACATCCAAAAGGCTTAAGGTAACTAATGTTGGGAACCTTTCCAGACAAGAGCTCATAAGGAGTTTTGTTGTGGGGATTAGTAATAGATACCCTATTCAGTACATAGCAAGCAGTGCTTACTGCTTCAGTCCAAAACATGGTAGGCAACTTAGAGTCAGCTAGCATAGATCTAGCTGCTTCTATAAGGGTCTTATTTTTCCTTTCTGCAACCCCATTTTGTTGTGGGGTTCTGGCACTGCTATAATCTCTTTTAATCCCCTTATTCCCACAAAATTCAATTAAATTAGAGTTTTTAAACTCAGTTCCATTATCACACCTTATAGCCTTAACCTTTATATTTAGCTGGTTTTCAATTTAGGTAATAAAATTCCTAATCACAGAATAGGTTTCATTTTTAGTACCTAAAAAGAAAGTCCAAGAAAACCTGCTAAAATCATCAGTAATCACCAGACAAAAATACTTATGGTCTCTACTTCTGATAGAAGTTGGACCAAAAAGATCCATATGAAGCAGTTGCAGAGGCTCAGAGATGGTGCTCACAGCAGTAATGGCCTTGTATGATGCCCTGTGTTGCTTCCCTTTATTGCAGGAAACACAATTGTGTTCATTTGTGAAGGTCTTGAAAGGGAGTCCTTGCACGAAGCCATTCTTTGCCAGCTTGTTGATAGTCTTGAAGTTCACATGTGCCATTCTTCTGTGCCATTTGTTTGCTTCATCCACAGAAGCTTTTGCCACCATACAAGCAAGTTTACCCTCAGGCTTAACATCATTCAGATTGAAACAATACAGGTTGTGAGTCCTTGGAACTTTGAGCACTATCTCACTTTCATCAGGCATCTTGAAGTCCTTGGAGAGCACAAGACAGTCAGCCTCAGTGAAGAGAACTCCATTCTTCTTATCACATATTTGTGAGACAGAGAACAAATTGAAGTTCTTGAGTTCCTTCACATAGAGAACATTCTCAAAGTCCAGTTTAAGAGTCTTAATGGTTCTGTTAGTGCAAGCACTCTCGTTGGGGAGATTGCTAGTGCAAGCAATCTCGTTTATTTTGATTGATGACAAACATGTAACTTGATACATAACGTAAAATGTACAAGTTACTTGTAATCTTATATTGTCTCAACATACATTCAACACCTCTCGACTTCTCAAGTCCTCGTATGATACAACACAGGTTCGTACATGTTTGTTATGTGACATTATGATCAAACCCTTAACAAACCATTTAGAATGTTTAAAATACGGTTAGGTAATTAAGTATTTTAAAAAGGCTAATCATTCTACTTAGAACCTCATTTTATATGATCACTAGGATACACATAAACATTACAAAGTTCACTAGGAATAACATATAC
Organism: Artemisia tridentata subsp. tridentata; assembly: GCA_021014915.2. Classification (NCBI taxonomy): domain Eukaryota; kingdom Viridiplantae; phylum Streptophyta; class Magnoliopsida; order Asterales; family Asteraceae; genus Artemisia; species Artemisia tridentata. Next base: position 73,777,471 of record CP139509.1, on the reverse strand, counting down.
AAGTTTACATGTTTATTTCTTAAAATGGAAACTTTATTAGTTAAATAATACTATGACATCATGGCATACATCACAAGTGAAATCTTTGTAAGATTGTATAATATCTTGTTTAGATTCTCAAGTTACATAGTTGGCATTTGAAGATTTCATAAGATTTAGTAAGATTTGCTAGCTGTCACCCACGGATCCAAATGACATAAAGCGCGGATCCAAATAAAGGGATCCTTCAAATCCGCGGGGCAAAAATCTTGTTGGCTATAAATAGAAGCCCATTGTTTACCCATTGTTCATCCAACTCAAACACACATTCCCTCTACCCTTTGCATACATTTAGATCATTAGTAAATCATGTAGAAACACACATTAATCATCCATTACATAATGATCATAATGTTACTAACTTTCATTATGTTGTAAGCATACACTTGTTATGATCCTGTGAAGCAAAGCTCAAGATCACAAGTCATCATCCATAGGATACTTACTAATCCTCCATGAAGATGCATATATGAAGATCCATCACAACAAGTTTAGGGAGCTTGTGATCTTCGTACATTGAAGGCTTCCGATCAATGGAAGTTCATATAGTGTAGGCATTCATATCCATGATATACCTATGTCATGGATCATTGTTGTAACCATCATTGTATAATTTAGATCAGTAGAGTGAGGTTAGTATTTTAGTCCTTAAAATACAAAGAGTGTTGGGAGTGGTTGTACCCTTGTAAAGAACTCGACATCTAGCTTAGTGTCGGTAATTGTATAAGCGACGATGGGAGTGGTTGTACCCTTGTAAAGAACCCGGTGTTTAGCTTAGTACCGGAAAAGGAAGTAAGCGACGTGTAAAGGTTTTCTCCGCCTAAGAAAGGGAGCTTGTTGATCTAGTGAAGTAACTCTCGAGTTGGGTACTCAGGGAGTGGAGTAGGGCGGAGAGGAGCTCCGTGACCGAACCACTATAAATCATCATGTTCGGTTTGCGCTTTCTTTTACTTATCTCTTTACTTTTATATTTGCATTATGTGATTGCTTGTGTTGTGACTATGTGATAATACTTGTGTGACAATTTGGTAGACATAAACTACAACAGACAGTGTTCATATTAGAACTAGCCAAAGTGGAAATTTGATACAACAAGTTTTAAGTTTTAAAACGGTAAACGTATTCACCCCCTCCCCCTCTACGTTTTCACAATTGGTATCAAAGCGGGTTGGCTCTCATTTTCAAAACAAATGGTTTTTAAAATAGAGTAAGATCCATGTATCAAATTGCCTCTGAAGCAGAACATAATATGAAAAATGTTTCGCTAAGTATACTTTGAAATTTTGCTGTTAAATATCACTTTGTATACAAGCTTGAAGGTGTTCTTGAAAAATAAAAGAAAAATATTTCTCAAAAGAATTTGTAAGTGTCAAATTATGTGCTCAGAACTAATTTACGAAAAATACTATTTTGAAGGGAGTGTTTGGAATAATCATTAAGTTAGTTGAAAAATCACCTCCGTAATATTTAGATAAGTCACATAGGTAGAAATGTTGTTAATATTTGTAATATATGCCTAAGATTAAGTGTAGCAAGTCCCACACACTTTCGCTATGTCAAAATATGAGTTTAGGATAATCTGTCACAGGTCTCGGCGGATCCAAATCACATAAAGGGCGGATCCCTCTAAAAGGATCCGTCAGATCCGTCGGTGCAGTACTCAGTTTTTGTCAAATTTCAAAAATTCATAACTAATTAACCGTAAGTCCGTAGGAGTCGCGCCACCTATCATTTTGAAGGGAATTAAGTCTATTTTCATTTAAAAATAGTCTCATGGCCTAGATCTAAATTGAAGTAGGTAAAACAAATCAAATACTATAACCTGTTCAGAATGTTAAGTTTTATTTTGACACAGTAAGTTAAACTTTTGAGTCGAGCAATGTAAATTGGTATCCTTTGCTCATAAATATGATTTCTTTTGAAACTAAAGAATTTGGTAATATAAAGGAAACAAATTAAGCTTGGCATACATCGTCATATTTAAACGCAAAGTGACAAAAAGTATACTTTCATCTATGCTATGCTATGTGGCTAACTGTTCTATATTATTTGCATATATGTGATATGCTTGTTGATAAGTGTGATTGTACTTGTTTATTTGTAATACATAAGTGTCTTGCCATGATACTTACTTGCTTGTTTATCAATTGCTTGTTTTATGCATAATAGAACATTTGCAAGATATTGTGTAATACATTGATAAACTGTGTCTGTTTTACTTTTAGACTTAGATACTATTGTTTGATTATATTATGTGAAAACCTTGCATAACTTACTTAGAAATGTGTACTAAGTGAAATGTCTTGAAAAGTATTGACTTGCACAAACTCTCACTTAATTGCTCAAGTGTTATAATGAGTAAACATGTAGTATCTTTGAAAAAGAGTGTTTGGTACAAACAATTTGAAACAATGATGTGTTGAGTTGTTATGCCTTTAGGATATTATCTTGTTGTTAAACCTTCATGTGTACTAACCATATCATGCAGGACGATAACACTTTGATGTTATCAAGTTTCCTGGTTTAAGCCACTGTTTGGCTTAACTCTCATTTAAGGTAAGTTAATATGATCGGATTAAACTATGTGTGTATGTGTGTTAGAATAAACATTTTTAGTAGTTTTGCATTACATATTAGCTAATAGATATGTTCCAGGAGAATTTTCAGGTCTTGGTCGAAAAACGCGAATTTTGCATATCTCTCTGTTTGTTTTTAGTACTTTTGTTCAAACGGATCCGACGGATCCCTCATTTTGGATCCGTCAAGAGTTAGCTTTGGATCCGCCAGTCCAGAACCCACGGATTACACGGCTCCCAAACTTTGGCTCCGCCTTTGTTGTCGATTGGATCCGTGGGTGTCAACAGTAACTGTTTCAAAATTCCCGACTAGTTCCGATCCTTAGATTATTGATTCTAATTCTTGGGATTCTTATCTCTAATGTTCACTCAAATTAGGATTAGGACATCTCACCAAACACCAAATAGGATAATCATATCTAATCACAGTCTCAAATTTCATGAAAATGCTCCAAGGTACCTTTTCGGTAAACCACTGAGTATTTGTGATCATTACACACAATCACTGCATCTTCCCGTCCTTTACTCATTCACTAGCTTGATTTTTAAATTGACAACTTCCAAACTAATCCAAACTCACTGTTTGCAAATATATCATAGATTACAAACCCAACTCATGACTGTGGATATTGTTCAGTTTCCACATATGTTGCCTTACTTGGTTAACATGTCATTCTTCAAGACGATGAGGATTTACATCGAGTCATAACTCACACTTAAGTTATAGATGTAATTATCAAGTCTTGCTATCCTTTTCTCAAAGTAAGATTGACAACTTAAGTATTTCATCCGAAGTATTCAAGTATATTTTGACTTACAAATGTAGTCATTAAAAGTCATATCCGAAAGAATCAACTCCCAAGTATTTTAACAACGTATGTTAAAACACTTATCCTATCACCTAAGTACACTTGTACTTTCACTATTATCCCAACACATTCACTTCTGTGATACGTCTTAGACCCTAAGCATTAGATCACATCACACACTAGTTATACCAACCAATGGAACATAAGAATTAGTCTTCATCACCTTCAGCCCCTAGGTTTCACAAACATAACCAAACACTTCATCCGCTAGTGAACCACAAGAATTAGTATCCATTCTTGTAATCTTCAACATTCAAGAAACCCAAAAGTTCAACAAACTCCTTCATCACCATAATTCACGCCATTGAGTGCATTGCTCAAAAAGCCCTTAGTCCAACACTCATACCAAATCAAATGCAAGTTAAATCAACTCATCAATACCTTGCCACCTATAGAATTAGAACTTCACCATCAAATGAGCATGATACTCACATTCATTAAGTAGTACCACAAGTCATCAAAGTATTGGTAATACTTTGTTTCATTTAATCTTGAATCAACATTGTAACAACTTATGTTATAATGAAATCTCAAAGCCAATCTCATACATCCCAAATAACAATCTTGAGGAGTATACAAAAGAAACTCAAGTAAGTTTATCTTGTCTAGTTATCATATTATTGAAACCTAGTTTATTTAGGATAAGTCTATCCAATTCAAATACTTTGTGTTCATATCTTCATTTAGGAAAACATGATGTTTCAGAAAAACATTATGTGTTTATTTTTCATCTTGTTAAAAAGGATAATGTATATCCTATGCATCATTATTTTCTTGCAACATGAACGGTTATGTTACAAGAGATTTCATTACACCTCATTGGGCAAATAATCTTAAAACAAACATCCACTAGTTCTATGAACTATCTTCCTTATTGAGCACTAGTTAAATCTTACTTGTTGAAAGATACCATACGTATCTATTTCCTTTTAAGCGTACATTAAACCTTGGTCAAACCTTGTGCATATTCACATCTCTGGAGCATACACAAGACCTATTAAAGTTGGTAACTTTATTTAGATTCTTGTTCCAAAGAACTTTCTTCAGAACTTTCATGACATATCCCGTTACCACACACAAACACATGTCTTGATCTTAGATCACTTGCATAACTCATACTTAAACTCAACTTAAAGGATGTCACCCTTTAGATCATTCAATCTTAGATTCCAAACACAATGATTAAAATCCATCGACACATATTTGTCAAATTTACGTGTATAACATGACATCTTCATCACACTAGTTTTTATAGAAATAGTTGAGTCTCATTAAGTCATGTATTGGTGAATTATCTTGTCTTAGGAATAATTAATCAAACAAGAAGTAGATGTGATTTTTCTTTAGTTTATTAATAAAATCACTTGCATTACATATACGTGTATTGATTACATGATATTTGTTTGATATCTTGATGTTATCATTGTCAAATGTGTAAACCTTAGAAAGGTTTTGTCTGCATGCTTATATGCTGTATGATTTGTATGATATGTTCATTCTTTTGTTATATGCTATTTCTCAAGATTAACGTATTACTTGTTAACTCACACTTACTATATGGTGTTAGATAGTCTTTGTCTTTAGTTGACAATCATTGAGCTTTTTCGTAGGATAGTCTAAATGGTACATGCTCCTAAATGTTATAATGGTTTGCATGAATCTTAGTCTCACTTCTTTGTCACACTATTTGTTTGCCATATGTGCACTTTGTCTATGTGGTCTTGGTATGATGAACATTTAGAAGTCATTTTATTTTATACATAGATCATTGTGTTAATTAATGGGTAAGTATGCTTAAGTGACTAAGCCTAACTTAAAAACAATTTCACAATGTAGTATCTAAAACAATGCTATCTTGCAATATGATTATTTGTCTTTATGCTATGTGGTATCTTTGTGTCTAGTAGTATATTATTTGTTTTTTATAAGATGTTGTCATATGATATTCACATCTTTTGTCATTAAGACTTTTGTCTTGTAGGCTGATAACAAACTATTTGTTATTTCTCTTTGTTATGCTTATTTTGCATAATTGTTATCTCATTATTGCTACTTAGATTAGTAATATGTTTATGGGATCCATTTTCTTGCATATAGCTTTAAAAGCTAATAGGATTAAGTTTTAGAGGTTTGAAATTTGTGTTTGGATATCTTTCAATATACCTCTTTCCAAATCGTATTGTTTCTTCCGCTCACCTAACAATATCTCCATCATCTTTTAGTTAAAACAATACATCTCCCATAAGGAAAACCACATGCCTCATCGTGCGATCATCTCGCATTGATAGAGAAGAGCTACGTAACTTCACGGATGAAGTTCTTTGTATGCTAACCAATATCCACTAAAACATTGCTAAGCTCATCGCTTTCATTAATCTGCAACATCCTAAACACTTTACCTTCATTCTTCATTTAATGCATCATAGATTATGTTGAATGTCCACCAATTAAGGAGGAGAGAAATTCATTCACATAATTGTCTTTTCGTATTAAAGAACATGTACTCATGTTTCTTACATTCCCAAATACCGACAAGTAGGTTCAAATCACTTAGTTAAAACTAGTTTACAAAATCACAAGTGTTTCAAGCCTTATTAACCCAACATCACAGTTATGCACCAATACCTCGTCAAAAACACATCATGTGTTTGAAAAACCTCTTAAATGAGAAGCATTAAGTCTCCTTAGAATTTAACTAGGATTAGTAAAACCAAATCAGTAGTTGTAAGTAATTAGACCTTAGCTTGAGCCTTCGTTTGATCAAAAACGACAAAACATGACCAAATCTATTCTGGTCTCACGGAACCCTTGGATAAGACTGACGGAACAAAAAATTTGGTTCCGCCAAATCCGCGGGTGCCAGGTTCAGTTTTTAGATCATTTAAACAAAACAACCCTTCATTCATTCACTTCATTTGTAGAGAGTTTTCTTTGTAGCAAAGAAATCAAACATCAAGGTTCAACGTACTGTTGCAAACCTATCAATATAGTCACTGTGTGATTTAGTTGTAGTTCACAAATCATTGTTAAATCAAACAATCCTCTCAAAACCAACGAGTCTAGGATTTACTTTCACATCTTCATTATCTAGAACAACTTCATTATCTAGAACACCTTCATTGTCTAGAACCAGATCATAGGATCTCATCCTTTTCATTCTGACACATATCAAGCACGTCATTGTCAGTGCAAACAGAACCATCTTTCTAAACACGTTGGTCCAATCAACACTCTCATCATATGATGTCATTTTTATCCACATATAGGTATCTAGTATTTCCAATTGTTACATATGGAATCTCTATTCCTAAGTGATCATTGTCTTCACTTCCTCTCATTTTCATTCAAACATTTACTATGGCACGATTCATTCTTGGTAGATGATAATATCATAATCGTAACAGTCTTCAAATACTCTTATAGCATTTGCTATACATTAGAGTTTCTGAATTCATTGCATTCATTATAATCACCACCATCCATCACTTTTTTCACTAATCATCACTCCCATAAGATTAGCAAATAACCTACTTACATCAACCTTTAGTCATCCATTGAGTTATCATTCACTAACCAACACCAATATTAACACCACTCACTTTAAGCATTTCAACTTCACTTCATATCCTCCTCATAGGCATTGTTTTGTAGGATTTTATCATATTATATTCTTGTAGATGTAATTCTTATTAAAAGATTACACTCTTTATAACATGGTTTACTAGATAATCACGATTGATATCACAATTCGTATGCTGCATCATATTTTTCTTTGATTAGACAATCCCAATTGGTATGTTGGTTGTAATTAGATTATTGATATGTTACATAATATTTTTCTTTGAGATAAAATATATTGCACTAACCATTTCATTGTAGGTTCATCATCATATACGCTCGATCGTATATAGCTTACTCATCATAGGATGAAGTTTGCTTCGATTATTTTTCTTCTTTTATAGGTGCTTCTTGACGATCTCAAACCAGAAGGATTATCAGTCTAGCACTCATATTGCATCGTCTATACACATTGGTCGTATATGACTTAAGAAATTGCTTCTAGTGCACTAATCTTTTGTTTTGTAGGTTCGTCTTGACGCCCTAGAGCAATGGGGAGTTTTCGTCAAGCATTATTTAGGATGCATCATATATACGCATTGGTGTATATTACATACTTGTCCAAGGACAAATATTGTTTTATACTAACCTTTATTTTGTAGGATTCTTCATCCTTGGATCATATACGTCGGTACCCTAGCAACGGGGAGTATAGATCGAGGAGGAGTATATCATATACTAACTCATCATTTTTAGCATTTCTTATCCTTGAACCGTATACGATGGTACTCTAGCAATGAGGAGTATACATCAAGGGGGAGCATATATTAGTCTAACTATTTGTTTTGTAGGATCATGCTTAATCATACATCATATCCTTTTCACTCCATTTAGGGGGAGTATAAATCAAGGGAGAGCTTTAAAGTTCTCAAAATCGCATTCCGCTACGCATATCTTCTTGTTGCTTCGAGACAAAAAAAAAAAAAAAAAAAAAAAAAAAAAAAAAAAAAAAAAAAAAAAGGAGATAGGTCAACATAGTCCAACATTGATTACTCACGTGTATCGTTGGCTATATGCATTTCATTTATCATGCATTTTTCATATATATTCTTTTTATGTTGCACACCACTAACCTTGATGTAGGTTAAGAGTCTAGCTTGATCCATGGATTCGCTAACAACCTAGGAAACGCAACAATCATAGGAGATTGGAGTAGTCTATTTAACTTCACTAGGGATGATGCAAGCTCGCCATTTCGGGGAGAAATGAAGTTAACTCCAAGGACACACCCTTTTTGCTTCGACAAAAGGGGGAGAAAGGTGTAAACGGAGAAAGTACGTAATTATGGACACAAGGAGAAAAGGGAGAAAGGTGTAAACGGAGAAACAGACACAAGGATAAAGTAAGTAATTACGGACACAAGTAACTTTTTGCATTTTACTTTCTATCACGTTTACATATTTTGTCATCATCAAAAAGGGGGAGATTGTTAGTGCAAGCAGTCTCGTTGGGGAGATTGCTAGTGCAAGCAATCTCGTTTGTTTTGATTGATGACAAACATGTAACTTGATACATAACGTAAAATGTACAAGTTACTTGTAATCTTATATTGTCTCAACATACATTCAACACCTCTCGACTTCTCAAGTCCTCGTATGATACAACACAGGTTCGTACATGTTTGTTATGTGACATTATGATCAAACCCTTAACAAACCATTTAGAATGTTTAAAATACGGTTAGGTAATTAAGTATTTTAAAAAGGCTAATCATTCTACTTAGAACCTCATTTTATATGATCACTAGGATACACATAAACATTACAAAGTTCACTAGGAATAACATATACAAGTTTACATGTTTATTTCTTAAAATGGAAACTTTATTAGTTAAATAATACTATGACATCATGGCATACATCACAAGTGAAATCTCTGTAAGATTGTATAATATCTTGTTTAGATTCTCAAGTTACATAGTTGGCATTTGAAGATTTCATAAGATTTAGTAAGATTTGCTAGCTGTCACCCACGGATCCAAATGACATAAAGCGCGGATCCAAATAAAGGGATCCTTCAAATCCGCGGGGCAAAAATCTTGTTGGCTATAAATAGAAGCCCATTGTTTACCCATTGTTCATCCAACTCAAACACACATTCCCTCTACCCTTTGCATACATTTAGATCATTAGTAAATCATGTAGAAACACACATTAATCATCCATTACATAATGATCATAATGTTACTAACTTTCATTATGTTGTAAGCATACACTTGTTATGATCCTGTGAAGCAAAGCTCAAGATCACAAGTCATCATCCATAGGATACTTACTAATCCTCCATGAAGATGCATATATGAAGATCCATCACAACAAGTTTAGGGAGCTTGTGATCTTCGTACATTGAAGGCTTCCGATCAATGGAAGTTCATATAGTGTAGGCATTCATATCCATGATATACCTATGTCATGGATCATTGTTGTAACCATCATTGTATAATTTAGATCAGTAGAGTGAGGTTAGTATTTTAGTCCTTAAAATACAAAGAGTGTTGGGAGTGGTTGTACCCTTGTAAAGAACTCGACATCTAGCTTAGTGTCGGTAATTGTATAAGCGACGATGGGAGTGGTTGTACCCTTGTAAAGAACCCGGTGTTTAGCTTAGTACCGGAAAAGGAAGTAAGCGACGTGTAAAGGTTTTCTCCGCCTAAGAAAGGGAGCTTGTTGATCTAGTGAAGTAACTCTCGAGTTGGGTACTCGGGGAGTGGAGTAGGGCGGAGAGGAGCTCCATGACCGAACCACTATAAATCATCGTGTTCGGTTTGCGCTTTCTTTTACTTATCTCTTTACTTTTATATTTGCATTATGTGATTGCTTGTGTTGTGATTATGTGATAATACTTGTGTGACAACTTGGTAGACATAAACTACAACAGACAGTGTTCATATTAGAACTAGCCAAAGTGGAAATTTGATACAACAAGTTTTAAGTTTTAAAACGGTAAACGTATTCACCCCCCCCCCCCCTCTACGTTTTCACAGGTTCCTTTCCCTGTAATCTTTCCATCACCTCCTCCAAATGTCACAGTTCCTCCATAAAAGGGTACAAAGTTATGCAACCTTTCCAAATTTCCTGTCATACTCCTTGAACAACCACTGTCAACAATACCTACATCTTTACTCTTAAAAGGAATGTCCTACAGAACAAAAATACATACAACAATGTTAGATACATGGGAGGCCCAAGTCATTACTGACTTGGGTCTGCCTTGTGGATCAATAAAAATTAAACCATGGAGATTGATGAGATCCACCATTGTTCTTGGACCCCATTCTCATATATTTGTTATTGTTTCTCCAAGAACAACCTGCTGAGGACTTAACAGCAGTTCCCCATCTTTCCCCTCCCATGTGTAAGGTGTCAAAATAAACAGGCCACATATCATTTTGAAAGTAAGTGCTGGTAGGTCTGTAGAGAGGTCTAGTAACATTGTTTCTCCAACCAGCAGGAATGGACTTGCCAGCAGCAACCGGCTTACCAGCAGGAACTGGCTTGCCAGCAGCAACAGGCTTACCAGCTGGAATTGACTTGCCAGCAGCAACAGAAGCTCTACAAGAGTTTATTCTTGCTGCTTGTGGAATATATGGGGGAATATCATTGACATTGTTCCACACAGACCTATTTTGACAAGCATATTTACCCATCTGTTTTTCATAATAGTCACAATCTTTAATAAGATGATCATAACTACGACACACAAAGCAAGATTTCTTTCTATGGGACTTTTTCTTAACATTATCTTTCTTATTGCAATCAGAAGAATTCAAACCAACACATGAATCAAAATTATCCTTAACAAAATTAAAATCACAACCATAACTGTTTGAAACAAAACCAAAACTAGAAACATTATTGTTTTTAACATTATCAAAAGAAACATCAGTAGCCACTTTTGAAGACAGATCTTCTGATTTTATTGATGCAGACTTCTCACTTGATCCACATGTGGCATAGTCATCAGTCTTGATTTCTTCAGATTTGTCACTGTAAGAATAAGAGACAAATTCATTAGAGTCACAATCAAGATCAGGCAAGTTCTTTGCCTTTTTGCCATAAGTCATTTGTGAATCATCAAAGTCAAGGTCAAGGGCTGAGTGGATAGGGACAGGCTTAAAAACACCTCTTATAGGTGGAGGAACTGCATTCATCCCTCCTTCCTTAACAAACTTAACAGGAATTTGATAATCAACTTCCTTAGGGGTAGGGTCAAATATTCTAGGGTTATATTCCCCAACCTCATATCCCAACCCTTTCTTACGCCAACCAGACTGATTACCATAGTTAATAAGATATTTTTCTGATTGTTGCCATGAATTTATCCTAGCCACTTCACTATCCAGTTTAGCCTTTAAATCCTGATTTTCTAATTTGATCTTAGCAACTTGAGATTCAGAATATTTAAGTTCATTAGTGGTGTTTTCTAAATCTCTCTGTAAAACCCTTATTTTCTCTTCATAAGCAAGCTGATTTGCTTCATGCCAAGCCTTTTGTTTTTCCACTGTTTTAAGAGCCTTTTTATAAGCTTGAATTTCAACAAATAGTTTATTATATTCAGGCTCAATCTCATCAAACTCCCTTTTTAACTCAGTGTATTTAATTTCACTATCCTTTTGCAATTTAGTATATTTAATTTCACAATCAAAAGGACACTTAAGTACCTGAGATGGATAACCCATCATTCCAAATTCTCCAGCCACATGTGTCTCAGCTCTATTCCCAGAAATCATCCCATAAATCTGTGAAGCTCCAGTCTCCTCATGTTGTTCCCAATCCAGCATTGAATCCACAGACACTAGGGCTTTATCTTCCTCTGGCTCCAATTCTTTCATTCTGAATGCCGAATACCTTGTTCTATCATCAACTTTCTTGTCTTGGCATTCTCTGGCAAAGTGACCTATCTGACCACATTTGAAGCACTTCACCTTCCTTCTGTCAAACCTTGCACCTTCCCTTCCATTGAGATTGAGCTTCCTCCCTGACTGCTGCTCAAACCTGTTAACCTTTAATGACAGCATAGCCAGCTGCCACTTGATGTCCATCTCCTCCAAATCAAATTGATCAATTTGATCAAAGTCATCATACATAAATTGCTGTTGTGGAGTACTTTCAGCAACAAATGAATGAAGAATTTCCTCAACAACATTGTCATTCCTTGATTGAGATATTGGTGTTGCAGGAGAATAGGAAACAGATGAAGATGAGGGGTTTGGGCTATCACCATGAGAGACCTTGTTAGTACTGGTAGCACTAACAAATGCAGTATGAGTAGGTGTATGAGATGAATAAGTAGAAACCCCTTTGATGTCAATCTCTAGGGTCTTGAGCTTGTTGTACAGATCATCAAAGCTTAGGTAGTCCAATCCTCCTTTGGCTTTCAGGGTTATGGAAACTTGAGACCAGGATGGAGGTAAAGCCCTCAGAAACTTTGTGTTACAATCTTCATTGTCTGGTCGAGCCTGCAACTGATTAAGTTGGCTGAGGATCTTGTGAAATTGATCATACCCTTTGTGAATACCTTCATCCTCAGAGATCTTAAACTCCTGGAATTCCTGCTTAAGCATTGATTTCCTCATCTTTTTGGACTCCTCATTCCCACCGAATCTAGCTTTTACAGCAAGCCAGATTTCTCTAGCATCATCCAGGTGATGAAAATCACCCATGTGATCCTCTGGGAGAGCCTGAAGCAAGAGAGTTCTTGCTTTAGTTTCCCTTTGCACAGCCAGCTGCTCCTCAGCTGATGTAGGAGGGAGAATCATGATATTCCCATTATTATCTCTTCCAATTCTCTTCTTGGTATTCCCAGTGAGGATAACATTCCAAAGATGGTGATCACTGTTGGAGATCCAGTACTCCATCTTCATAGCCCAGACTTCATACTCTTCCTTCTTGAGATATGGGAACTTAGCATTACTGTTGGACACAGTGGTTGTAACAATTTGTTGTTGAACTTTTGTGGGTTCAAGTTCTTCATTGTTAATGGTAGCGAATTCAGGGTTTTCGTCGCCCATTGTGAAAGGGTTTAGAGAGATTGTTTTGAGAACTTTTGCTTCTTGATCAGAGATCCTCACGAGGCTCTGATACCACTTGTTGAATCTAACACACCTGCTAGATCTTTGAGCCTATGTGGATCGGTGGGATGCCTATGTAATCACAAGCACACTACAAGAGAATCTCTGAATAGGAACTAGAAAAGAAAAGAACTAAGACTATGATCCTCTATGGATCGTATAATGAACTAAAGGATAATATTATTGATGATTGTTTAAGTCGTAAAAGATATGTGAAACTCATAGACGGGATGTTTCTTTTATACTGATAAGAAACCCTAACCCTAACCCGTCATACAAGAAAACGTGTGAAGAGATAAACATGATCTCTTCTAAAAATAAATCTAACAAACATTCTAAACATACGGGATAACAACTAACAATACCCGCAGTAACAACTACTATCAGCAGAAACAAGATAGAACTATCAGCAGCAATGAGCTTCAGCAGGAACCACAGCTATCGGCAGGAACCAGCTTTCACTATCGGCAGCAACAAGAAATATCTTATTTCCGAAATTCCTAACAGTTATGCTATGCTTGCTCAATGTGTTAACGTGTAATAGACATAAAAGAGTTCACGAATTCATACCACACCTTAGGAAAGGTGGTGATGAGCTTTGGAGTTCGAATGAAACACAAGAAATGAGGCAGTAGCTTGAAGGCGTTCGAATAAGTCTCAACGTATTTACTTTTCTCTATTCGGTTTGCTTTCCAAAGAGAGACAAGTCTTCTGAGAGTTTAAGGTTGTTTTTGGCAGTGAAAAGTGAGTGGGTCGTGTAGGTAGGGGTTGCCAATGATGTAAGTTATATAAAGATAGATATGCACACACACATCTTGACTTGTTGACTTCTCAAACAATCATATGGAGTTACTGTGAAGGCAACAGTAGTTGGAGTACAATAGAGATCATTTGAGATATTATAAGATTTTGGGAATGATCTTGAATGATTAGTCAAGTCACCGGTTTGGCTTGTGTGAATATATTCGCACGTTTTCTATACTATCGAGTTCAAATAATGAAACCAACATGCCATGATGATCTCCTGTGGTTCTATCATGGTTCCATACGTTTGTTTATGTTAGGAATGTTCTAAGAAGGTCGTAGGAAAAATCGGGGAAATGATTTGGTTGAGTTTTGCCGTTTGTATGTATACGTATGGGTCGATATTGGGACAAGCAAAATGGCTTTAGTTACTGTGGGAATACTCGACATCCATGACTGGGAATGTGCACAAAAATAGTTCGTCATGTGGTGATTACGATGGTGTAAAGACATAGGTTCGTTACATTCGAATATTTGAAGATACAATTGATTTTTGTGGGTTGTGTGTGATCGAGTTAACAAAGAGAGAAAGAAAAGAAAAACAAATGCAAAGGGTGATGGGCTTGATCTTTGGGCTCGTGTGATGGGCTGAGATCTTAAGGGTCCGGTTTGGTTTGAAGTATAGGATTAGTGAAATAGATTAGTGTTGATTAAATGTAGTTAGTTATATTTTGAATGTAATATTTAGAATTAATTTAGGGTAATTAGGAAAATGTAAATACTGTAACGTAGACGTTGCATCATCAATAGTTATTAAATGTGGTGTTCGAATTTAGAGAAAACGTGGTGTCGTGGTTGGATTATATCTCGAGTTCGTATCGTTATTTAATATGTATCGTGAAAATTGTATCGTGTTAATAATAACATATAAGAGAAAATTTTAAATTTCCCCGCAAAATGGGATTTATTAAACGGTAACACAAAATTATTATTAATCAACGAGATTTATTACAACGGATTTTTGTAGAATCCTACAGGAGTTACTTTACTTTTTTTTTTTGTTTAAACTAACGTTATCATTTTAATTTAAAAAGCCCGTGTATTACACGGGTCGGCTATGTTTGGCGCGGAGCTTTTTGGAGCTTTTTTGGGTAATGAGCGGTGAAAACGAGCTTTTTCATTTTTTATGTTCGTTTGGTAAGAGTACAATGAGTTGTAGCAATTTTTTAGAAAAGTTTTTTTTTCAATGCTTCCTTTTGAAGCTGTGGATATTTACAAGAGCTGTGGATATATTCAATTACTAAAATACCCCCTACTCCATCCCTAATATATCCATATAAGTTTCTTTAAAAACATTGCATCTAATTAAGAAAATTTACAGTAGTACTAGTTCTTCACACTACTTTAAAACCGATAACTATTTTATTTCAAGTCCACCCAAACTACTTTAAAACAAAACATATACGTTTCACCCGGTTAAAACCAACATGCTCCTATTATCTAACACAAACATCAGATTGAAAGTGATGTTTATTGTGGTGTGGTGATGGCAAGGTGTTTGGTGAGGCGGGTGTGTGACAAAATTGATTCAATATGGCACGTCGTCGGTAGTACATTACTAGTGTATAACGGTATTATGAAATGTCCAGCATGTAAACGTAACTTTATTATTTATTTAGTCAATTTTTTATTGAAATATGCATATGTCATTTTACATATATATAAATACAGCTACAATTATGTTACCAAACGTTTTTATTTAAAAAACAGCTAATGCTCACGGCTACTGAGCACAACTACTGCTCACTGCTACTGCTACTGCTACTTTTACCAAACACAACCTAAACTAGTTTTCCATTACAAAACTTATTTTTATCAGCCATGAGACGTTGCGGTTATTTCTAGTAAAATTTTCAATTCACAGACCGAACATGAATTTTATTGCTTTAACTTTTAGGTTTCGGTTTTCGGCTCCCAACTTACATATGAACCTTTTATTGCTTTAACTTTTAGGTTTCGGTTTTCGGCTCCCAACTTACATATGAACCTTATTATTATCGTATTATTACTATATATAATAATTCGACGTTAAGTGACGCAAGCTGACGTCACTGGGCCCAACAATTTTTTTAGCCCAAAATATTAGCCCAAAAAGACCAGCCCAAAAACAATAGAAAAATATGGGAAAATGGCAAAAAAAAACCCCTGAAGTCGACGCTCCATTGCAAAATGAGTCCTTTTCCAAAAAGTAAATTTCAAAACTTTGGGAAAATGTCACAAAATTCCCCTGAATTCGTTGCCTCTTTGCAGAACGAGTCCTTTTTCACATATTACTATATATATATATATATATATATATATATATATATATATATATATATATATATATATATATATATATATATATATATATATATATATATATATATATATATTAAATGTCGTTTGATACGACGTCGTGTCATGTCGCCGTTAATGGGCCGGCCCAATAGATGCGGCGCATCAAATTTATAGATTCGCCGCATCTAACTAAAAAATACTAAATTTTTTTAAAACCCAATAGATGCGGCGCATCTATCTTTTAGATACGCCGCATCTATCTTAGATTGATTTTAGGCTGGCGACGATGGGGTTATTGGTATAGTAGAAAATTACTGTCCAATAATCAACGCGATAAAACGACGCCCGGCCGCAACGCGCCGGACCATCGCCAATCTCGTCTTTATAATATACGAGTAGCTGTCAAGCTTTGGACTTGTTATTAATCAGTTTGCACTTAAAGCCCATTTA